>JAKSZT010053990.1:4289287-4382600 GCA_026826555.1 Tolypeutes matacus | reverse complement strand
GAAGCAAGCCAGACACAAAAGGACAAATACTGTATGAATGCATTACTATGAACCAAATATATTGTGTAATATATTGTTTGATTCACAAAACAAACAAAAAACAAAACAATAACAAAAAAATTTACATGTATCCATTACATTTAATTGAGAAATGTATATATTTATTCATCTGTGTTTACTTTTTAGTTTTTAATTGCTTATGTTTTCAATTATTAAATGTGCAAAATAAAGTTAAAAAAAAAAAAAAAAACACAAACGACCCAATTAAAAAATGGGCGAAAGACTTGAATAGACATTTCTCCAAAGAAGAAATACGAACGGCAAAAAAACACATGAAGAAATGCTCAACATCATTCATGATTAGGGAAATGCAAATCAAAACTACAATGAGATATCATTTCACACCTATCAGAATGGCCACTATTAAAAAGATAGAGAACTACAAGTGTTGGAGAGGATGTGGAGAGATAGGAACACTTCTTCACTGTTGGTGGGAATGCAGGATGGTATAACCACTGTGGAGAACTGTATGGCAGTTCCTAAAGAAGTTGAATATAGACTTGCCACGTGACCCTGCAATACCACTACTGGGTATATACCCAGAAGAACTGAGAGCAGTGACACGAACAGACATCTGCACACCGATGTTCATAGCCACATTATTCACCATTGCCAAAAGTTGGAAACAACCCAGGTGTCCATCAACAGATGAATGGATAAACGAACTGTGGTCTATTCACACGATGGAATATTATGCAGCTGTAAGAAGAAATGAAGTCGTAAAGCATATGGCAACATGGATGAACCTGGAGGACATTATGTTGAGTGAAGCAAGCCAGACACAAAAGGACAAATACTGTATGAATGCGTTACTATGAACCAAATATATTGTGTAACATATTGTTTGATCAAAAAAAAAAAAAATTTATATGTATCCATTATATTTAATTGAGAGATGTATTATATTTATTCATCTGTGTTTACTTTTTTGTTTTTAATTGTTTATATCTTCAATTATTAAATGTACAAATAAAGTTAAAGAAAAAAGACATGTATTCAAGGATTGAGATTTAATTAAATTAATAACTTTTTACTGCTTCATCGAGGATTGTTTTTCCTTGTATCTCAGTAAAGATTATCACGACTGTTAGTACAGTTTAATGCAACTACCTAGATTTCTGCTCAGGCACCAGCAGTTTTGCCAACCATTGCTTTTGCACTATTAGTGCAAATGTCAACACAGTGAAAAAGGCAAATAACGTCTTATTATTATTTTGAAAGTAGTTTTGCCCTTGGTGACCCCTCCTAAAAGGGTCTTGAGAACCCTTAGAGGTCTGCAGACCACACTTTGAGTGCAACAGGTCTAACAGATTATTAACTTTCACAGTGGGAATTTCAGGTCTTGGCAGGTAAATGGAGGAGATATTTTGATACAGCTGTGCCAATTGCTCAGACCATACCACCAAGTGATCAGCTTCTTCCCCATGGGCACTGGGTCAGCACACACAGTTGTTGTTTGTGATGTTTCTTTAGCTCAGTGGAAGGGTCATTTTTGCTCTACTAGAGTCTGTTCTCTCCAGAGCTTTCCTTCTTGGCTTACTTATCTCTTGTCTGTTTGCCTTCTAGAGGGGAAGAGATAGAAAATAAGAAAGTCATCGTCCAGGAACTGGAGGTAGGGAAAAAAGCAGACAAGTTCTGGGAAAGTTATTCTTTAAGCTGAGGATGTGTCCATTGCAGGTTTTAATTATTTCCTACAAACTAAGTCACAACCTCCACTTGATAGGTTGGGTGCTCCCTGCCAAGTTTCTTCTGCAAAGAATCTTTACTGTTTTTCCAGGGAATTTTAAAGCCTGTGTAACCTTTCTCACTTCTCCTAGTTGACGTGTCAGCACCTTTGAGGCTAAGAGTTATTTTATTTCCACCAGAGCTTCCAGCCATGGGCAGCTTTCTTTTGTGGCAGCTGGCACAGGGAGTCCTTCCGGAAAACTGCTCCCTTCCAGGGGTCTCAGAAACCTCACCATCCCAATCATGGCTTGGTACTTGACGTCCAGGAAACTCAATTGTAAATATACAGACAAGGCTGCTATGTTTTCATTTTAATTGGAAACATTTGCGAATGCTTTATTCCCACTGCATTTTCATTCTTTTTCTACCCATCTCCTCTAGCTTTAGTTTCTCCCATAGAAAGAAGATTGAACAGATATACAGCTTTGAATATTAGTGACCACTAGACAAGGAGTTCAGGGGACTAGCCCTGAATTCCAGTCCTAGCTTAGACACAAATTGGCATGTGATCCTTGGCACACAGATAAAATCATTTATTTCCCTGGATCTTAGTTTCCTCATTTGTAAAACTAATTTATCTTCTTCTAACTCCACAACTCATTGATTTAAGAATATTGTGATTTACTAAGACATACACTGCGATATTTCAAAGAATTCGAATGCAGTTAAATATACTTTGGTACAAAGCTCGACTAAACCAAAAATTTGAGACATAGTCTTAAAGGTACATATGGCTCTTTGGCTATGTGTTGAAAGTTACATTAGGATCTTGCAGCACCTTAAGGACATCATTATAAATAACAATTATTTTAAAATAGGGACATGGAAATTTTCTGCTAATTGTAATTGTGAGGAGAGCAAAATTTATTTCACTTTGCTTTAGTTAATTTGAACAGGGAGAATCTCAAAGAAGCATAGGAGAGTGAGAGAGTCAGTCACCCCTGGACTTGAATTCTAGCTCCGCCATTCACAGTGTGACTTTGGACAAGTTCTGTTTCCTCTCCTGTCAAATGAGGGTATTAAATAGTGTCTGTTTTCAAGATTGTGGTGTGAGTAAGAAATAGATGTGTGCAGTGCCTGTCACACACTAAGTGTTCAACAAATGGTAGCCAGGGAGCATTTCGATACCTTTATGTAGCACATTAAAATTTCCAAAGTGCTTTTTCTATGTTCTCTTACTGCCATTAGGTTTGAAGCAGATGTTATCATCCTCTTTCATTCATTTAGAAAACTAAGTGGCAGTATAGCCTAATATTTAAAAGTGTAAGCTCTGGAATCCCACTGCCTAGATTCATACCTTGGTTCCACCATTACTAGCTATGTAACCTCAAATAAGTTATTTACCCTCTCTTTGCTTCATTTTCCTCATCTGTAAAATGGGGAGATGTGCCTGTCTCATAAGGATCTAGTGAGTGTTAAATTAACTACAGTAACATGTATTAAAACAACACTTGCCATAGTAATAATTATTCTATACACATTAACTATTAGAATTAAAACCAGACACTGTGCTAGGATGGAGAATAAAAAGATAAATAAGACACACTTTCTGCCTTCTGTGAGCTCAGACATGAGGAAATGAGGCTTAGAGAGAAGAAAGGACAAAGCCGGGACTGAAATTCAGATTTTTTTTTTCTGTAGAAATACAGGGGTCTGTCTATTATACCAAATTGCTTAATTAGTGTAGACTAATAAGCAAAGGTTAGTTAGGGACTAATCAAATAAGATTTAGAAGGAGTAGAAGAAAAAGTTTGATTTAAGGGAAAAGCAAAATAACTTTATACCAATAAATACCAGTATTTTTCATTCATTCATATGCATTTAATGAGGATGTGCTATGCGTCATCCACTGTGGTAGATGCTGAGGAAGGGATGCTAAGATAAATCAGGTGTATATTCTGCCACAAGGAGATCTCCCAGTAAGGAAAATAAAAGCTATACACCGGGAATATAATTACTGCAAAGTTTGAGAAAAACGACAGTTAATTCCACCTTGGAGAATTGGTGAAAGCTTTCTGCAGATGGCTTTTGAACTACCTTAAAGGGTTAGGTAGGGTTTGAACATGTGCTATTGGGTAGACATGGCATTTCAGGCAGAGGGAACAGCCTGTGCAAAGACATAGGAAAAGAGAAGCAGAAGGTATGTTCAAGGAATAGCAAATGGTTCAATTTCAGTAGAATATAGAGTATATAAAGAGCAGTGACAAAGGGAAAGATTGGCTGAGACTAGACAGTATTAAAGTCATTTAACATATTTTTTCAGGATTCTATTCGAGTGGTCTTGGGAAACTTGGATAACCTACAACCATTTGCTACAGAACACTTCGTTGTATTTCCCTGTATCCTTTCTTTTCTGGCTGGACCTGAGCTGCCACTCGCATTGTAGATCAAATGGAAATAGCAAAGCCATGGTCAGTTTGGAGGCTGGGAGAAGAGAGGGAGTCTCATCACTAAAATAGTACTCAGGGATGGGTACTGGCTTCTTTTTGCACTCCTTAGCACCTTTTCCAGATAAAAGCAAATGGGAGAGGGTTTCCCACCTGAAATTCAAACATGGGGAAATTGTCTTGGTTCCTTACCCATTTGTTTTTACTCTCTATGTGGAGATGAAATGGTTTCAAGAAAACCTGTCCCCTGGTAAGTAGAATGATTAGAATGTGGGTGGTAGAGAGGAAAAGGGGGAGGTTGAATGTCCATGGGTTAACAGTACAAGCTGAATATGGCAAAATGCAATGGGTCACAAGGCTGTGCCATGCAGTGATCAAGAGCATGTGCTCTAAGCAGACTACTTGGTTCAAATGCTGGTGGCTTTGCCACTTAATAGGTATGTGACCTTAGATAAATTACTTAATCTTTTTGTGCCTCTTTTTGTAAAATGGTGAAAAGTAATGATAGTACTTATCTCATTGAGTTGTTAAAAGAATTAAATATACAAATACTGGTAGATGGGAAGTATAGAGGTCTGTGTTAGAGTAATCACTTGATGAAAGACACCTATTTTATGAATACTTCCATTTTAGAGTACTTGGTGACTTTCCCCTTAGTGGTAGTATAAAGATATCTTCCACATTTTAATCACATGGCTATTTTTTGCTCCTAGAGGGACAGGTAGGCATCTACCAGTTTGATTTGAAAAAGGATGCAAAGACCTTGCCTCAAAATATCTCTCCATTCCATTTGTCACAGATGCCTGAAATTCACTCTTTCGTTTTGACAAATATCATTCTGAGGAGTCTCCGTAATTACCAACCTTTTATCAGCCATCCATACATCGGAAATGACCTATGGGATGGGGATCTCACACACCCCACCCCATTTTAAGTGGTATATTGTTAGAAAGAGTTTAGTGTGAATCAGACCCCTTTTATCTTATAGATGATAATAATTCTGAAACAGAGGAGGAAGAGAGTTTGAAGTCTCTGTATTTCTAGGAGAAGTGGTGCCAGGCACATGGTAGAAGGGCCCACAGAGTGATTTTGTCTAAAGACAGTTCTGAGAAATAAGAAGTGGCCAGAAATCCAGGTGAAATAGAGTCCTGATCTATTATGACATTCAAATTTCCTGTTGCAGGGAAACCAATAAACGACAGTCCTCTTGAATTGGTAAGTTGGCCTTTTGGGTACAAATTGAAAATTGCCTTTATCGCCTCCTGTTGTCCAAAAAGTTCTACTCTTCTCTCTTCTTTTTTTGCCCCTTAGTTGCTGCCCAGGTCCAAATGGAACTGTAGACATGTAACCATATTTTTCCCTTTGGCTAGATTTCTGAGACTATGTCTCTAGCAGAATGTCTATCCTTGCTTTCAAAGCTGGTGTCAAAAGTTGCTTTTGGTGGGAAGCAGATGTGGCTCAAGCGATTGAGCTCCTGCCTACCACATGGGAGGTCCCGGGTTTGGTTCCCGGTGCCTCCTGGAGAAGACAAGCAAGACAGTGAGCTGGAATAACGGGCTGGCACGGCGAGCTGATGCAACAAGATGACACAACAAGGAGACACAAAGAGGAAACACAATGAGAGAGACAACAAAGCAGAGAGTAGAGGTGGTTCAAGCTACTGAGTGCTTCTCTGCCACATGGGAGGTCCCAGGTTCAGTTCCCCGTGCCTCCTAAAGAGAAGACCAGCAGATACAGAGTGCACACAGTGAATGGACAAAAAGAGCAGACAGCAAGTGCAAACAATGAGGGCGGGGGGATAAATAAATCTTTAAAAAAAAAAAAAGTTGCTTTTGGCAATTTAAAGATGAGGAGCGCTCTTCACTTTGCCCTCATGGGCTGTGAGCAGCTCTTCAAAAAGAGGGGGTCACAGGAATTTGGTTCCTCTCTGAAGGTACTAGCTGAGAAGAAAGCAGCAGGAGCCATGATGAGGAAACGGAGATGTATGGAAGTGCCCAGCTCCCCTGAGAGGCCAGGGCCAGACAGGTCAGTGGTGTTGGGAGATAGGGTAAATACTGCATCCTGATTAGGCATTGCCAGCTTTTGCTGCTGATTGATCCTGCCCTTGGGAGAGTCACTTTCTGTCTCTGGGCTTCATTGGTACCTGCCTCTTCCAATGAGTGGATAGATTAAGGAAAGGAGTCAGTAAGACAAGTCAGTTGTTCTTAATAGCATCCCAGAGAGAGCTGCTGGAGTAACCAAGGTATGGTTTGCTTCCAGGTCCAAAGTGCTTTCACCCCAGGTTCACAGAAATCAGCTGCTCTTTCCTTAGAGTGCGTGTGCCTCTACACAGACAGGAGCAGTGAGGGTAGATCATGAGGGAGCTGAACCCTATAACCTCCAGATGAATATGGCAGTGAAGAGTTAGGAAATTCCAAGTCAGGTGGAATGTGGGTACTTGAACATGTGAGGCTTAGCTCTTTTCCTTTTGACTTATTTTCCATGGAGATGAGTCTTCAGATCTTTCTTTTCTTTGGGTTTTGATGCACAATCAAGTATTTCAAAATCTGATACCTGCTATTGGTCACATTTTCCCCTTTTCAGCCCCCCAGATCACTGTCTCCATTTGGGATTTTACTGTGAATTAAAGTAGCACCCAAAGAGAATTTGGCCACACAATTTATTCTGCAGGCCAGGAGTGGCATAAAAATAGCCAACCTACTGAAATATTCATTTGGGTCACATTTACTTGAATGTAGTGATGTTGCTGCTGCCAGCAACATTTCCTGGGCTTTTTTTCCCTTCCACCTCAGGGCCAAGATGGGGACTTCCAGCCAAGGCCCCAGTGAAAAGAAGCCCCCTAAGGAAACCACGAGGGTAAGCACCAAAATGGAGGCTCTGCAGTTCTTGGCTGTTCCTGCTGTGTTACAAGTTGGGATTACTGTTACCAGCACATCTTGGTCCTTAGTGCATGTTGAAGTGACTGAACTCATTCTCAAGTTTCACTGCCTGCAGAACATCATTCAACTATTCCACCCTTGCCATACTCCAACCTCAAAGTGGCTGCATAATTCACACATCGATGAATCCTTTTGTTAAAGATCCTCTCTTCTCAACTTAAAAAGCTGCTTCTTGTACTCTGCAGTTGAGATAAGAAAATAGATCTGAATTGAATTGAGGTGGGATCCAGTACAGAAATTTTTCTTTAGAACCCCTTTTGCCTTCATCTATACTGGAGTCTGAGTCCAGAAATGACTAGTGTGATGGGCAGCTGGGTCTAGAGTTGGGTAAGCAGATGAGATAGGCATGTGTCAGCACAGGACACTGGTAAGAAAACTTCATCTGCCGCACTGATGGGCTGGCCCCCAGTGGCATTTGATTTCACTTATTGAGTCTATTTTAGATATTCATATATCTACCACTTCTCCATTTCAGGGCCTCTTTTCCATAAAAAGAGTATCTAAAATAGTGCCTTTTTTCTTTCCTTCCCTTTTATAATAGCTGTTTTCAAGTCTTATAGTTCCTTCCTTTTCTCCTCTCCCTTATCTCTCAAAAGCAGCTCTGACCTGAAGTACGTACCCAACTCTAAAAACTCACCTCCCTTGCCTGCCTTCACAGGACCCAATTGTTGACCAATTATGGAGCAAAACATTTACTCATGAATTGATTCAACAATTTTAGTGCCCCCTACGTGCCAAGTACTAGGGCTAGCATGCTCCACCCTAAAGATACCAACAGTGTGAGGCTCAGCAGCCAATTCCTAGTAGGTGTGATATGTGTAGGGATAGAAGAAAGCACAGGGCACAAAGGCAACACAAAGGATAACCTCACCCAGACCAAGTGGAAGCCAGAGAAGAGTTCCCAGAGTAGCTCAGAGCAGTAAAGAGCTAAGGCCAAGGGACAAAAGAGCATGTGGTGCCTTTGGTGACTGCAAGCCAGGACTCAGTACAGTGCTGAGCAGTGTTACTGGAGAGGTCAGCAAGGGCTGATCATGAAAGGCCTTGAGGACATGCTGAAGAGTTTAGATATTAACTTGAAGATCCTAGGAATTCATAAAACATTTTTTAAGGAGAGGAGTGAAATGATTTTTCTGTTTCCTGTTTGTAAGACATTGTATTGGGTGCTAGGACACACAAACTTATTTAAGATCTGGTTACTTCTTTCCAGGAGCTTATAGTTTAGTTGTGGGAAGAATGCACCCTTAGGGACGGAGACTGCCTCTGTGGGCAGGGTCAGAGTACCAGGGTACCATCTGACCTTCGGAGTGATTTTAGGCAGACACTTGCCCTCTTCTATACCTCCTATCCTCTAGAGAGGTAGGAAGAAGAAATGAGCAAGTACAAGTGGCGTACATAAAGCTCCAGAGAACAAAGACCCTTTATACAACCAAGATAATTACTATTAAAGGAACATTTTCCTCACTCTCTACCCTTCGTACCTTCCTATTCTTAGGTTGACACATCATTTCCCTCAAGAACAGTGCCCACAGCTTCTTACTCAACATAATTACCTTTTCAACCTGATACTGGGTTTAGAAAAATCTCTGCGCAAAATGCAGCCCAACCAAAAGGAACATGTTTATTGCTTTTGACTCAAAGCCCAGAGACAATTTGCGTTGTAGATCCTGTTCCCAGGGAGGGGAGTTCTCCTAAATTAATGTGATCACAGTGATTCTCAAAGTAATTCACTTGAGCTGGAAAAATTGAATTTGTGCCTATGGTCCATTGCTTAATATTTTTTCTCCCCTTTGGGGGAAGTTAGGGTGTAAGATCACAGTCAGGGTGCATCATGCATGTCTGAACACATTGGGGGCCTTTGCAGGGAAAGCCTAGAAGAATACAGCACATTCTGAATAAGGCCTCTGTTTCATAAGAGGGGGTGGGAATGGAAAGGAGGTACGGATCCATTCCCTCTGCTTTTTCAGGTCCAGACTTAGAGATCTAGACTTGAAGAGGATTAAAAAAAAAAAGTGTGGGGGGGGGAATGGAGACAAATGGCCCAGAAGTAAAACAGACTGACAGGTGTGTAGTGTTGTGGCCACCTCGGCTTGAACTGCACTTCTAAGCAGATCTGGCTTTGAACATACAGTCAGTGGACAGCCTTGCATCAGGGCAGTTTACAGAATATTATGTACCAGATAGGACCCTCAATTTTATTTCAGAGGCTATAAAGTTCTTCTTATGACTTTCATGCCATAAGAAGTTCTCTCTCAAGATTTCAGGAGGGCATAAAAGCTAAAATATCTAGTGAGGGTAATTTCCCCTGGTTTAGAGGTAGGATGGCTTTTGCCCTCCTGGTCCCCACTGCCACCCTTAATAGATGCTTTCATTATCGACACTCTGTGCTGCTGGATTTAATCCCTAAACCATAGTTTCATTGAATTTCTAACAATCATTCCCTGAGGGCAGAAATCAGAGGTGGGCCAGGGCCCTCTAAATTCTAGCTCCACCCTGTCTTCAAATGGTAAGAGATGGTCTCCTTCCTCCCCACTTCTATAGGAATAAGACCTGAGTGGCAGCCTGTGTGGATTGACTTGAGGGATTTGTGGAAAAGCTTTCACAGAAAAAGCTGTCTTTTTAGCCTGGAGTTTATGCTTAGGATGAGGACTGTGTCCTAACTTTCCTAGAGGCTCTCCATGCCTCTGCCTCCCAGACCACCTTGACAGTCTGTGGCCCCTTGCTATTGATTTCTTCACCAGCAAAACCTCCCCAGAAACACCTCAGGGCTGCTAGGCAATCAGGCACTCAGGTTCTGGCTGTGTGAGGCAAGTGGCCAGTTGCCAGAGATCACCAAAGAAAATACATGAACCACGTTTTGATTGTCAGGGTATTTACTAGAAAATGTTCTGGGCTTGGAACCAGCTTGTAGGATGTCCCTTCAGAGCACAAAGGGAGTTCTATAAAGTGGTAGCACAGGGAAAAATAATAAGATTGTCTTGCACTGTGCTGGCCACTTGTGCCATAGTCGTGTTTCCGCTGCCCCTGGCTCTAGCCATGCTGATTGTATTTACTCATTAATGGCATCATCATTAATGCACGCCATGTCTCTCTCTGCCTACCCTGCTCTCACTGACTCCCCGTGATGGCAAACTGCTGCTTGTCCACTGAGGCCCGCATTCAAATACTGCCATCATTTCCTCTGTGAAGCCCTCTTTGACTAACTGCTACCTGCTCCTCCTCAGGCCCCACAGCACTTCATATAGACTTGTATTATGGTCTTACCACACTGTCTCGTAATATTTAGTTTATGTGTCAGCTTTACCCCTTAGATTATACCTTTCTCCAAGTTAAAGTTAGAGTCCTCCTAACTTCTGAAACCTCAATATTCCGTTCTTAGCAAGAGTAGGCACTCAGTCAGGTGGAATATAAGTTAAATCGAGCTTTGTTCTCAGCTCTTAACCCTTTAGAGTGACAGTAGTTAGGAAGCTGAAATGGAAAAAAGGACAGTGCTATAGAAAGAAACATAGAACCTGCCTGGACAGTCAGTAGCCAGGCACCAGCACTGATGTGATATCAGTTCATCAGCAGGTAGCATTTAGACCACAAGCTGTCTAGGAGTAAAGTTTAAGACTTTTCTTGGTCCTCTTTTTATCAGAACAGCGAAAGAAAAACCCAGCCCAAAAGTCAGGGGACGCCGGCCTCTTGTATCACTGATGTCCAGGAAAAGGGTAGGTTTTAGAAAATCCATATTCATTCTCCTTTCATCATCGTCTTAACCCCTTTAGTTCTCTGAAGAGTAGAACAGCACAGAGCTCCAAGCTTGGGCACACTCTGTGGGTGGAGGTGCCTATTGGCCATGCTCCAAGGCTAGGGGCCTGCCCTAGAGCTCTAGAAGCCCCCACTGAAGGGAGGCAATGCGTACATATCCTTCCTCCACTTCTGATAGTGAAACGGATGCACCCACAGTTCCAAAACATTTCCCAGAGTGGGATGATGCATTTTACAGAAAAAGTTGGGGGCGGGGGAGTGTTTCACTTTTCTGTCTTGTTAAAGAGTGATCTCTGGGAAGCTGTTTCTCCTCTCCCCTTGGAGCATGAGCATTAATACCGAGGGTGTGGAGGGATGCTCTGCAAGGCTGGGAACGCATGTTGAAGTATTCGCCTTCCACCTTGCTGATATTTACCCAGCATGAGGATTCTGTGTGGACCACAGTTAGCACAGAAGCGGGATGTAGTCATGTGAGTTCTTTAACAAGTTGTCATTCTACGTGAAGATATACCAGCTGTGATGGGCAGCTGGGTCTTGAGTTGGGTAAAAATCCCAAGTGCCTGACTGAAAATCCTGACTTTGAGTTCAGGATAGCAGTTTCTGGTCTGAGATGAAATTGGGAAGGTCAGCATAAGCAATTCACGTGACTTCAAACAAATCCGGTTGTGAGGCTGCCCTTGGCTCATCCTGGGTATCCTGCCTTCTCCTACTCACATGAAAGTAGCTCAAGGACTGAACCTTTGCCCTGCCTGAGTGTTTTCCTTGCAGGTTCTAAGTGGGAGGACAGCCTGGCAGGACAGATGGTTCCGTCATTGCAACATAACAATCCCTCTCCACCTAAAAGACCCACAGAGCTGGGAACCAGTGGCTTCTTTGGGTTCCTAAGGTAAGACAGGCTTCTCCCCTGCCATCAAACCGAGGTCCAAGGAAATCTAGCTTCAGAGTTTGCCTCACTGAATCTCTCATGGAAAATATCAGAGAGAAGAAAGCAGATTACCCACAGAAGTTTCTGTATCATGTCCAGGATAGACAGTGGAAATGAGACTGGAGAATAGGGGCCATTGTTGTGAATTATTCCAAACACTGTCCATAAGACTGTGTCTTATTCATTTTTTTTACACCGCCCACCCATCACCCAGCAAAGGGCCTGGAACACAGGAGTTCCATCAGTGTGGCTTGAACAGAGAACACTCTTCTAGTACTTGGGTCATTCAGATGATTTGGCTACCAAAATGTTCCCATTCTCCTCTTGGAATCCAGGTTGGGTCTTCAGAGTCTTCTTTGCAGAGGACAGTTAGCAAATCTCTTTATCTGTCCAGAGCTCAACCATCCCCTTGCAATTCTTCTTTGTTTTCCCCTCCTGAGTTTAAGTTAATTTGGGTACCTTTACAAATGCTGCTCCAGGCTTGAATTTCCATTCAGTGATTCGCCAGAGGAAAAATGCCCTAGCTAAGGAAGCACTGATGGGACTTGGGGAGGAGGGAAGAAGACCTCACGGGCTCAACCTCTCCACTCTCATCCCACAGCTCTCTCTTCCCGTTTCGATATTTCTTCGGAAAGAACAGCCAGTGAGCCTGCCCAAGGCAGCATTGGAGAGAAGACCATCTCTTACAGTGACTCTGCCCAGCCTGTCCCTGCAGCTCCATGCTCTTCTTAGGACATTTCAGTCATGGAGCATGAGGGCCCCAAGCGACCTGAGTTCTCCTGTGGGTTTGTCCTGTCCTTTGCCCCTTTATAATTGAAGTTTTTCCAATTTAAAACATGAGGAAAAGAGTGGGACTTTTAAAAATGCTCTAGTCTAAGAATTTTCTGCCCTGATTACAAGTTTAGGTCTTTTGTCTCCAGCACTTAGGATCCTAATGACAATAAATTATTGATGCAGAGCTATTGATTGAATTTAGTGAAGAAAAGAGAGTAAGAGAGAGAGCAGATTCTTCCCTCAAGATTCAGGGAGCCAATGCATGAGCTGTCTGTCCTCTGGGTCTCCCTGGTCGTTGTATACAGGATCATTTGGGATCACTGGCCTCATCCCCTAAACTTCCCTGCAGTGGGTAAGGAAATGGAGTCTTGCAAGCCCTGCTGACCCCAGCTGTTTGACATTGTCGCAGATTAGGCTATCAGATTAACTGGAAGTCAGTTCGGGGTAGGGCCCCTGAGGAAGACCTGGGCATCTGAGCTGTCTGCAAATAACTGGAGGGCTGATCTGGGACAGACAGGTTAGACTTGGGTTATGTGGCAGCAAAGAACCAAAATAACAGATGGAAAGTAGGAAACATTTTAGTGCAGAAAAAAGGAGTCACTTTTTAACCGTTAGAGATGTCCCATATTAGAATGGCCTTCCTCCTGGGGCACTGAGCCCTTGTCACAGAGGTCTTTGAATGGAGGCTGATTATCCGTCAGGGTGCTGGAGGGTTCCCAGAAGGAGTGAAAGACTAAGGGCTGGACTGCTGAGCTCCCTTTGAGCCCCCTTGGTTGGGTGCCTTTACCTTTGTTGGGGAGAAGGTAAGAGCTGTGGCAGGGCTCCCACACATGAGGGAGGAGGGGCCAAAGGGGAAACCTTGGGTGTGGCGGTTTGAGGATTAGGGACAACGGTAACACCTGCCCCTCTCAAATTTCTCTTACATCCTTTGCCCTCTTGTCCCAAGCTCTACAAAGCTGCTGAAAGGACAACTCCAAAATCTTGAGATCTGAGTGCCCATCCTACCTCTGACCAGCTTACAATGAAGCCTTGAGGCTTTGGTCACTTTCCTCTCTGGTTCTTATTTTCTCATCTGGGCAATGAGGGAATAGGATTCCATGAGTTCTGGCAGTCTGTGCGGCTGGCTCTGCCCTTTCTGAGCAGGTCAGGGAGGCCCTGGCCCTGGGCGGGGGCTGTCCAGAATCCCCACCTGACTTCCTTTGAATCTCTGCCCCTCCCCAACCCCTCTGGCTGCTGCTGCTGTGACTAGGGGTCTCTTTTCCAGTTTTGAACATTCTTGCCCCAAGTGTAATTTGCACTTGGATGGATGACCAGAGACTTAGGTTCTAAATCAACCCCAGTATTAACTAGCTGTGTGGCCTTTAGTCCAGAGTCTTGACCCCTCTGTCCCCAATCGCACACACCACACACCTCACCAGCTCCCAGGCTTTTCTCCACATCTCACATCCCTCAGCCCCGGACCTCAGGCAGCTATTTGGATGGAAGGGTAGAAGAAAGCAGCAGAAGCTGCTGTCGAGGACCACACCCCAGAGAAGAAGACCGGGATCTTCCAGGTGGGATTGTTCTGGTGCCTCAGCCTGGGGAGGCAAGCCTGAAAGCCGATCTCCCAGAGGGCGTGGCTCCACACGCCAGCAAATAAAAACTCTGAGAGTCAGCAGCCACCCGGAGACCAGCAGGAGGCACTGGGAGGCTCGCAGGCTACTCTGTTCCTGGCCTTGGAAGTGGTGAGCGAGCTGAGGCAGGAGGTACCCGGGAGGGCCTGGAGACTGTGGACAAGGGTCCTGCAAGTGAGGGGGCAGATGGAGGGAGGAAGATGTTTGCACTCCAGATGGTGAGGGAAATTCCAAAGGAGAATCCCTCCACAGTGGGCTGACACACGTCACAGCCAGAGACAGCCGCTCACACTCAACCATCCGGAGTGACACTTGCAAGCCAAGACCCACAGACAGGCACGTGCGCACACACACACACACACACACACACGCCATCAGAAAGACTGCCCTGACCCTCGCACATCACCCAGAGGCAGGCAGCACTTATAGGGCTCCCCCTCCCGCTGCTCGCCCCTGTAGACAGTTCTGCCCACTGTGTTTCAGATGCCCATGGCGACCCCCCAAACCCTGCTGCTCTGCCTTCTGGTCCTGGCGGTCACTGAAGGCCGGGGTCGGGAGGCTGCCATTCCAGGCTGCCACTTGCAGGGTGAGTAACTCTGGGACCAGGGAGCTAGAAGGAAGGGAAGCTCTGGGTGGGAGGAAAGAGTGGATGGACTGGATCATGGGGCAGGGGCCCCTCTACTGCTCCCTCATCTCCTTCTAGCCTTCAACGTGACAGTGCGAAGTGACCGCCAAGGCACCTGCCAGGGCTCCCATGTGGCACAGGCCTGTGTGGGCTACTGCGAGTCCAGCGCCTTCCCCTCCCGGTTCTCTGTGCTGGTGGCCAGTGGCTTTCGGCACAACATCACCTCCATCTCCCAGTGCTGCACCATCAGCGGCCTGAAGAAGGTGAGGGGGCCAAGCCCAGTGGGGTGGGGGGCAGACAGGGGAGTCAGGATCTAAGCTGACCCCGGAGGAACGATCCTCGATCCTCGAGTGCAGCCTCCGCTCTCCCACAGGTAAAGGTGCAGCTGCAGTGTGTGGGGAACCGGAGGGAGGAGGTGGAGCTCTTCTCTGCCAGGACCTGTCAGTGTGACATGTGCCGCCTCTCACGCTACTAGTGCGGCCTTTGCCTTCCTCCCTCCCCTGCTCAGCGGGTATGCTGTCCTGGCAGGGGAAGCATGGGTCTGGGAGGCAAAAAGCTGGAAGAGGTCCCAACCCTGCCAATAACAAGCTATGGAATTTTTGAAATGAGGGGTTATTCCAGCTCTGACGCTTCCTAAGATTTTGTGGTTGTGAGTGAGCACCTGACAAGAGGCCTGGCCCTTCCAATCGGTCTCATTGCTCCACTTCTCTCTTTGCCCCTACCCCTAAATAAAGCAAGCAGCTCTTGAGTTTCTGTCTTTATTAAGTCCACCCCCAGCCAGGGGAAGGGGGATAGACCATGATTACTGTGACCCCCGCCTTGCCCCGGACTCTGGGAATCTCTTCTTGCCTGTGCCCTCACCCCTCCCCCTGCCCAATAAATAAATAGAGGAGAGGAAGCACAGGGCAAGGGAAGGGAGGGGAAGAGGATCCCCCAGGCCCAGGACAGTGTTTTTGTTGGGGGTAGGTGGGGGGAGAATAAATAGACCATGGATCCCATGGTGGGGGTGAGGAAGGCCCTCGCGCTGGCACGAGGTAGGGCAGGCGAGGGGACAAGCCCCCTTGCCCTAGGCTGGGAATGGGACTGGGAGCCTGTCTGCAGCTGCCTGGGCCCAGCTGTGCGGGGCAAGGGCAGGTCCGTGATGGCAGCTTCCTGCTCAAGCTTGCCCTGGCCAAGTCCTGCCACGAGAGCCTGAGAGTTCTGTTGCCAAGACCACCTTCTCCTCTCCTCCTCTCCGCCAGTGAAAGCTGTCACGCTGGGCCAGGCAGGTAGTCCCAGGGCCCATTCTGGCTAGGCCAGGGCTAGGTGTGTGTCTCTGGGCCCCTGGGCAGGAGAAGGGATGGAGGGACTGGGAGCTGTGGGTTTCACTCCTCCCCTTCTGGGGGGATCTCTAGCTCTGACCCCCACTGGTGGCCACTTGGGGTGTAAGCCGCTGGAGGGGGGCCTCCTTGGCCCCCTGGGTCCCCTGTAACCGGCGTAGCCGTAGCTCCTCCAGGCCTTGCCACAGCTCCTGGCGCTCCTGGGCTTTCTGCTGTTCCCTGGGGAGAGAGGGTGAGGCAGCTCCCCTGCCCTGGGCCCTGTCTACAGCGCAGCTTCCCTTACCAAGACAACTCTCCATCTACCTAGGGAGGGCACGGCACCATTTCCTGCTCTGTGACTCCATCAGAACCCTGTCCTTAGGGATGGACGATGAATTAGCCTGGCCCTGAGTGGCCCAGGCTGGAGGTTTGGAAGTGACAGGGTGTCAGAAGGCTCATCCCTAGAGAAACTATTTGTAAGGATGACTTGAGGATGCAGTGGGTGGTCGTGCATAGGATGGCCTAGCGCTTGGCAGAGACGTAAGGAAGAGACTAAATGTCGGACCCGATGGGGCTTTGAGATAGTCCCTTTAAGGTTTTCCCAACCTTAAGGATCTGACTCCTACCTGCTTTTCTCCCTTTGCTCCCCGGTCCCTGCCCCCAGCACTCACTGCTGCTTTTCCAGCTTGTAGGAGGCTGTGAGCTCATCAAACAGCTTCCCATTCATCTCCATGAAGGTCTTGAGCACATTGTAGATCAGAGAGACGATGGTTCTTGGCAGGGTCAAGGGAAGGGGGTAGAGAGAGTACAGCAGCTTCAACAGGACCCCACCTGCATCTACTGCCTTCCGGCCTATTCCCTAGTCCCCAGACTCAGCATGCACCCCTGAACCCAACAAACACCTCCCTTCTTCCTGCCCCTTTCACCACCACTCCACCACCTTCGGTCACTTTCTCTGAGCCTTTCCAGCTGGGAGTAATCCCAGGGTCTTGGTCCTGGTCCCATCTTCTGTGGATTAGGTCAAGACCTGTGTACTCACTGGTTCCAGTGCTCCTTGGAGACTTGGTAGAGGGTCCCAAACACAGCTGGCAGCACAGTGTGGCAGTTGTCCTCAATGAGGCTCAGGATATACTCATTGTTCCAGAAATACAGAGCCCGCTCTGCAACCTGGGGCAGGCAAGATGGCAGAGTCATGCCACCCCCACCCCAAAAACAAGGCCCCCGCTCTCCATGCACCCCATCCTCAGGGCTCATCTGGCCCACTGGAGGAAGCAACATGGTGACAAGAAAAGAGCACTGGACCCGGAGTCTAACACTTGGGAAAATCCTATCTCTAGTACCGAGCAGCTGTGGGACCTTGGACAGAGCATTTAACCTCTTGGCCTCACTTTTCTCATCTGTAACATGGGGGTAGTAATACCTCCTTTCACAGGGCTACTCTAAGAATAAAGTGAGACACTGGACTTTAAAGAGTTTACTAAACTGAAGTACTGGAGTTGCTGTGAGAAAGAATTAGCGGCCACTGGTTATGGCAGAATGGGAAAAAGTCTGTATACTCTTGCAGGAGGATATGGGTTAGAGCTAGCCTAGGTGAGGTGAGGAAATTGGCTGGCCTTGAAGTGGGACAGGTGACATTTAAGGGCTATTAAGAAAAGGGAGAAAGGGATAAACACCTCATTCTGGATAAGTGATAATCCTCATGCTGGAGCACATTCCAGATTACCAGACTCGTTTACAAACTCAAGATCTCTCAATCCTCATCACCACCCTGGATTGTTAGCCCATTTTACAAATGAGGAAGCTTCATCTGACTCTGGTGAAGTGATTGCCCAAGGCCCCTGAGCCAATAGGTGGCAGATCTGAAGCTTGACCCTAGGTCTCCTGACCCTAAGTCCAGAGTGTCCCCCATTAACAGACCCAGGACCAGAGGAGAAACTGAGGGCAGAGGCCCTTGTGTTAGATCAGCCTTCCCTGGCCATACTTTTGCCCCCACCCTCACCTGTCCTTGCCCCCTACCTGGAAATGGGGGCTGGAAACACAGCGAGCCACCTGCTTGAAGAGGGGCTCCTGGATCTTCACAAACTGGGAGGGCTCAATGACATCAAGAATCTCTTCCATCTCCCCCAGAAACATCACCTGGGCAAGGGGTAGGGGCAGAGGGGGCATCAGCAGCTCACATCTCCCACCCCCACCCCTGCACCTGATTGCCCTCCAGTAGTTGAGCCTCCCAACCTCCCTCTAGGGCCATCAAAGCTCTTCTTTGTACCTCCTTCTGGGTGCAGGTTTTTGGCCAGTATTTGAGCAGCCCCCGGATCACCTGTTGGGGTTGGCGCAGAAGGAGTCAGACCAGCCGAGGTGGGAGGCCCTCCTTTCTCGCCACCCCCTCCAGTTACTCACATGCTCTGTCAAGGTGGCGTCCTTCTCCAGGAACTGCACCACACAGTATGCCAGCTGCAAGTGAGAGGGGCAAGAAGATTGGGTCAGTGGGGATCTGACCAAGGACTGGCACCCAGGACAGGATGCTGGAATCTGCCTGCTCACTGCCCCTCACTTTCTTACTCCCCGAGCATCTGCTGAGTAAACGTGCACCAGTCACGCTGCTCAGTGTGCTGGGAATACAGCGATGATCTCACAGGGGAAGGAGTCAGCAACTGATGCTTATAAATTTTGCAAAAAGTTCCATAATAAAATTATGTATTGCAATCTATAGGAATATAGAAGGAGGAGAGTTTTAAGTCTGTCTAGGGCAGGTAGAGAAGGGAGGGAAGGGCCTGGGGAAGGCTTCCCAGAGCTGATGTCTGAGAGCAACCTTAAAAGGTCAGTAGGAATTCTCTAAGATAGATGGCAAGAATTAATCAAGAAAAAGACAGAAAGGATCCCCCCCGAGTTCATGATTTGGAGTGGCTGCAGCCTGGGGTGGGGAGGAGCCGGGCAGTAGGCTGACCTGCCAGCCCGGGTGACCACCCTGCCTCTCTCAGGAGCTCCCTCATGCAGCAGGACTGGGCCTGGGCCTCACCTGGGCATGAAAGACAGATAGTGACTTGACAGAATGCAGGGGAATCAGAACCCGAACCAGGAACTGCTTGTGCTCGGTCTTCAAGGGCAGTGCAAAGCCATTGATGATGCTGAGGAAGGGGCAGAAGAGAGAAGGGGGCTCAGATGACCTGGCCCTTGGCCCTCCCAGAATCCAGCTGCTGCACCTTAGGCCCGGAGAGAGTCACCTTCCCAAGATCTCCAGCAGTTCAGCCACACCATTGAAGTGCTCAAGTTCATAGATGAACCTGCAGAGGGGAAGAGAAGAATGTAGACGGGCTCAGAACAATAGGGGCAGCCCCCTCCCCTCTAGCCAGTCTGTCTGCCCACTCCCCACCCTGCATGCTAACCCAACTCTCCCAGCCCAGTGCCCCAAACCAGTCCCCACTGAGATCCACACCTGCATGTGAAATGCCCTTCCCAGCCCAGCCTCCTCCTGCCATTCTGAGGCTCAGCTCAAACCTCTCTTCTCTGAACCATCCCAGCTCATCTCTTCCTCCCCCCAAGTCCTAAGCCCTCACCGTCTGTTACCCATCCAATCAGCAGGCCCTCAGCCTGCCACCCTCCACTCTTCATGCCAGTCAGCTGAAGAATGACAAACGGAGTGTCTACTCTGCTGTGTCATTCTCAAAATATCCTGGGAGATAGGTCCATTATACAGATGAAGAAATTGAGACACAGAGGTAAAATGAAACTTGCCTCAAAGCTCTGAGCTCCTGGAGGACAGGGGTCATGTCTTGCCTGTTTTGTAGCTAATAATGATAAGAACTAGTGTGACCGAGTCCCAGCCTGAGACCAGGAACTAGCCTGCATGCTTTGGAGGTATCTCCTCATTTCACCTCAATGACTGTCCTTGAATTAGTTCAGGCATTATCCCCACTCTAGTGATGAGCAAGCTAGAAATATTATCCCCACTCTAGAGATGAGCAAGATAGATTAAGTAATCTGCCCAGGTCACCCAAATATTGGAACCAAACTTAAATATAGGCCATCTAGCTCTAGAGTTGTGCTCTCAGTTACAAGGCCGTGGGGTCCCCTGGTGCCGGCGTGCATCCATGCACAATTCACGTTTGCAAGAAGAATCTCTTTCTTTGTGTCCTCATGATCCAGAGTAATAAGAATCAAAAGATTTAGATCCCAGGTTCCAGGCGTGGACCTAGTCCCTGCAAATGACTTCTCTCTCAGCCTCCATTTCCTCATCAATAAAATGGAAATAAATATCCTTTCCCCACTGACCTCACAGGTGTTATATAATCAATGTACAAGAGAGAACTCGGTAAGCCAGAGTTCCACAGGGGCCCCCAGCCCAGGAGCTTTTGCCTCAGTCTTCTCCCAAACAGCCCGCCCGCCCTCCTGGCTCCGAGGGGAAGCAGCCGCACTCACCGGAGGAAGATGTGATTGCACTGTTTGCGGATGTAGGCCCGGAGCCCCAGGAACTTGCCGTAGACCCGGTGCAGGATGGTCTTGAGGTACTCGCGTTCCCGGGGGTCCTCACTGTCAAAGAGCTCCAGGAGCTGTGGGCCCCAGGGGCGGGGGTCAGGAGGGAAGTCAACCCCAGGCTGCTTCTGCCCTGTGCTCACACCCCTCAGACAGCCCAACCCGCACCCACAGCACCCCCGGCCCGGGCTCCCCACGTCACCATCAGAACAAACTTTTGATCCACATATCTCTTGGCCACGGAGGGCTGGAAGTCTGGGCTCTCCAAGAAACGCAGGAAGAACTCATATACCAGCTGCGCAGGGACAGACAAAAAGGTGGGAGCTCAGTCACAGCCTTCCACATCACCGCCCCCATCCAACACCCCAGGACCGAAGGAGACCCTTCCCCAGCCCTCCAGACCTGCAGGTGTGGCCACGAAGGCTCAAGGTTGGGCTCATCCTCTTCAGGGTCAAATTCGGGGTTCTCACTGGGCGGCAGGGTCCGGAAGATATTCACTGAGATCTGAGGGCATGGTTGGGGTCCTTTAAGGGAGAGCCCTCGAAGGCAGAAGCCAGAGGGTCCCTCCTCCAAAGCTCTCAGGGTCGACCTCAGCACCTAACCCAGCAAGCAATCCACTCCTCGGACGACCTTTCACTGAGCACCTCCTGTGCGCCAGCCCTGGGCCTGGGGCTGGGGACCCAGGGATGGACAAGATACACTTTGACCTCTATGCAGGTACAGTCCCAGCGGGAAGCTAAGGCTGGAAGCAGCAAGGTCAAAAGGGAGATTTCCAGCTTGGGCAATGAGAGAGGGCTTCCTAGAAGAGGAGGCAACTGAGCCAGAAGGTGAGGGATCCAGGCCCAGGAGGCACTGGCCAGGCATTGGGCAGCAGTGGGGTGCGGAGGGAAACAGATGATGGGGTCCTTGAGCCAAGCCCAAGAGTTTGGGGTTTAGTCCCTGCACAGGGGCCCTGTGGACAGGGCAGTAGGTCTCCCGTGTCCCCAAAACCATTCCCCAGAGTCCGATGCCCCAGAGCTCACCATGCGGATGATGTCTGGGTAGACAGGCTCAATGAGCACCCCCCGAGTGCTCCCCACACACTCCACCAGCTCGTTGAGAGCCGCCCGCTTCACCTCCTTCCCCTTCAGATCGGCCACACAGTCCAGGAAGTCAAACATCACCCCACACTGGGCCAGCTTCCGGCTCAGCAGCTCGTGCAGCTCCGAGGCCGGCACATCTGGGGAGGGCGGGAGGGGGCCTGAGCCTGTGTCCAGCTGTCACTGGGCAGGGGCCCGGCTCTCCTGAGCCCTAGGGCTGCTTTTTGAGGCACCTCCGCTTCCTCATAGACCCATGCTCTTGGGCCACCCCCCACCCCTTGCAGAGAGCAAACAACCCTGGTCCCACCTCCACCCCTGGTGTGTGTGTTCTGGGGGTGAGGGGGTGGTTTGTCCTCTTCTCCCTAACGCAGGCTCAGAGAGCATGGAGGTCAGGCTGGAAGCAAGGCCACAGACCCGGGCTGCTGGGCTGCCCACAGGTGCCCCGAACGGCCACTGCCATCCTCACAGGCGTGACACCCTATTCTAAGAGCCAGAAGTGGGCCAGGGGCTCAGGGCAGAGCCTGTCCAACGGCCCGGGTGGTGGTGGGGAGCCCCAGTGGCTGGCGGCCTGGAACACAGGCTGTGGGCCCCACCCTTGGCCTTGGCTCTGGGCTGCCCCCCAGAGTGGCGCCACAGGCAGATGCCGCTTCTCCAAGGATGCCAGGCCAGTTGGGCCATGCGTCAGCAAAGAGGGCTGGGGGGCCGGGGGCGTCCCTGCCCATCTGCGCTCCCCCAAGGGCTGTCCCGGCTGCATCTCCACCCCCTCTGGGGCTCGGTCCCCTGCCTGCCAGCTCTACCTCACCTTTGAGCAGGGGCAGTGGCATGAGCTCCTGCTGGTTGCTCTGATAGCGGAATTGTGAGGAACTGTGGGAGCGCCGGGGCCGGGTCCTGCGGAGGGAGCGGCGGGAGAAGCCGTCCACCTTGTCGGGTGGGGGCACAGGCGACAGCCCCGGCGAAGAGGGGCTGGTAGGGGTGCTTGCGGGGGGCAGCTTCGTCTCCATGGCAGCCAGGTGGTCAGGCAGTCAGAGCCCCTGGGGTTCCCTCTGGGCCTGGAGGAGGCTGGGTGAGGCTGGGTTGACTAACTTGGGCCCATCCTGTTGGGGTGGGGGGGGGCACGACCACAATCCTAGGCCCCCCCCCAGGGCCTCCGCCAACTGCCCAGTCCTGCGGGGCGGGCAGGTTAGAGAGGAGGATGGCTCAGGTCTCAGGTCCTTCCTGGGGGTCCCAAAGAGGCCAGTTAGGGTTCCCACCCTGGCTCGATGAAGTCAGGGCAGAAAGATCGGAGAGAGAGAGAGACAGAGAGAGCCGGTTAGTAGTTCTTTTGGGAAAGACCACCTAGGAGGCTGCAGCCAGTGTCCAAGTCAGCCTTTCCTCTCCTCCCTGGCCCAGACCCTCCGAGAGAGGGGCAGCCTCCTCCCAAAGTGGAAGTGTCCTGCCTGGCTCCCCGCGGCCTGAGAGGCCCCTGGCTGGACAACGACCCTTCCCCAGAAGAGGGGCTGCCCCCCAGCTGGCCCCTACCCAGAATGGGAACCTGTCCCACAGCCCTGCCCGCGAACAGAAGGGGCCCCATCCCTGCAACCGACGGCTTGAATTGGGGCCACCGCTGACTCCCCAGAATGGGGGCCCTATCTCCAGGCCACCCCCCTCCTAGAACCTGGGCACCCTCCCCCACCTCAGCTCCTCCCTCCTTGCCCAAGGTGGGGGCACACTTACTTCTCAGAAACCCAGACTTTGGTGCCTCGCCCCCAGGGGCTGCCTGGGGCAGGGGAAGAGCAGCTCAGGGCCCCTTCGCAGCAGGTCCGCCCTGGGCGCTGGGGCTGGGCGGCGGCGCTCCTGGGTTCTCCCTCTGGCTTCGGGGGGCCTGGAGCATCCCCCCAGCTCAGCCCCGGTTCGGGGCGCGGGCTCCCGGCGGGCTCTGGGCTCACCCCCAGCGGTGCGGACCTCTGCTTGAAGTCCTGGGGACTCCGACCCAGTGTGCAGCGCAGCGCAGTGGGCGCCCGGCTCCGTGTGCACCGGCACCCGCCGCCCAGCTGCTCAGGATGACATCAAGTCACCTCCCCCCGCCCGGCCCGCACCTCCCGGGGGGGAAGGGGTACTGCGTCAGGAAGGCCCTGGGCCGCCGGGAGATGTAGTCCCCGAATCACTTAAAGGGACCACCCAGAAGGGACTCCAGACTCTGGGAAGAAGACTGAGGCTGCAGAGCGGGATGGGGCCCCCGCTGGGGGCTGCACCCTTGGGTTCTGGAAAGGAGACTGCAGAGGGAAAGAGGAGGACTCAGGGCTTGGCACCAGGAAGCTCAGAGGGCGTTTGCCAGGACGCTGGCAGGAAACAGGCCCAGCATCCTGCGCTGGGCCAAAGGCTTGCCAGATCCATCCACGCCACCCCCACGGGAGCCCCACCCCTACCCAGAACGGCCGGATGCTTCAGAGGCCCCTTGGAAACCGGCACTGGACTGGTTAATAGTGTATGGCCAGTCAGTGCCTGCTGGGAGGGGACTGGTTTCGCAGAGGCTGCTGGGAAATGCAGTCCATGCTCAGGCCTGCAGCCCCCCTCCTGTTCTTTGCTACTGCGGTGACATCATAGCCTCGGGTTTAAAGGGCCAGCCCTGAAGTGGCAAAACGTGAGAGGTGTCGTCCTGGGGTTCCCACCCCTCCCCAGGCAGGCTGACCTTCCTGGGTGGACCTCCCAGCCCCTCTAAGCCCAAAGATGTGCTTGCAGCGTCTCTTGGTCAAAACCCTGCTGCACGTGCAGGGGACCCGAGGCACAGATCGGGTTCCAGGAGTTTGGCATGCCAGGCGAAAGTTCCCGGCTTACAGTCCGGGGACCCCCCTCCTAGGATCCCAGCACCCTTTATTCCCCTGAACCCCACCCCTCTGCACTACCCTTTGAGACCTTCACCCTGAAGTTTTGTCTGGATGAATAACACCCCTGCTGACCAGGCAGTGAGTTCAGGAGGGGGCTGGGCCCTTTGCAGAGTCTGCCCCACCCTGCTTCAGGCCTTGGGGGCTCCCCAGTTGCTCCAGGGGAACCACCCAGCCATCCTCCTCGCTGCAGAGGGAGCCTGGGTACCCAAGAGGTGCCCATCTGCTGGGGCAACCGAAAGCAGAGGCCTGAGCCGAGGGTGCAGTTTAGCCAGGCTGGGTTCCAGGACATTTCCCACCCTCGCTGGGAAAATTTCAGCCGCCTTTGCCCATCTGGCCCTTGCTGTCCTGGTCCGTCAAGTGGGAGTCCATCATCTCCCTCCCTGCTTACTGCGCAGGCTCAGGAGGCACAGCCTTTCCCACATCCCTGCACAAAAATCTCCAGGGAACACAGGCCCGCAGAGCCTTCTCTGGCCAGGTGAGGACTCCCAAGGGCCAGAGAGGAGCTGCACCTTGCCCGAGGTCACACAGCCTGTCCTGGGAAGCCAAGCCTCCACCTCTCAGCTTTTAAGTGCACATTTCAATGGTTTTAGTCTAGTCACAGATGCAGTTTCCTCTCCCCTCTCCCCTTCACCTCCCTGAGTGTCTAGATCCCACTTTGCTCACATCTGCCCTGGAACTACCCTGGTGAGGCTCCTTCCGCCTGAACACCTCCTGTTCCTTGTCATCCCCCAGGGACCTCCTCCCTCCAGCCCCTCCAGCCCTTATGAGGATCAGTGGCCTGGAAGGGGCTCAGGAGAGCTGCCAGGGAACTCTGCTCAAGCAATTCCCCTTTCTTCCTTTTTTCTTGTTTTCCAACTTTTTTTGTTTTGTTTTGTTTTGTTTTGTTTTTTTGCTTTGTTGTTGTTTAGGAGGTACTGAGGCTCAAACCTGAGACTTCATACTTGGGAAGCAGGCATTGGGTCACTGAGCTACACCCGCTCTGCAAACTTTATTTTTTAATTAGCACAGTTGAAGGTTTACATAAAAAACATGCAGGAAGTATGGTGTTCCCATATACCCACCCCCACCCCCTTCTGCCTAGCAAGCCCTGCCCCTGATAAAATCCTGCCCTTCTGCCCAGGGGCAACTCCAAGGCCACAGCCCCCAGCCACCTTGCTTGATCCCTTCTACACCTGTCCACACCTGTGGATCACACCTGTCCCCCTCCCCTTCAGGAAATGCCCAGAGGGGCCTCTTCGGGGCAGGCCATCCCTGGGGGAAGGGAGCACTTCCCCTGGGGCCCTTGAGGCCTAGAGCATGAGCTTTTGCCTGGTGAGTTTCCACCCAATCCAAAGTGGAGAGGCTCACCTGAAGCCCACCATCAGGGCAAAGCCTGGGCCTCCGCCTTTGCCTTCTATATCTCCATCTTTCCAGACCCTGAGGTTTCCTGGGGATCCAGAAAAAGCCTCCCAATGTCCAGGCCATTGTATTTGTTAGGGGTGCTGGACCCAGAGCTGCCTGGGCCTAAAGCAGGGCCTGGGACTTAATCCCAAAACACCCCTCTGAGTTCCCAGCACCACCTTTACCCTGCCAATATTTTTGTATTCATTCATTCATTCAGCTCCTACTCCAAACCCTGGGCACAGCTATGGAACTCCTATGTCTTTGGTTTATGGCGGAGGATCTCAAGATGAAGGAATCATCTAAGGGGGGGTGCCAGGAAGGACCTTGGTGGCCCCTCCCAGCCCTGGTCTGCACCCTTGCTCTGGTGCAGACACTGCCTGTGTGTCCTGGCAACAGAGGGAATCAGGCCTGGGAATGGGCTCAGGAGCACCACTTCCTAAGAGTCAGGTGTTCAGTTACAAGGAGGGGCAGAAGAGAGCCAGTCTGGCCTTGGAGTTCTCTGCCCTGGAGGGAACCCAACTCGGGAAGTGCCTGCCCCAAGGGGAGCACTGGGGGCCTGGATCCTGGGAACAGCTGTGTCTCCAATTTTTCCACCTCATTGCTTCCTCCATGACTGGACACTAGGACAACTTTTCCTGGACTTCAGGAGAATGCACATTTCTATTCCCACTGCCTTTTTGTGGAAAGAGATGGAAAAGTGGCCTCAGTTTCCTCCTCAGTAAAATGGGAATATTTTGCTCCTCAGGGCTATTTGATCAAATGAGCGTCTGGTGAGAAGCAGACGACAACACATGTAGAGTTACAGGCCCAGGGCCAGAGATAATAATATAATATTATTATTTTTGTGGTTACTGACTTAATAAACCATTGATGGACACAACATTGCCCTGACATGTCGTGGGGGACAGAGAGATCTCTGGATTCCCTCCACCAGCGTTTCCTGAGTGGCCATCCTATCAGCCTGCCTCCCAGAACGGAGCCTTCCCTGCGGTTCCTGAAATTCCCCCGAGGCTGGTCTTCCATCTCCTCCAGTTAGGGCAGGATCCTGCCTGCTCCTGCAACCCCAGGTTATAGGGAATAAAACAGACTCGCAGAGGAGCAGCAGCTGAGTCCACTTCGCTGGTAAGGCTAAAGTAGAATTGTGATTCTCTGGGGATATCCTGAAAGTCCCAGTATGTATAAGGTTTTGTATGGCCAACCCTGTAGAGCAGGACTCGGCACACTTGTTCTGAAAAGGGCCACATAATAAAGATCTGAGGCTTCACAGAACTCTCTCGAGTGCTCTGCCGTTGTAGCTAGAGAGCAGCCACAGACAACACTTCAATGAATGCGCGTGCCTGGGTCCTGCTAAAGCTTTACTTATGGACATCGAAATTTGAATTTTGTCTGATCGTCACATGTCACGCAATATTCTTTTTTTTATTTCTTCCAACCATTTAAATACATAAAGACCACTCCTAGCTCACAGGCTGTACAAAAACAAAGGACTCCTGCCCAAGGGAATTAGAATCCATTCTTCGCTGATTTTAGGATTAGAGATACGAAAAGCTATTATTCTTATTCCAGAGAGGGGCCCCCCGGCCTGACCAACAGCAGAGAGAAGGGAGGGTCAGTTAATCTCCTCCCGATCCACGGGCGGGGAGTGGTAAAAATATACTCACAGCAAACTTGCCAAATCTCATTTACCTTATCTGTAAATGGGCGACAATAGCCCTACCTTAAAGGGATGTTATGAGGCTTGGAAGAGATAAAGGATAGTAAACGGTTTTCTGGAATGCAAATGTTTATTGACAATTCTTTCCCCGGATGCGGGTGCAGATCCCACGCTGGCTTCATTTCTATGAAGTTTGGTGGGTCGGGAAACGGATGTGGCTCAAGAAGTTGGGCGTCCGTCTACCATATGGAGAGACCGGGGTTCGATCCCCGGGACCTCCCGGTAAAAAAAAAAAAAAAAAAAAAAAGTTTGGTGGGACGCTGACTCTTTAAATCCTTCCCAAGCGCCTAAAGGACTAGAAGGAGTGCGCACATGCGCATGCCTTCGCGGGACTGGCACCGCTAGCAACAGCCTTCCTAGAGTCAGTAACCCTTGGGTAAAGGGCCGCCCACACAGTTGTTTATACGCAAGCGTAAATCTTGATTGGGAGCACTATATCATGCAGAAGGCCCAGTCCCTTTTTCGCGCGCAAAGGCTCCGCCCCCCGCAGCCAATCAGCAGGCTTCGCCCTTAGCAGTGGCCAATGGCAGTGAGTGTGGGGGACGTGGCTGGGCGTCCGGGGGCGCGGCCTGGCGCCGAGAGAAGCGGCGGGGCGAGCCGGGGGCTCTAGTGAAGACAGCAGCCAGACGGGGATCGCGGGCGGCCGGCGCGTGGAGACGGTCCCGGCCCCGCGGGCTCCGACATGGCACCATGGCGGTGGCCGTGGTCGAACTATGTGAAAGAGCGAGTCTGCCGCTACCTGCTGCACCACTACTTGGGGCACTTCTTCCAGGAGCACCTCAGCCTGGACCAGCTCAGCCTCGATCTGTACAAGGGCAGAGTCGCCCTACGGGACATCCACCTGGAGGTCTGGGTGAGCGGCCAGGCCCGAGGCCGGAGGGCGCGAGGGCGCGGGCACCTGGGACCCTCGGCGGAAGGGAACGGGCTGGGGACCCGACAGCGTGCGAGGGCAGTCGGAGCTTTGCCAGGCGTCCGGGGGCCTCCGGGTGATGCCCTCAGGTCCCCGGCAGAGCCGGAGGCTGGGCGGGACGGGGTCCCTGTCCCCACTCCACAGGAGGCGCAACAGGCTCGGGGGAGCGCACCCCTTGTCCGGCGAGTGCCAGGATGAGCGCATGGAGTCAGGGGGCTGGGGTGAGGAGGGTGCTGGTGAGGGCCAGGAGGGCGCTCCGCGGGTGAGACCGGGCCAGGGCAGTGACAGAGGTGGGGCGGAGGCGGCAGGTCGGGGAGTCCTGGTGGGGGGTTCAGAACCCTGGCGAGGGCACTTGTGGAAAAGGTGCCCTGACCTCCTGACCCCATGATCCCGGGCCCGGTGGGCGGGGTCGCCTCCGGATGTGGATGTCAACAAGCGCGTCAGCAGCAGCGCTTGATCAACACCTCGTGTGACTGCTGGCGGGTCTGCTTCCTGCTTTTGGGGAGGGTGGGACCGACCCAGCTGGTGTGGAGGGAGGAGCTTGGGGATCAGGATCGGGACCTGGAGGGTAGCCCCCACCCACCCCCGGGAAGGGTAGGACGTCTGGCCCTAGGCAGGGAGGAGGCCTGAGGCAGGGAGTGGTGAGGGGCCTGTGACTCACACCGCAGCTGACAGGGGAGTTGCAAAGGAGCCCTCAATTAGAGGTGCTAGCCTGGGGCTGCACTGGGTCACCCCTCCAGGTCCAGAGCTGCAGGGTGGGTGTGGGGGCAGAGCAGACAGGGTGCCTGGCCTCAGGAGGGGCCTGCAACTCTGGGCAGGAAGAGCCGGGGTTGGGTGTAGCCTCTTGACTGTGAATTCCAGTGCAGGAGGCCTTCTCTAAGTTCTGACCTCTCACCTCTGACCTCGGGCTCTTGGCACTCCCCTGCCCTGACCTCCTTTTGGGGACTGAATTGGCTCCTGGCTTCTGGGCTGGCCTCCAGGGAGGGGTTGGGCTCCTGGAGGAACGCAGGTGCTTTCATGACAGGTGTCCCTCCCCCAGCTGCTCACCCTGTGGCACCCACCTTGAAGGCCCCAGAAGGAGCTGAGTGCCTGGGGACCCTGAGCTGGCATGAGGAGAGAGGCCGGAGCCCTAGTCTCAGACCCCATGGTACCCTCCTCCTCTCTGGGCCTAAGTTTCCCCATCTGTGGACCCCTGGGTGAGGAATTTGATCTCCATCCCTATGGGCCTGTGTTCGCCTATTCACGGGTCCCACAGCATGGGTGGGTTCTCTGCGAGGAGGTGAGTGGGCTCCTGTTCACCAGGAGGGCCCAGGCTGGCAGCAGATCCAACTCCCAATGCAAATGTTTATAATTAGGGAGCTGGGGGGGCCCTCTGGCCCAGGTCAGCCCCCGGCCTGTCTCCCCTTGTGCACTGTGCTCCAGCACAGAGTGGACCTGGGGTACCACTGTGCCCAGCCAGGCCTTGGCACCTGCGGGTCCCCTGCTCAGGATGCTCCACGTCTGACCCCTGGGCCTGGCTTCCTCCTGCTCATCGTCAGCGCCCCCTGCTTTGGCTGCCCAGGCCAGGTTAGATAGCCCTGCCCCCCTGAGGCCCACTCCGCTCCTGCCTCCTACCTCCTGCTGGTACACTCCTTGGCTGGAGCCTGGCCCCAGAGGGGAACACAGACACTTTATTCCCGATGTGACCCTGGCGCCCAGCTCCTCAGAGGCGCTCAGGAAATGGGAAGGAAATGCTTGCTTGAGCTGGCTTGGAGAATTGGGCATGCCTGGAGGGGCAGGACAGGGACAGGGATCAGCATGTGCAAAGGCAGGACCTTGTAGGCAGCATGTGGCAGGCCTGGGGGAGCAGCCAGAAGGACAGGTGCAGCAGGCAGGGAGACCACCAGCCTCTGGCTGGCCCCGAGCCCGCGTTGCCCCCGCCTTCTCCTAGTCTGTGAACGAGGTGCTGGAGTCCATGGAGTCGCCGCTGGAGCTGGTGGAAGGCTTCGTGGGCTCCATCGAGGTGGCCGTGCCCTGGGCCGCACTGCTCTCCGACCACTGCACCGTGCACGTGGAGGGCCTCCAGCTCACCCTGCAGCCCCGCCAGTGGCCAGGTTGAGGGGGTGGCGGGCAGGGCGGCGGGTGGTGGGAGCGGGCCCAGGTCCCCGGAGCCTGCCCTGACGCCCTCCGCCTCACTGCAGGGCCGGGGGCTGCCGACTCACAGAGCTGGGCCTCCAGCATGACCACAAGCCTGCGGCTGGCCCAGGAGTGCCTGCGGGATGGGCCGCCCGAGCCCTCAGAGCCGCCACAGCCCCTGGAGGGGCTGGAGATGTTCGCCCAGACCATTGAGACTGGTGAGCAGGCGTCCCCCAGCCACCAGAGCTGCTGTCCCCCAGGGCTCACAGTCCTACCCTTTGAAATCCCTCCCCCTCCCCCAGTGCTGCGGAGGATCAAGGTGACCCTCCTGAACACGGTTGTGCGGGTGGAGCACATGCCGAGGGATGGGGAGCGTGGCGTGGCCGTGGAGGTCCATGTGCAGAGGTAAGGACAGGCGGGCAGGGTTGGGTGGCTTGAAGAAGATGGGCTGGTGGGGGCTCCTGGGAAGTGACAGGGCAGGCGGGGGTGCCACTGGGTGGGGGCTGTGTCGTGGCGTCATGGGGCAGATAACATGGTGCGGACCCGGGTGTCTGAGGAGCAAGGGCTGGCGTGCGAGCCCCCCAGCCCCAGAGCCGAGGCCGCGTGCAGAGGGGTGCTCCAGGCCCTGGCTGCTCCGCTCCCCAGACTGGAGTACTGTGACGAGGCCGTGCGGGACCCAGGCCAGGCGCCCCCCGTGGATGTGCACCAACCCCCTGCCTTCCTGCACAAGCTGCTGCAGCTGGCCGGGCTCAGGCTGCACCTGGAAGAGCTCTCCCCGCAGGTGGGCCACCAGCCGGGCGCTCACCCGCCCGCTCCGAGTCCCTGTCGCCTCCTAACCCCTGTCCTCTCTGGCCCTTGACCCCTCCCCCCTCCCCCATCCCTTCTGGCCACCCATCACCTCTGACCCCATCTTCTTGGCTTCCCCCCTCCCGTATCCTCTGACCTCCCAGGAAGAGCCCCCAAAGTCCCCCTTGCAGATTGGCAGCTGCTCAGGGTACATGGAGCTGAAGGTGAAGGTGAAGCAGAACGAAGCTTTTCCGGGCCCCAAGGTGAGTCCCGGGCCCCTGGGGGAGGGGGCCGTGAGCCCCACCTCAGACCCCTCCTCAACAATGCTCATCTTTCACAGGTGGGGTGGGGAGTGAGTGGGGGGAGGACTGCCTTCTTGGCAGCTGGAGAAACAGGCTCAGAGAGGACAAATTGTGCCCGGGGTCACACAGCAAGTTGGTGGCAGAACTTGGCCTGGCAACTGGCCACCTGCCCCCGCAGGGTGAGGGCAGGTGGGTGGCGGCTTCTCAGAAGGGCTGGCTGGAGCGTGTACACCCCATCTCGGCCTCCTCTGCCCCCAGCTGGAGGTGGTTGGACAGCTGGGCTCCCTGCACCTGCTCCTCACCCCACGACAGCTCCAGCAGCTTCAGGGACTGCTCAGTGCACTGAGGCTTGCAGGTGGGTCTCTGGGCAGTCCTGGGGCTGGGGAGGGGCTGGTCCCCTGGATTGTAATATCTGCCCCCCACAGACCCTGAGGCTGACAAGCTGAACAAGAGCCGCCCACTGGAGGCTGAAGACCTGTGGTTGATCGAGCAGGATCTGAACCAACAGCTGCAGGCAGGGGCTGGTGCCAAGCCCCTCAGCCCCGACCCCCTTGTCAACCCGGACAGCACTGGTGGGTGTGGGGACAGGCCTGGTGGCTGGAGGGGTGGCTAGAATGGGTGCAGGAGTCGTGGCCGAGCCAGCTGTCCCGACTCCTCTCCTCACCCCCCATAGACCTTTTCTTCTCCATGGCCGGCCTCACGAGCAGCGTGACCTCTGTCCTCTCCGAGCTCTCCCTGTCCGAGGTCGACCTGAGCTCCTCCATGCAGAGTGACATGGCCTTCCGCCGGCTCCCTGCCCAGCCCCGTCTACCCAGTAAGTTGGGGCCCCGCGGGCAGTGGTCCAGGGACCTGAAGGGCCCCGGTGTGGTGTCAGATGCCTGTGGGGGCCTCCAGCGATGCGCAAAGCCCACCTTTGACCTGGTTAATAGGTTTTAGAGTCAGGGTGATCTGGGGCCAATTACCCATACTCCCTTGAAACATGACTCAGTTTCCCTTTCTATAAAAAAGGAGTAATAAGGTCTACCTTGCCGGGGTATATGTGTGAGTTCTTGTTGTGTCACTTGGCACAGGACTGTGTGTTTCATGGGCTTTATTGCCTCTGATCCTTCCGGTAACCTTGAGAGAGTCGGGTGGAACCTGGGCAGATGTCCTGGCATACACGAGTCTCTCAGTGTCACCCCTGCCTGGCCAAGCCCCCCGCCAGAACAACACGATGGGGCAGGCCTGGTCGTCCACAGTCCAGGGGGCCAAGGCTTCTCCCAGCCCCCAGCCCAGAGTCTGACCGTCACCTTACCTGGGGTGTCCATGAGCTCTGGGGAGCCCGTAGTGAAGCCTCTGTCCCCTCAGGCAAGGCGGCCCCCACATCCCTTCCGGACACCCTACGCCCTGACTTGCTGCTGCAGATGACCCTGGGGGGTGTCACACTGACCTTGCTTCAGACGTCCGCCCCGTCTGCTGGAGTGCCTGACCTCACCACCCACTTTTTTGCCGAGTTTGATGCCACTAAGGATGGGCCCTTCGGCTCCCGCGACTTCCACCACCTTCGGCCACGCTTCCAGAGGGCCTGTCCCCATAGCCACGTCCGGTACAAGCCCGAGGCAGGGGCCAGGGGAGAGGCTGCCCGAGCCCCCCCCAGGCCCCAGCTCTGATGCCTGCCTCCTTCCCCACAGGCTAACAGGCACTGCTGTGCAGCTGTCCTGGGAGCTGCGGACGGGCCAGAGGGGCCGGTGGGCCACCAGCACTGAAGCGCGCTTTGGGCAGCTCGAGGTGCTGGAGTGTCTGTGGCCCAGGGACGCCCCGGAGCCTGAGTACACGGAGGTGAGGGCAAAGGGCGAGGCGGGGCCCGGAGACTGGGCCACGCAGAACCTGCTCACCTCCCGTCCCGCCCCAGGTCCTGAGCTTCCCCAGCAACCCGGGCTCCCAGGCCTCAGCACGGCCCTGCGCCCACTTGCGCCACACACAGACGCTGCGCCGAGTGCCCAAGGTAAACTGCCCCCCACCCGGGCTTGCTTCCCAGGGCAGGCCGACCCCAGCCCTGCAGTCTCTCCCCTGCTCCCCTTGCCCTCATCCAGACCTCCAACCCCCCGACCCAACCCTGCCATCCTGAGGGTCCTTGGCCACGCCGTTCCCTTTTCCTGCCTCAGTGTGGCAAATGCCCACTTGGCCGCCAAGGCGGGGAGTGGCGAAGTACCGGGTGGCTTTCAGTGATTTCTAAATCTCCTGACCTGTCTCCCAGGCCCCTCTGGGGTCCCCCGCCCATGCTCTTCTCCCTGCTGCCGGGAGGGCTGGTTCTTTTTTGCTCAAGGGGACCCCTTCCCATCCTGCCCTCACCGCCCACGGTGACCTGAACACCCTCGCCCTCAGAGCCGACCCCGGCGCACAGCCTCCTACCATCGCCACTCAGAGCTGGCCCTGGAGCTGGCCGACTTCCAGATGCATGTGGAGCTGGGGGCCCTGGACCGGCTGGCGGCCCTGCTGCGCCTGGCCACCACACCCCTCCAGCCGCCGCCTGCTGGCGTGCCGGTGAGCTGCCCCGCCAAGCCAGGGCACAGCTCCTCTGGCTCTTGACCTCCGTGAAGGGGACCCTCCGGGCAGCTCTGACTCCCCTATCCCCCACCCGCACCCCCAGATGGAGCCCCTGCCCACAGCCGAGCAGCAGATGGCCGTGCGGCTCTCAGCACCTCGGGCCACGCTGCGGCTGCGCTTCCCCATTGCTGACCTGCGGCCCGAGCGGGACCCCTGGGCCGGCCGGGCTGTGCGAGCCGAGCAGCTGCGGCTGGAGCTGAGTGAGCCCCAGTTCCGGTCAGAGCTGATCAGGGGGCCCGGCCCCCCAGCCCCCACCCGCCTGGAGTTCACCTGCTCCGACCTGCAGGGTGAGCACCCCTGGGCCACAGAGCTTGGAGCAGGGGGCCTGGGCATCCAGGGGAGCCGGCTTGGGGCTGTGGAGGACGCCCGAGGTCCGAGTTTGGGGAGACCCTGGCCTTCGCTGGCAGCACAGTGCCTTTATCCCTGGGCCTCCCTGGGTCAGGGGGTATGTGGAAGGGTGGCAGCCACCGCAGTGGGGACCAGCCCTTTATCCTAGCCCGGCCTGGCACTGGGGAAGCCGTGGAAGGAGTCTGAAGTGGCTTCCTACCTGCCCCCATTCTCTCCAGCCACCTACGAAGATGGAGAGAAGCCACCTGTCCCCTGCCTGCGGGTCTCCAAAGCCCTGGATCCCAAGGGCCCCGGGCGCAAGTACTTCCTGCCCCAGTAAGTGGGGTTCAGGGAGGGGAGGGCTTTCCTGCTGAGGGAGGCAGGGGCAGCTTGGAGCCAGGGGCCAGGCACCTGCAGGCCAGTGACAGGCTTGTGCCTGGGCAGGGTGGTGGTGACCCTGAACCCCCAGCTCAGCTGCGCACAGTGGGAGGTGGCACTGGGCAAGAGAGAGGAGCTGGAGCTGTCATTGACCGAGAGTCCCTGTGAGCTGCAGGAGCCCGAACCCTCGCCCTTCTCCTCCAAGAGGACCATGTACGAGACGGAGGAGGTGAGGAGCCCCCTGGGAGCCTGCGGGCCGGGGGATGGGACCACCTGGCATGGGCACGATGTGCCCCAGCACTGGGGAGGGTTTCTTGCATCGTCTCTGGCCAGGAGGGAGTCTGAGCCGCCCCTGCTTGTGGGGCTTGGGGGTGAGGTGCACAGGTGAGCAGGCTCTTGGGAGAGCAGGTCTGTGGTGGGAAGGATCAGGACCCTGGCCATCCCGGCCATTGAGCAATGTCCACTTGGGCCCCAGGATCCTCCTCTCCTTCAGAGAGGAGGATGAGTGAGAGGTAGTTCAGGGCCTCTGGGGCCAACTGCCTGGCTCTCCTGGGGTCTCCTTGGGCCCTGTCACCCTGGGCAGCCCTCTAGCCTCTTGGTGCTGTTTCCTTGCCTGTGAAGTGGGCATCATGGCCTCGGTCTCATGGACCTCTCAAGGCTTCATGGGGGTCGCATGGGTGAAGCCCTGGGAGCAGGCTGCGTAGCTGGCAGTGGGCCCAGGAGGCCAGAACCTCCCTGCTGAGATCCTGGTGCCCCTTCACCCTGCCGAGATGGTGATTCCGGGAGAACCGGAGGAGATGAGGACCTTCCGGAGCCGGACCCTGGCGCTGTCCCACTACAGTCTGGAAGTGATCCTGCCCAGCGCCCACGTCTTCCTGCCCAGCAAGGAGGTCTACGAGAGCATCTACAACAGGTGGCGCCTCAGGCGGGGGCAGGCGGGGCCTGAGGGGCCGGCAGAGGGGTGCGGGTCTGGGCCTGGCCCTCACCTTGGCCATCTACCTCAGGATCAACAATGACCTGCTCATGTGGGAGCCCGCAGACCTGTTCCCTGTCTCTGGTGCTGCTACTCACCCCCCTGGCTTCCCGGGTCCCTCAGGGTGCTGGCCCGACAGCTTCAAAATGTGCAAGTCGGCCTTCAAGCTGGGTAGGAGGGAAGCTGCAGCTGGGCAGGGCAGGGTGGGCATGGCGCCTGGGCAGGGCTGGGGGCCGCCCTCCCAGTTCTCCTTCCCACTCCATCGCCTCCATCTCCCCAGACTCCGACTCGGAGGATGAGGACACCCACTTCTTCTCAGTGGGTGCGTCAGGCGCCCCCCCGGCCCTCACCCCCGAGCCCCGAAGCCCGCACCCCCCAAGTGCCTTCTCCACGCTGGTGACTGTGCTGCAGGGCCGGATCACCGCCCTCTGCGAGGCCAAGGTGAGGGCAGCCTCTCATGCCGGGACCCACTTCCCGGGCTTCTGGGAGGGCACCAAGCCCTGGGGAGGGGAGCCCCTCAGTCCAGAGCCTCCGATGGTGGAAGAGCAGGAAAATCACGAGCAGCTCCATGTTGGGGCTGTGGGGACAAAAGGCCCCGTAGACTCCAGTGAGCATGTCACCGTACGGCTCTCCAGCTGCCCAGCAACCCACGCATGCCATTAGTTCTCCCATCCCACCCCATCAGCCGTTAGTTAGCGCTTACTGTGTGCCAAGCCCTGCGAGCCCTGGGGTCAGGAGGAGCGTCAGTTGGCCCTTCGGAGGTGGGCGGGACAGGCCTCATCCTCCCATGCGGCAGCAGGGGCCAGTGGGGCCCACGGCCTCCAGCGGGGTCTGGTAGAGGTAGGAGCTGACGCCAGTCAGGCCAGGGCTCCCAGAGCCCTTCAGCCCTGAGGCAGGGGGTCTCCTGGGCAAGGCCCAGCCATGTTTTGGGGCCTCTGTCTGCAGGGCGAAGGCGGGAGGCGGCTGGAGGCCACGCACGGAGAGCTGGTGCTGGACGTGGAGCATGGCACCCTTTTCAGCGTCTCCCAGTACCGAGGCCAGCCAGGGTTCGGATACTTCTGCCTGGAAGCCGAAAAGGCAAAGCTCTACCACCGAGGTGTGGGGCTGGGGCTTCAGGGCCCCTGGCCAGGAGCAAGGGCTTTCGGGGGGGATGGAAGCTCTGGGTGATCGGGAGGGGCCTCACCAGCCCCCCTGGACCCCCAGCGGCCGTGTTGGACTACCCACTGCCCAGTCGCCTGGACCCACCCAGCTCCGCTCCCCCAGCCCAGCTGGCCCTGACCATCTACCCGTCAGATGAAGGGGTGACTGAGCGGGGAGCCTTGGGCCGCCAGGGCCAGGGCACCCACATGCTGTCCTCTACTGTGCGCATCCACCTGGACCCCCACAAGAATGTCAAGGTACGGCGGCCCCCGCTTGCTGCCCACCCACTTGCCTGGGGTGGCTGGCCCCCTGGAGTGTGGCAGGCTGTGACCCACTGCCCTGACGGCGCCTCCCACCCCCAGGAGTTCCTGGTGACCCTGCGGCTGCACAGAGCCACACTGCGCCACTACACGGCCCTGCCCGAGCAGAGCTGGCACTCCCAGGTGAGCAAGGGGAGCCCCAGGCTGGGAGGAGACCTGGGTTTGGAGCCCCTGGCAAGGCGAGGGGGCGGCGGACAGCCAAGGGGCCACAGGGTCTGGAGTGGGCCCGAGGCGGGCAGGTGTTGGAGGAGGGAAGAGGCCACCTTACCCTCATGGCCCCCAAAGCTCTTGGAGTTCCTGGACGTGCTGGACGATCCGGTACTGGGCTACCTGCCCCCGACGGTCCTCACTGTGCTGCACACACACCTCCTCTCCTGCGCCGTAGACTACAGGTGCACAGGCTGGACAGGCTGGGGCGGGGGGCAGCGCGTGGGTGTGAGGAGCCTGCCGCAGCCAGGGTGTGCCCCACAGGCCGCTCTACCTCCCCGTGCGTGTCCTCCTCGCCGCCGAGACCTTCACCGTCTCCAGTAACATCGTCATGGACACCTCTACCTTCCTGCTGAGGTATTCCGGTGGCCTCCCACCTGTCCCCCCATCCGTCCCTCCCACCCCAGCCGGCCTGCAGCAGCCCCTGCCCAGGGCCACTGCCCGACTCTGCTGTCCTCGGGCCACCCTCTAGCTTTTCTGTACATTTGGGATGATGATCCTTCCCTCAGGAAAGCAAATTGGTTGCACCTTCCCAGAGGACAGTCAGAGCCTCCGACTCAGAACCCCAAAAATGTTCACACTCGCTGGTAACCTGGTGTCCCCACTTCTGGGAGATACAAGGATAGCTGGGAGGAGGGGGACTGGGGGGCCAGGGCTGCGGGGGCCCAAATGAAATGTTAGAGCTGGGAGTTCTTTGAGAGCTGGAGGCACTGCCCCATGCCAAGCCCACATGCTTTCAGTGAGCACCAACTGTTTGGCCTGCGGAAGGCTGGATCCATTCTCCCCATGGTACAGACTAGGGTGCCGAGGCCCCAGGGGCCGGCGCTCTAGCTGCCTGGGGGCTTGGGACCCTGGGGCTCCCTGGTCAGCTCCACCCTGGCCCCAGGCCCTGGATTTGCTGCCTGCCCTTCTCAGCCCCGGTCTCTCCCAGGTTTATCCTGGATGACGCCGCCTTGTACCTGTCCACCAAGTGCGAGGGGGAGACCCTGGATCTGCGGCGAGGTAGGTGGGGTCCAGACTGGGCTCCCTCCCTCTCAGGGACCACAGTCCCCGGCGACTCCCAGAGCAGCTGGACACCCACATCCAGCTGCCGGCTGGGTTCTCAGCACCTGTGGGCCACGCCCAGGAGAGCCCCAGAATTCTCCCCTTTGGTGGTGGGGGCAGCAGCTGGTGTGAGGAAAAGTAGGAACTTTCCTCCTGCCATCTGCTTCAGATTATGTCTGTGTCCTGGATGTTGACCTCCTGGAGCTTGTGATCAAAACCTGGACGGGGAGCACCGAGGGCAAACTGGTGAGTGTGGCCATCACCCAGGGTCCCCCGAGCCAGCACAGGTCCCAGGGCCGAGGGAGCCTCGGGATCCTCCTTGTCCCATGCGCCTTCCCCTCAGGCCATGGCCAGTGACTGCCACGTGCTGGGCTGCAGTTATCACCCCTCCTGGGAAGGCCAGGCCTGCCGTGGACGGCCCTCAATGCTTGCTGAGTGAACGAATGAATGAATGAATGGGTTTTAGCCTCGCCACTAGAAGGCAGCCGTGGCCAGAGGAAAAACCAGGTTCCGGGGAGTCCCCACTGCCCTCTTCTGTAAAACGGGATAACAGGCCACTGCTGGGAGCTGGAACGAGGCTCCCGGGAGACCCTGCCCATGAGCCAATCCCCTTTCCCTGGCTCAGTGTACTCATCCGTTCAGTGGGGTCACAGGCCGGGTGACCAGCTTCCCCTCCACGGAAGACCCTGCCCGGAGCCTGGGGAGGGGAGGGCCAAGGGGCTGCCCTGACGCCGCCCTGCCCACAGAGCCAGCCGCTGTTCGAGCTGCGCTGCTCCAACAACGTGGTGCACGTGCACAGCTGTGCCGACTCCTGTGCCCTGCTGGTCAACCTGCTCCAGTACGTAACGAGTGCAGGCGACCTGCACCCCCCGCCCCGGCCCCCCAGCCCCACGGAGATCGCCGGCCAGAAGGTGCAGGTGAGGCCTGGCTGCTCAGGCCGTCAGAGCTCGGCCAGACCCCTTCCCCGGCCGTGGCCCCCAGGGGCTGGGGGTTGGGGGAGTCCCAGGGTCTCTCCCCCGCCACTCATGGCTCACGTCTCCCCTGCCCAGCTCTCTGAGAGCCCTGCCTCACTGTCCCCATGCCCCCCCGTGGAGTCCGCCCTCATCAACCAGCGGGACCTGACTGACGCCCTCCTGGACACGGAACGCAGCCTTCGGGAGCTGGCCCAGCCATCAGGTGGGGAGGTGCACTGGGGCGTGGGGCACTGAGGCCCCCACACTGGGCACCCCCAAGCGGGCCTCTCTCTCCCACAGGTGACACCCTCCCTCAGGACTCGCCTGTGTCAGTCTACCTGTTCCCAGGTGAAGGGAGTGAGGCCTACGTCCCTGCTGAGGACCCTGCTGGCAGCACAGGGTCCCAATCAGAGGACAAGGATGATGAAAAGGAAGAGGAGGGGGAAGGAGACACTTTGGACAGCGACGAGTTCTGCATCCTTGACGCCCCTGGCCTGGGCATCCTGGTGTGTGGTTGGGGAGGCTGGGGAGAGAGGCAGGGCCACTTGGTGGGAGGGTGAGAAGAACCGTTTGGCTGAAAGGGCGCTAACCTCCGCCCCCCTTGCCTCATGTCATGCCAGCAAGACCCAAGTCCCAGGGAGCCAGGGCTGGCAGAGGCAAGGGGCACTCGGGCCCCTCCTGGACAGACCAGGATGGTGGCTCCGGAGGAGGAGAGCAATGGGGGAAACACAGAGGGGCTGGGCCCAGCTCTGGGGAAGAGGAGGTGTGCACGCAGGCGCTCACCTGCCCCCTCCTGCAGCCCCGAGACGGGGAGCCTGTGGTGACGCAGCTGCATCCAGGCCCCATCGTCGTTCAGGACGGCCACTTCGCCCGGCCACTGGGCAGCACGGACCTGCTGCGGGCACCTGCCCACTTCCCGGTGCCCAGCAGTCGCGTGGTGATGCGCGAGGTCTCCTTCGTCTGGCACCTTTATGGGGGCCGAGACTTCGGGCCCCACCCCAGCCACAGGTGAGGAGAGGTGCAGGTGGCAGCTGGTGCCAGAAGTCCCACCACCCAGGGTGGGGGGGCCAGGGCCCAGGGTCAGCCCTGCCCTTGGGCAGTCCATCTCCCGGGATTGAAAGGCCAGCTCTAAGCAAAGAGGAGAGTGGGCACCTCTGAGTCAGCTTGTTCCCTCTCCCACCCCCAGGACCAAAAGCCTTACAGGCCCCAGGGGCTCTCCTTCCCGCGGCGCCAGCTCCAACCGGCCCCAGAACTCGTGGCGCACACGGGGTGGCAGTGGGCGGCAGCACCACGTCCTCATGGAGATCCAGCTCAGCAAGGTGAGCCTGGGCCCGGGGCAGGGAAGGGCCATGGGGCCTCTTTTTGTTCCATCCCATCCTCACCACCCAGCCAGCACCTCATGGAAACTTTCTGTTTTTTTTTGTTTTTTTTTTTTTAAGATTTTATTTATTTATTCATTTATCCCCCCCTTACTGCTTGTGCTCGCCGGGTCAGCCAACCACGCCGTGCGGGTGGGCCTGCCCTCACCAGGAGGCCCTGGGAACCGAACCCGGGTCCTCCCACATGGCAAACGGGAGCCCTACTGATTGAGCCACAGCCGCTTCCCTCATGGAAACTTTCTGAGGGACGCGTTCGTTCACTCCATAAGCAACCGTTTATTCTACGTAGTAGAGATTGTTCTAGGTGCTGGATGTAGTAACGAGCAAAACAAAGGCCCCTGCTTTTGTGTTGTTTATATGGTCATGGAAATAACCAAGTAGAAGAATGTATAAGTAAGAAAAATATAAATAGTGTATCAAATGGTGATAAGCGCTCAGGGAAAGCAAAGCCAGGAAGGGGCATGAGAGCTAGGAGAGGTGAGCGAGCTTCAGAGGTGCCATCTGATCAAGGCCCTGCAGGAGTGAGCCGGGAAGAGTCTTCCAGGCAAGGGGAACAGCATGATGGCGGCGCGTTAGGTGCATTCCTGGAGGCCGGCAGGGCTGGGGCTGAGTGAGGAAGGAGAACAGCAGGAAGGAGGCCCGAGGGGGGCCGGGCCAGGGCATGCCAGGAGACCATGCAGATGGTTTCACTGAAATGAGAGGGGAGCTCCCGGGGGGCTTTAGGGAGGGGCGAGGCAGCGTCCCCCTGGCTGCAGCGGGGCTACCACTGCAGCCGTCAGGGTGAGTGTCGGCAGACGAGAGCAGGACAGTGAGGACACTCAGATTCTAGAGAGATCTTTCTGCTGCTGGGTTAGCTGTGTGAGACCAGAGAGTGGTCCAGGGTGACACAGGTTTTTGACCTGAGAACTCAAGCAGACGGAGGTGCCACTCACCAAGAGCGATCCCAGGGGAGCAGGTATAGCTCAGTGGTTGAGCATCTGCTTCACATGTACGAGGTCCCAGGTTCAGTCCTCAGTATCTCCTAAAAAATAAAAAATTAAAAAAAGAGATCCCAGGCTGAGCTTGGGGCTTTCGCAAGGAGCCACCCTGCCCCTCTGAGCTCATGGTGCTTGCCAACCACTGTGCGGGCAGGTGACAAGCACATGTGCTAGAAGCTGCAGCGGGTGTTCTCTGGGTCCGACACGAGCTGAGAGGAGAACTCGGGGGATCTTGGGGACTGGTGGGAGCAGCCCTGTGAGGGGGAGAGGGAGGCGCAAAGGCCCACAGACAAGCAAGGGCCTGACTGTTTGGGGGGGCCAAAAGCAGAGCCAGTGCCGTGGGCCCCTCAGGAACAAGGAGCAGAGGCCCGGCCCTGTTAGGCCAGGGAGGCAGGCGGCCTGGAGTCGGGCCCCCCTGTGCGGGAAGCCAGAGGAGGCTCTGAGCAGGAGTGGGGGCGGGGGCGGGCCTGTGGAGGGGGCTGGAGGGGACAGGCAGGAGGCAAGTTGGGGTCCTGTCGCAACCGTGCAGGGGAGCTGATGGCAACCGGGAGAGCAGGTAAAAGTCATGCAGGGAGACCCAAGAAAAGTTTTGAGGAAGCAAAACCCTCAGGCCTGGTGATGGAGAAGCTGGAAGGGGAGGGAGGAGCCGAGGTTTCTCCATCAAGGAGATGGGGTGGGCGGGGGCCGCTTGATTCCAGGGAAGTTTGAAATGCCTATGGGATGGGCGTGTGGGGAGTGCGGGGGGCACCCAGGGGTCGGGCTGAGGTGGCGCTTGGGCAGCAGTCAGGCTCAGGGCAGGTGGACGGGAAGAGTGGTGAGGCCTCCAGGGCCTGCCTCAGCGCCCCGCCTGCCCTCCCTCCAACTCTGGGTGCCCCCCGCCCCGCTCAGCCGGCCCCGTCCTCACCCCAGGTGAGCTTCCAGCACGAGGTGTACCCAGAGCAGCCAGCCCTGGGCCCTGGGGGCCCTGCGGCCCCCAGCCAGGAGCCGGAGGACCAGCCGCTGTCCCGCCAGGTGTTCATTGTGCAAGAGCTCGAGGTCCGCGACCGCCTCGCCTCCTCCCAGATCAACAAGTTCCTGCACCTGCACACGAGCGAGCGGATGCCGCGGCGCACCCACTCCAACATGGTAGGGCAGCGCCCCCGTCCTGGGCGGAGCCACTGGGGCCACCCCACGCATGTACACACACGTACACGACACGCACTGGCTGCGCTGGCCCTCCTCAGGCTGGCTTTGCCTGGCAGGAGGAGCTCGGGGTGGGCCCGGCTGAAGGAACAGCATCTGCAGAGGCTGTTGCTGAGGGGGTGGGCAGGGGGCCCAGAGGGGTCCCGGAGGCCACCAGATGCCCAGAGATTGCTTCCTGCCCCCAGCTCACCATCAAGGCGCTGCACATGGCCCCTACGGCTGGCCTGGCTGGGTCCGAGTGCTGTCTCCGTGTCTCGCTGATGCCCCTGCGGCTCAACGTGGACCAGGTGAGTGAGTGGGCGAGGGCAGAGCCCGAGGTGGGCGCTGCCGTCTCCAGCCTCTGAGCCTGACCCACGCCCCGCGTCTCCCCCTGCAGGACGCCCTGTTCTTCCTCAAGGACTTCTTTACCAGCCTGGCAGCCGGCATCAACCCCATGGTCCCAGCAGAGACCTTGGCCGAGGGTGAGGGGCTGGGCGGCGGGGAGGTGAGGAAGGCCCAGTCTACCTGCCTGCCTGTCCAGCCTGGGCTCCCAGCCATCCCCGGTCTGTGACCCCCCACTCCCCAGTTCACCCTGAGACCCGAGTTCGGCCCAGCAGCCCCCAGGAAGAGCAACCCGAGGGCGCGGAGCCCACCTGCTCTCAGCAGACCCCGGGCGGCAGGCGCAGCTCCTCCTCCGAGCAGCAGCCCATCTACTTCAGGTAGGCCCAGGCCTGGGCGCTGGTGCCAGGTGGCGGGGGGCCGCCTTGGTGACCAGAGGACACCCTCTCCCCACCTCCCCATGCAGGGAGTTCCGCTTCACGTCGGAGGTGCCCATCTGGCTGGATTACCACGGCAAGCACGTCGCCATGGACCAGGTGGTAAGCAAGGCCGTCAGGCAGGGCGCGTGGGCCGGTGCCTCTCCAGGGTCCCTGGAAGGCCCTGCCCAGGCGCACTGGGACCACGGTGTGCATCCGGGCACTGTCAGCGGCTGAGTGGGACACCCCACCTCCCCGAGGTTGGGGAGGTCCCTGTGACCCCGCCCCCACCACGCAAACCCAGTCCTCTCCCCCAGGGCACTTTCACTGGCCTCCTCATCGGCCTGGCCCAGCTCAATTGCTGCGAGTTGAAGCTGAAGAGGCTCTGCTGCCGGCATGGGTGAGGCCCCCACGCCCCCAGCCCCTCACCCAGGTCCCAGATCCCCCTTTGCACTGTTTCCAATGGGCTCTGTGGCCTTGGCCAAGTCACCACCCATCAGGGTAAAATGGGAGCCCAGGGTGGGGTGGGTCTGTGGGGCCTCCTGGCCCCGTGGCCCTCAGTGTGGTTCTCCCTTACCCCCACCCTCCCTCTCCCAGACTCCTGGGGGTGGACAAGGTGCTGGGCTATGCTGTCAACGAATGGCTGCAGGACATCCGCAAGAACCAGCTGCCCAGCCTGCTGGGGGGCGTGGGCCCCATGCACTCAGTGGTCCAGCTCTGTGAGTGTCGGGGCCCTTGAAACTGCTATTACTCTGGGGCAGCCTAGGAGCTATCCTTAGGAGGAGGTGGAGGAGGTCCTCAAGCTGAACTGGGTGGGGCAGGGCAGCCTTGGGCCTCTCTGACAAGCCGCCTGCCCCAGTCCAAGGGCTCCGAGATCTGCTGTGGTTGCCCATCGAGCAGTACCGGAAGGACGGGCGCCTCATGCGGGGCCTGCAGCGAGGGGCCGCCTCCTTCGGCTCGTCCACGGCTTCCGCCGCCCTGGAACTTAGCAACCGCCTGGTGCAGGCCATCCAGGTGAGTGGGTGCCAGGTGGACCTGAGCCCTCTGCTCCCCAGCCCCCGGGCCCACCCTCCAAACTCTACCAGGAGGAGTTAGTCTGAATGCTGTGGCCTCATTTTTGGAGAGAGAGAAGCAGTTCCGGAGCAGAGAAGCCAAGGGACTTGTCTGGGGCCCTGTGGCCAGGCCCCGAACAGTCCAGTTTCTGAGGCCTGTGGTGACTCCTGGGGTGGGAGGGTGGCACCCCCCAGACCTCTGGGGCCCTGCTGTCTCCACGTGCTCACAGCCTGGTCAGGGAGGGGCGAGAGGTGGGGCTTTTGGAGAGGCAGCAGTGTGAGCAGTTGTCATCCATTCTGTGACTTCTGTGATGAAGCTGGTACAGCAGGAGGCGGGCTACAGGGAGGGGACCTCTGAGGATGGACAACGTAGCAGGTGGGGATAAGTGTGCACAGATGCTAGGGGGCAGGGACCTTCTGGGAAAGAGTGACACTGGAAGAGAAAGGTGGGGCCGCAGACGGAGGCTTGGAGGCTCTGCCCACCCACGGGGGTGCCCGAGGGAAGCCCAGGTCTGGAGCCAGGGGCGGGTGAGGAGTGGGAGCCGGGAGTTCCCCCAGTGCCCGGATGTAGTGCTCAGCAGGAAGACTTGGCCATCATCAGCCTCTAGTGCTTTCTGGACCTTTTTCTTAACCCACGTCCTTGTCGCAGGTGACTCAGAAAAAGCTCCTTGGGAGTCACATCCTCCATCTGAAGTTCCCTGACCTGAATGGAGCGGGGGAAGTGTGGGAGGAGGGCAAGGGACGAAGGCGGAGCCTGAGCCAAAGGGACCAGCCCAGCTGATGAGGCCCAGGGGCGGTGTGCTTAGGACCCACCCACGTGGGGGCCTGGGGCCACGGGGCCTCACCCCGCCCTCGCTCCTCACCCTGCCCACGATCCTCGTGCTCCCCAGGCCACAGCCGAGACAGTGTATGACATCCTGTCCCCAGCGGCTCCTGTGACCCGCTCCCTGCAGGACAAGCGCTCTTCGCGAAGGCTGCGCAGGGGCCGGCAGCCGGTCGACCTCCGAGAGGGCGTGGCCAGGGCCTACGACACCGTGCGAGAGGTGAACAGCCCCTGCTCCCAGGCTCCCCTCACCCCCCACGCCTGCCGCTCCCTGCCTGCCCTGACCTCTGACCTCCACAGGGCCTCCTGGACACGGCTCAGACCATCTGTGACGTGGCGTCGCGGGGCCACGAGGAGAAGGGACTGACGGGCGCTGTGGGGGGCGTGATCCGCCAGTTGCCTCCCACCGTGGTGAAGCCCCTCATCCTGGCCACGGAGGCCACGTCCAGCCTGCTTGGGGGGATGCGCAACCAGATCCTCCCCGACGCCCACAGGGACCACGCTCTCAAGTGGCGCTCAGAGGAGGCCCGGGACTGAGCACCCCGCCGCCCAGGGGTGCCGCCGGCTCCCGCGCCTCCCAAGAAACTGATGGCAGCCTGGCAGGCCCGACCTGCCAGGGAAGGCCCCCCCGGGCCAGTGCCCGGGGCAGTGGACGCCTCCCGGCCTTGGGGCCTCAGGCCCCGTCTCAGCACTTTTCCTCCAGGGAGAAAGGACCCGGCCCTCACCGTCTCTGGGCCCACCCTGTCCCAGCACGGAGGCTTTCGGACCCTCGGGCTCTGCCCCCGCTCAGCCAAGCGTCTGTCCACGTCTGGGGGGAGGAGGAGGGCAGACACCATGCGGTTTGATGTATTATTTTTAAGCTCCTTGAGCGTGTGGCTCACAGTGTCTGCATGAAGTGGAATAAACTGTGCCCACCACCCAGCCCTCTCCTGCGCCCCTGCACCCACCCCCAGGGCCCCAGGCTCCCCTCTGCACCCGGCATCTGCCACGTCACCGCCAGGGGTCGCCACAGCCCAGCAGGGCCCAGAACGCCCTCCTGCCCGGCTGCTGGCTCTGGGCTCCTCGCTCCCTCCGCTGCCACCCCGGCCCCACCCACGTGGAAGCAGCGGAGTGAGGGGCGGAGGAGCTGTGCGGAGCGGAGCGCCAGGGGAGGAATGGCCCTTGGAGCCACCTCGCCACAGCCTTGGCTCCCGGCTGTCACCTGGGGCCGGGTGAGGGGAAGGCCGGGAAGACGTGGCGTACCCCAGGACCCCCGGGCACCTCCAGGGGCTGCTCCAGCCACCTCCAGCAAAAGGCTTTTGGGCGCCCAGGGACTCTGCCTGGGGGTCCTAGTCCTGGGACGTCAGAGGTGGAGGGGCTCTTAGGGCAGCACTGTGGCTGGAGCGTCCTGGAGTGAGAACACCCGCTGCTCCTCTCCCCAGCCTCTCCCCTCAGAGCTTTTTCTCCTAAATGAAAAAGGAGTTGCTCCCAGCTACCGTCCTCCGAAGCCCCTCCCCAGGAGCACTGCCCTGAGGGGGGGGGTGGGGAAACTGAGGCTCAGAATGTATCACCCAAGAGTCAGAGTTCATGAACCCTTGCCTTGCTGGGGTCTTCTGCAGATCTCTCTGGTTAGCACAGGCTCATCCAGATGCCCCTTCGGAACCCCTGAGCCCCTTCCTCAGCAGGGAAGATCTGGGCACTGAGGGAACAGGTGGGAGTTCTGGGTGGGAGTTCTGCCTGGGGCAGTCTGCTGGGTGGGAGGTGGAGGGGACCTGACTTCGGAGACAGGGGGTCTGGTGGGACTCCACCCAAGGCTTCCTGGAAGCTGCCCCACCCTGTCGGGGCACAGTCCAGGGTTCCATGCCCTTCGGACCACAAGTGGTCCGTACTGACGGCGGCGGGTAATCATTAACCACCGCCAGGGGCTGGGCCAACGGCTCAAAAGGCGGCTGGGCCCAGGGCACCCACTTCCTCGTGCCCTGAGGGCCAGCCAGGCACCCAGGTAAGAGCCTTCCCGGGCAGCCCCTTGGCCCCCAGGCACCTTTCTGCAAGGTCGCCAACCTTTCTGAGGAGGAAAGAAAGGGAGCCAAGCCCCTTCCCACTCCAGGCCTCAGTTTCCACCTGCAGGCTGAGGAGCCAGAGCAGCAGTTCTCAGGACTGCCCAGCTCCAAGGACCAGGATTTCTTCCTGGAGGGAGCATCCCTGCCGCAGCCCTCGCCTCCCTCGGGCCCAGTACTTAACCCCAGACAGCAGGAGGGTGGTCTTGCTGGGCCATGGTGGGGGGAGTTGCTGGGCGTGGGGGGTTGTGGTCATTGGCTTTGGCGGGCCTGTCCTACCCAGGGATCCCCCATCCCACCTTGACTGCACCCCAAGAAGGAGGTGCCACTTCAGGGGGACTGCCAGGACAAGGCAGACGCCGAGGCCCTGCTCTGTAAACTTGGGCAGCTTCCTTGGCCTTACTGGGCCTCTCCACTACCCAACTCCCCTTTAAAATCTCACAGGCCCAGCTCCCCTCCTCTCCAGAGCTTTGGGGTCCTGGTGCTGGAGCCTGCCCTGAAGCCTCTTGGGCCTGAGGGAGGGGATGAAGGCACACTTTGCAGGAGAGTGTCTGGTCCCCAGGGTCCTTGGCTGGCTCAGGGACCCACTGGTTGAAAGAAGGGGTGCTCCAGGCCAGCCTCATGGGCCCCGATGTGTGTATGAGAAGCCACAGAGGCCTAGAGAGATCAGGCTGCTGGCTCAAGATCACCAGGCTCCCAGGCCCCGCTGGCTCTCTGGCCACCCTGGCACCAGGTGCCTCCCCTGATGGGCACCTGTTCTCAGCACACGGCCCACAGGCTTGCACATCAGCCTCGGCAGCTTTGGAAGTTTCTGGTCCTCCCTTTCCTCTCCACCTGGCCATGCCTTTCCCAATTTCCTCTTTCACTGTGTTCTCTGCCTGCTCTCTCTCTCTCTCGGCCTCTTTCTTCCTTGTTCTCCCTTTTTCTCTGTCTCCCCGCTCCATCTGCCTCCTTCTCTCTGGGTCTCTTTCATCTCCAGCTGCCCGTATGGGGCCATCCTCATGAAGCTGGGCCGTTGGAGGTCCCTGGAGGCTGCCAGCTGCCCGGTGGCCCTCCCTGTCCATCTGGTCCATGGCTGCAGCAAGGAGGGTGGGCAAAAGGGCCCAGGGAGGAGGCTGCAAAAGCCAAACCTGAAACTGGGGGCCAGCCCTGGCTGGAAAGGAAACAAGGAAACAAGGGAACTTGGGTGCAGAGGGTGTGGGGGCAGCAGAGCAGGCAAAGACTGCCAAGGAGTTGTAAACCTGAGCCCCTCCCGGCTTTACGAGGCAGATTTGAGCTGGAGCCTGGACTTCGCCCAGGGAAGGAGGGCTGGCATCAGACAGGGCTCCAGGTGTGGGCCCAGGTGATAAGGCACTTCAATAAGAAGACCATGGACTTGGGGCCATGACGACCCAGTGGGCTGGGGTGGGCAGGCAGGGGAGATGCCAGGCACCAGTGTCTGCCTCCAGTCGGCCTCCACCCCCTGTAACAGCAACTCCATGTGGAAGTGCCCACTGGTTCCAGTGGGGCTGCTGTTATCTGGGGCGGGGGCCAGGACCCACGCAGGAGGAGAGGCACCCACCACCCAGCAGACCAGCAGCGGCCCTCCACAGTGAGCTCAAGGCCCAGGCCCGGAATGGCGAGGGGTGGTGGGCTGCGGCCGAGACCGAGTGCACAGGGCTCTGACCTATGAATTGACAGCTAGTGCTGTTGTCCGCCTCTGGCTGCCAATTCCATAGGTCACAGGTATGTTCGCCTCAATACCAGCCACCAGGACTTGTGGGGGGGGGGGGGGGGGGGGGGGGGGGGGGCGTGTCTGAGGGCCCCGGCTCTCCCCCATCTTTTTTTCCCTTTGCTTTTCCTGACTTGAGAGACAACTGCTCCAGTCCCCCTCCCGCCCCAATTTCCTGTGCTGTGGCATGCCTCTGAGCTTCATCCATGCTATTCCCTCTGTCTGCAACACCCTTCCCAGCTTTTTGGCCAGGCTCCCTCTTCCTAACCCTTCCAAAGGCGGCCCATGCACCTGCTGACTCTGGACAGCCTTGAAGCCCACCCGACCCAAGGTGCCCTCCTCTCTGTGCTGCCCGTGGGCGTCGGCTCACCGAGCCTCCTTGCCATTCTGGGCTTGTGCCTCCGACCTCCCCACCACCTGGGAGCTCAGCGCCCGGCCCAGGCCCGGCCCGGGGGTTCATTCGAAAATGGTCATTGGATAGATCCCAACCCTCCCTCTCGCACCCCGAGGAAGCGCCCGCCGAGGTTCTGTGGCCGGGGGGGACCCTGAGCCAGCCTCCCTGCCTGCTCGCCCTGCTGGGGCCCCCAGGCTCCCCTGGCCCAGCCACCCGCAGTTGCCTCACTTTTGCCGGGACTTTTATTCAATGGGGTTCTCGGGAAATTTTCACTGGAATAAAAAGGACTCTGCTGCTAATTTTTTTTTTTTTTAATTGAAAACACAGATGTAGGAATAAAGTCTAAATTGCTCAATAACAGGACCAGTTGTTGAGCCCCAGTGCTGGGCACTTGCGTACATCGCCATGCATCTCTTGGCCTCCTGGCAAGGTCAGTGTCGTGAGGCCCTCTGGGAGATGAGGACACAGGCTCAGAGGGGAACTCTTGCTGGAGTCACAGGGCAAATCCGACCTTCTCCCTCCCAGGACCCTACGTGGCTGCTCTCGGTTTCCCCAGCCTGAGAGCACTTTGCTCACGCTGCCTGCGTGTTCCTGGCCCCCACCTCCCCCTGCTGAGGCCCAGCTCGGACACCCATTCCGTGGACCCTCCCCTCACCTGCAGGGTCAGCGCCAGGGCTCAGCCCCAACACTGCCTCATCACATCCTGTCCTGCGGGGTTAGAGGGCCCTGGGGCACTTATCTTATCCTCAAGATGGTCCCAGGCTCCTCGAGAGCAAAGTCCAGGACCCGCCCAGCCCTGCTGGCCTGGCACCCAGTAGGTGCTCAAGCCGCCACTCAGGGTGCTGAACTCTGACCCCTCGGGCCCTGTTCCCTGCTGTCACAGCACTGGTTTAGGGTGGAAGGGGGGTGGCAGGTAGGCACCTCAAGCCCTGGATTTCCTCGCAACCTGCCTCTACAGAGCACGATGGCCCCGCGAAGGCCTCAGAGACCATGTTCCTCCGGAGCATGGCGGCGCCGCCTCCACTTCCCGGCAGGCCCTGGGGCTGGGCACGTCTTCCCTAGCCCCTGCCCTCTCCGCCTGGCAAGCTCACTCCCCCTCCAGACCTGCCCAGGGGACCGACTGCTGCCCCCTTACCTCTCCTGCGGCACCTCCTCACCAGCACCCGCCAGCGTCGCCCCCAGCCTGGGATCCCCTGGGAGCAATGGCCAGCAACCTTTTGGTTTCCTGTAGTGCCAGAGACTGGCACAGAGTAGGTGCTTAACAAAGGCACAGTGGGGCGAGTGAGGACGCCGACGGTGGGCACCAGGCACGTACAGGGGTCCACTCAGTGCCGCCGTCGCCACCGAAACCATCATCACGGCCCAGTGTGGAAGAGCCATGCTGGCGGTGCAGCCTGAGCGCCTCTGCACGCTGGGTCCCACGGCGCAGGCGGGCAAGCAGAGGCCACAGTGGGTGCACGGATCAGGAAAGGCTCCTGGGAGACGGGAGTTTGCGTTCAGCCCAGGAAGAGGTGGTGAGCGCAGGAGGAGGAAGGAATGGCAGGGACAAAGGTGGGGAGGGAAAGGAGTGCCGGGGGCCACCTGGGCAGCCGGCTCTTCTCAAAGTCTCCCCGCGGTCACCACCAGGGGGCGCCCCGGGCCGCAGCCCTCCAGAGCAGGCAGCAAGCGGCCCCGCGGCCACGGCCTCTGTCTCACCCCCGCCTCCAGGACGCCTTCCCAGCCTGCACCCCACCCCCCAACCCCCGACTTCCCAGCTTCCAGGCCGCAGGGAGGGAGCCGCACCCGGCCCATACCGCGTGCCCCAGGGGCACAGCACACACAAAGCGGGTTTCCTGGTGTGGCTTTAAAACACGAATGTCCCGTATAGAACGAGCACCGGCGTAACCACCCCTCAAGAAAGAAAGGCCGCCCCGGGGGCCCCTCTCGCGGCCCTGTGGGCAGCACCTCCTTGCTTTTCTCCGTTTCCCCTCCGGGAGCGCAGTCCCCAGACGGGCCTGGTGCCGCCCCGGCTTTGGCTCCTGCTTGTTTTTTTTTTTTTTTTAGATTTTATTTATTTATTTATTCATTTATCCCCCCCCTGCTGCTTGCGCTCGCCGGGTCAGCCAACCACGCCGTGCGGGCAGGCCTGCCCTCACCAGGAGGCCCCGGGAACCCGGGGCCTCCCATATGGTAAACGGGAGCCCCACTGATTGAGCCACAGCCGCCTCCCTCCTGCTTGTTTTTAACTCTTAAGAAGTGGAGCCCGGGGTCCGGCTGAGTCTGCATAGCTTGTCCACTGCTGCTCCGGGTTCCATGGCATGAATATCCCAGATTTCTCCACCCGTTTTACTATAAATGGACTTTGGTCCTCCCATCCCCCCACACCCCCCGCCCCGTTTGGGGTTACTAAGGGCAACGCTGCTTTGCTATGAGGCCTATGCTAGGGGACCACGAGCTTCCTTCTCTAGGTGGTGGCCGTAGCGTCATGGGGCAGCACCTGTAGTACCCGACAAGGGCTCACCGCTGGCCCTGCCGGAGGACACCTTGAGTTTCCCTTTTGTTTTTGCTTTTGACAATCATGAACCCTCCTTCAGAAAAACCCCAAGGAGAGTACAAGGAATTCACCTTCGTTGAGATTCACCAAGAGTAAACACTTTGCCACAGCTGCCCTCTTTTTCATAGATATAGTCTGCCCCCCCCAGCCAGCTGCAACAATTTGAGAGTAATTTACATAGGTCAGGACTCTTCCCCCTTAAAGATTTCAACACGAATTGTCTAAGAAAATTGACAGCCCTTACACAAGCACAACACAGTTCCTGAATTTAGGCCTGGTAACACTGATGCAATGCTACAATAAAACCTCCAAATTCCGCTGATTGTGCCAGTCAGCGGGGATCATGCCTGCCCTTGGCTGTCAGGTCTCTCCTGGCTCCTTGATCTGGAGCTGCTCGTCACCTGTCTTCCAAGACCTTGACGTCTCTGAAGAGCGGACCAGCTGTTTTGTAGACTGTCCGTCTTTATATTTCCTTTGCCCCCCCCCCAATTAGTCAAATGTGTCCATTACGTACAATTCAGACAATCTAGGAAAGGAAATACCAGTTCCCTGGGACCCAGGACTATCCCTGTGGAGTGTGGCTGTAACGGCTCAAGTGACCGGCCTTGCTGAGGCGTGCACTCTGCGTGTGCGGCCGCTCAGCCGGCTGCGGTCGGCACCTTCCTCAGCCCCATCTCATGGCTGGTCACGGAGAACCTGAGTGACTTGCTAAAGGTCACAGTTGGCAGCAATTAAACCTAAACAGTCTGATCCAGAGTCCACAAACCTGGTCCTTAGACGATGCTGCATGACTAGAGTGGCTGGTGTGTGTGTGTGTGGCTGTGTGTGTGTCGGGATTTCTCAACTTTTGCCTTGTTGACATTTGGGGCTGGAAAATCCTTTGTTGGGGGGGGCTGTCCTGTGCATTCTAGGATGGTTAGTGGCACCCCTGCTGTACCCCCCCAAGATGGAGAAACCAAAAATGTCTCCAGGCATTAGCAAATGTCTCCTGGGGAGCAAAGTCAGGCCCTGTTGAGAACCACTTGTGTGCACACTTATGGGTATCAACCAAGGCAGTCACCTTGTGCGCAGATTTGGGATCTGCTCTCCCAGTTACCGGTTACCATGACCACTTTCCTTGGGTCCTTCAGTTTTCTCCGGTCTCAGGTTTGCTTACCTAGTGAATTATTGATTGATAACAAGATAAATCTTTTTTTTCTTTGAGGTACCGGGGCCTGGGATTGAACCCGGGACCTCGTATGTGGGAAGCTGGCGTTCAACCACTGAGCCACATTGGCTCCCCTGAGTTGGTTTTTTCATTTGTTTGCTTGTTGTTTTTGTTTTTGGAGGCACTGGGAACCAAACCCAGGATTCCCATGTGGGAAGCAGGTGCCCAACTACTTGAGCCACATCCACTCCCCAACATAAATCTATTGCTGTATTAGTCCTTGATTGCCACATGTATTAGTCGATTCTCTAGGGAAAGAGAACTGACAGGAACTCTCTGTAAATAGTAGGAGATTTTATAAAATTGTCTCACGCAACTGTGGAGATGCACAAGTACAAATTCTGCAGGGCAGGCTGCAAATCAGGGGTTCCGATGAAGGTCCTAGATGAGTTCCCAGGAGACACTGGCTGTCTGAAGTAGAGATGGGAATTCTCTCCCTGAGTGCTGAACTCACTGCCCCTTTTAAGGCCTTCGGCTGACTGGATGAGACGTCACTCATTGCTGATGGCAATCTCCTCAGTTGATTGCAGATGTAACCAGCCATCTATGCAATCAACGTACTGATAATTAAAGTGCATGGAATGCCCTTGTATTACAGTCAGCCAGCCCAGTGCTTGCTTGACCAGACAAATAGGCACCATTACCTGGGTGAGTTGACACCGTAGCCTAACCATCATGCCACATAACAAATTACTACGAACTTAGCGGCTTAGAACAATCCTGGATGTGGGAAGATGGTGGAATAGGAAGTTCCAGGAATCAGCACCTCCACCAAAACAACTTTAAACTAGAAGGAGCTGTCTGAAATGGTTTGAAACTCTGGAGTCTTCTGGGGCATTGTGCCGCATCCAGTGAAGATCTGGATGAAGAGGGCAGTAAATTGCAGTAAATGTTAGTGAATTCCACCCTCCCTGCAGTAGCTACCGTTCCCCAGGCCCCAGCCAAGCGGCAGGCAGCAGTGGGGACTGCAGCCCGGGCTCCTGGTGCAGCTTGCTGATGCCAGGCTGGCCTATAAGGACCTAGTCTTCCAAAATCCCGAGGAGTGTGGTCTGACCACTGATCACAACTTTTGATGAGCTCCTTCACATTGCTGGAGAGCCAATATGGCCACTGTTCCAATGCTCCTCAGGCAAAAGTGACAGAGAAGTCTTAAAGAGGCAGGACTTTTTTTCTCTTTTTTCTTTCCATTCCGTTTGGGAGCAAAAATAGTTTAGAAAAATCATAACTTGATGGCTCCAGCCCTCAAGAACAACAAACACACACCAAAAAAACTTGCAATTCCAGAGGAGTGGGAGAACTAGATTTCCAGAGTTATAACAATGTAATGCTCAGAATGTCCAGTTCTCAACAAAAAAATTGCAAAACACATGCAGAAACAAGAAAGTATGATCCACTTGCAGGAAAGAAAATATTTGCCAGAAACCATCTCTAAGGAAGCTCATACATTAGAACTAGTAGTCAAAAATTTAAAATCAACTGTCTTAAATATATTCAGTGAGCTGAATGAATCCACATACAAAGAACTAAAGGAAATTAGGAAAACATTGAAGAAAATAAAGAGCTGGAAGTTATAAAAAGGAACCAAATAAATTTTGGAAATGCAAAGTACAGTGATTGAACTGAGAATTCATTTGATGGTTTCAAGAGCAGATTTGAACAGGTGGAAGAAAGAATTACCAAACTTGAAGACAAGACAACTGAAATTATGATAAGAAAACAATAAAGAATAAAAGTGAACAAAGCCTGAGGGACCAATGAGACATCATCAAGTCATCAAGTGTTCCAATATACACAACAAAAGAGTCCCAGAAGGACAAGAAAAAGCAAGAAAGAGGCTGAAAGAGCATTTGAGGAAGTAATGGCCAAAACTTACAAATCTGATGAAAGACATGTAGATACACGTCCAGAAACCTTCATGAACTCCAAACAGGGTAGATTCCAAGAAGATCTACACCAAGAAACATTGGAGTGAAATTCTGTAAGAACCAAGAGAGAAGCTACTTGTTACCTTTGGGGTTCCCAATAAGATTAACAGCAGATTTCCATAAAAAAACCAGGGGCCAGAAGATAGTGGGATGACATATTTAAAGTCCAGAAAGGAAAAAATAAAAAATAAAAAAAATAAACTGTCAACCAAGAAAGTATCTTTTAAAAAAATGAAGGAAAATTAAAACATTTAGAGATTAAACAAAAGCTGAAAGAGTCCATTATAGAGGATCTGCCCTACAAGAAGTGCTAAAGGGTGTCCTTCGGGCTGAAATAAAAGAACTAGACAGTAACTCAAAGCCATAAGAAGAAATTAAAAAACATTGATATAAAGGTAAATATAAAATCCTGTATTTTGTACTCTTGGCTCATAACTGCTTTTTCTCCCCCACATAACCTAACAGGCAAACGTGTAAGACAATATTTTAAATCTATGTTAATGGGCATACAATGTCTAAACATGTAATCTGAGGGGAGCCGATGTGGCTCAGTGGTTGAGCATCGGCTTCCCATATACGGTTCAATCCTCAGCTCTGGTACCTCAAAAAAAAAAAAAAAAAACAACAAAAAAGATGTAATCTGAGACAATAACAATACAAAGACGGGGGGGATGAAGGTATATAGGAAGAGAAAATTTGTATACTACTGAAACTAGGTTAATCTAGTCAAACTAGGTTGTTATTAGTTTAGTTTAAGATGTTCATTGTAATTACAAAGGTAACCACTAAGAGGAATCAAAATGGTACACTAAAAAAAAAAGCAATAAATTTTTTAAAAGGCAATAGTGGAGTAACCGAGGAACAAAAAAACCATACAAGACATACAGAAAACAAGGAGCTAAATGGCAGAAGTAATTTCGTTATTTTCAGTTATTACCTTAAATATCAATGGATTAAAAGACAACCAACGACAACCTGGATGAAAAAGCATGATCCATCTATATGCTGCCTAGAAGAGACTCACTTTAGGACACAAAGAGACTGAAAATAAGCAGGTCTTCCATGCAAACAGCAATCAAGAGCGGCTAATATTAAAGCGCAGGCCCATTTAACGTGAAAAAAAAAAGCCAACCAAGAATTCTGCACATGGCACAAGTGACTTTCAAAACTGAGGGAGGAATTGCTAAAGAGAGTCTGTGGGTTGAAAGGAAGGACGCTAGACAATTGACTGGAACCACGTGAAGAAAAAAGATCTCCAGTAAGATAATTACATGGGTAAATAGAAATACCAGGACTATTGCATTTTTGGTCTCTATCTCTACTTTCCACTTTCTACAGGATCTAAAAGGCAAATGCACAAAATTTAATAAGAAATCAATGACTTTAGATGTGTAATGGGTACATAAGTAACTTGTGACAGGAATTACAAAAAGGTGGAGGGATGAAGGTGTATTGGAACATAGACCGTGTATGCTATTAAAATTGTTAAGCTGGTATCAAAGCAAACAAGATTTTTACAGATTTAGGGTGTTAAATTTAAGCCCCACACTGTAACCACAAAGAAAACATCAGAGAATATGCAAACTCACAGACAGAAAGTAGAGTACAGGTTACCAGAGTCGGGGGCAGGGACAATGGGGAGTTAACGCAAAATGAGTGTAGCATTTCTCTTTGGGGTGAGGGTACTGAAACATTGTAATGTGATTAATCCCATTGAATAGTATGCTTGGGAGGGGCAGGGATGGGAAGATTTATGAGATACATATTTCCACAATTCAAAAAAAATGAGGGAAGCAGATGTGGCTCAGGCGACTGGGCTCCTGCCTACCACACAGAAGGTTGCTGGTTCAGATCCCAGTGCCTCCGAAAGAAGACAGCTAGCTGGCATGACAGGCAGGCGTGTCAAGCTGACACAACAAGAGACACAGGAAGAGAGAACATAATGAGAGACACAAGAAAGTGGGGAGCAGAGGTTCCCAATGCCTCCTAAAAAAGACAGAGAGCTGATGCAACAAGATGATGCAACAAGAGACGCAGGAAGGAAAAACAATGAGAGACACAACAAAGCAGGGAGTGGAGGTGGCTCAAGTGATTAGGCACCTCCCTCCCACATTGGAGGTCCCAGGTTTGGCCCCCAGTGCCTCCTAAAAAAGAAACAAGGAAGACGAACAGACACAGCAAGTGCAAACAACAAGGAGGGTGGGGAGAAATAAATAAAATCTTAAAAAAAAAAAAAAAAAATGAAAGAGGGAAGTAGATGTGGCTCAAGCAATAGGGCTCCCATCTACCAAATAGGAGGTCCAGGGTTCAGTTCCCGGGGCCTCCTGGTGAAGGCGAGCTGGCCCGCGCGGCGAGCTGGCCCATACGGAGTGCTGGCCCAAGCAGAAAGCTGGCGCAGCAAGATGACACAATAAAAAGAGACACAGAGGAGAGAAAACAAGAGACGCAGCAGGCCAGAGAGCTGAGGTGGCGCAAGTGATTGAGCGCCTCTCTCCAACTCCAGAAGGTCCCAAGATCAGTTCCCAGTGCTGCCTAAAGAGGAGACAGGCAGACACAGAAGAACACACAGCGAATGGACACGGAGAGCAGACAGCGAGCGCAAAAACAATGGGGGGGGGGATAAATACAATTTAAAAAGTGAAAGAGAAACTAAGAGATAATGATGATTAAGTGCAGTACATGATATTGGATGGGATCTAAAAATGGAGAAGAAAATGTTCAAAAGGACATTATTGGGACATAGGAAAATGGAATATATAAGTTTTATATCAATGTTAAATTTTTTTAATTTGATAACTGCACTTAAGATGCTTATATTCAGAGGATATCTTTGTTAGTAGGAAATGTACATAGAAGTACTTTTGTTCAAGGGGTACGATGTGTGCAACCTACTCTCAAATGTTCAGGAAAGGAAGGAAGGAAGGCGGGAGGGAGGGAGGAGGAGGAGGAGGGAAGGAGGAAGGAAAGAATGACACAGTAAGGGTGACACCATGTTAAACTGGTGGACCCACATATCTGTTTTGGTGGGGTTATTTGGAGTTCTCTGTATGGGGTTTCCATTATTTTTGCAACTGTCTAGTAAGTTTGAAATTAATTCAAACTAAAAAGTTAAAACAATAAAATAAAAAAAAAAATCCCTTCTAAAGAAAAGTCCAGGACTGGAGTTCTACTAAATTCTACTAAATATTTAAAGAAGATTTAACACCCATCTTTCTCAAACTCTTCCAAAAAATAGAAAAGGAGGAATTACTTCCTAATTCATTCTATGAGGCCATCATTACCCTGACACCAAAGCTAAAGACAGCATAAGAAAAGAAAATTACAGACCAATATCCTTTATGAATATAGATGAAAAAATCCTCAACAGAATTTAACAGCGTACAAAAGGATTATATGCTATGACCAAGTGGGATTCATTCCAGGAATACGAGGGTGATTCGACATAGAAACCCATCAATGTAATACAACACTGTTTTAGTTTGCTACAGGACCACTAAGGCAAAATACCAGAAATGGATTGGCTTTTATAATGGGAATTTATTTGGGGGTAAAAGCTTACAGTTCTGAGGCTGTGAAATTGTCCTAATCAAGGCATCATCAGAGACGCTGTCCTACCAAAGGTCTGCTGCTGGCTCCTGGGCTCCTGCCACGTGGCAAGGCACATTGGTGGGCCTGCTAGTCTCCCTCTGCCTTCTCCAGGCTCACCTCCTCTGTGGGCCTAGCCTCTTGGGGCCCTCGTTGCTTCAGCTTCTCCACTTATTCCAACCTCTGACCTCTCTCTCAGCCTCTCAGGGTTTCTCTGTCTTTCTGCAACTGTAGGCAATCCTGGGGTCCTCTCTGACTTGACAGGGTAAAATGGCAGCTAACTTGCTCTGTGTGTTTCTACTTTCAGTTCACCGCTTAGATAAGACTCCAGTAAGAGGACCAAGATCCAACCTGGGTCAGGCCTCACTGATGTACTCCAATCGAAGGCCCTAAAGTGATCTAATCAAAAGGTCCCTTAAGGGAATTTAATGCAATCAAAGGGTCCCACACCCAGAGGAATGGATTAGTTCCAAAAATATGATCTTTTCTGGCATTCACAAAAGCTTTAAACTGTTACAACCACATTAATAGAACAAAGGGGGGAAAAAACCTCATCTCATTTGATACAGAAAAGGCATTTGACAAAATCCAACATCTGCTTCTGATAAAAACACTCAGAAAGCTAGGAATAGAAGGGAATTTTCTCAACATGATAAAGGGCATTTATAAAGACCCACAGCAAATATCATACTCAATGGTGAAAGAGTGAAAGCTTTTCCCCTAAGATCAGGAAGAAGACAAGGATGCCCACTGTCACCACTGTTATTCAACACTGTACTGGAAGCTCTAGTCAGAGCAATTAGGCAAGAGAAAGAAAAAAAACATCTAAATTGGAAAGGAAGTCGAATTATCCCTATTCACAGATGACATGATCCTATATATAGAAAACCCCAAAAAATCCACAAGAAAGCTACTAGAACTAATGAATGAATTCAGCAGAATTGCAGGGTACAAGATAAAACATGCAGAAGTCAGTTGGGTTTCTACACCAGTAATGAACAATCTGGAAAGGAAACCAATAAAACAATTCCCCTTACAATAGCCTCTAAAAGAATAAAATACCTAGGAATAAATTTAACCAAGGAGGTGAAAGGCTTGTATATTGAAAACTCTAAAACACTGCGGAAAGAAATTAAAGAAGACCTAAATAAATGGAAAGACATCCTGTGTTCAAGGACTGGAAGACTTAATGTTAAGACGTCAATGCTGCCAAAAGTGATCTGCAAATTCAGTGCAATCCCTATCAAAATCCCAGCAGCCTTTTTTGCAGAAATGGAAAAGGTGATTCTGAAATTCATATGGAATTACAAGGGGCCCCAAATAGCCAAAACAACTTTGAAAAAGAAAAAAGTTGGAGGGGGTCACATTTCCTGATATCAAAACTTCCTGCAGGAAAGCAGCTGTGGCTCAATCAGTAGGGCTCCCGTTTACCATATGGGAGGCCCCGGGTTCGGTTCCCGGGGCCTCCTGGTGAAGGCAAGCCCGCCTGCACGGCGTGGTTGGCTGACCCAGCGAGCACAAGCAGCAAGGGGGGGATAAATGAATAAATAAATAAAATCTTTAAATAAAAAAAAAAAAATAAAGTCAGTGAGGGGCTTCTGATTAAATTCCCTTCCTCAATCTCTTGCCCTTGGTCCCAGGCCAAGACTGGTGGAAAGTGTAAACAGAAGAAACCAAAACCAAAATGGTCATTGACATTTTTTAAGTGGATACTTATTAATAAAGCATAAATCCATCCAAAGTGATCAATCAGTGGTATTTGGTATAATCACACAGTTGTGCATCCATCACTTCAATCATTTTGGAGCATTTTCACAATTCCATTAATAAAAACAAAAACCAACCAAACAAAATTCATCACCTCCCAATCTATGCTTCCCCTGCCGTACATAGCTGCCATTCTGTTCCCTTCTCTTAGTATATTTGTATTTATATTTTGTAAAAAGTCTTATATATACAATATCACCCATATTCGTGTTTTACATGAGGTTTCGCTATGTTATAAAGTCCCATGTTATAGTTTTTGGCTTTCCTTCTGGTAATATACGCGACCTTAGGCTTTCCCCTTCAATCATGTCACACCCATAAAATAGCACGGCTAGTTACAAACACCATGATGTGCTCTCACCATTTCTATTCATATCCAAAGATTTACAAACAACCTTTTTACCAATTCTGCACAGATAAACCCTCAGCTTTCCATTCTCCATCCTCCTTCTATTTTCCATGAGAGTTTACATGATATATTTAGTTCGTAATAGCGCAATCGGCTCATTGACGTTTTACAAACCTCTCCCACCCATGGGAAACAGCGGCCCTCAAAGGTTCAGAGGGAAAGCAAATCGGGATGTTTCACAATCTGGGGCATTACACTCTAAGGCAGCGGCCCAGGGATGCAGGGTGCTGACTCCGTGAAATTGGGGGCACCGATCCCCGGCCATTGGAGCCTCCCCCGGGTGGGAGGCCCCATCCTCCAGTCCTTGGAGCTCCTTGGAGCAAGTCAAGTGGGCCGACATCAGAACCAGGGCCCAGGTTTCACTTAGAAAGAACACAGAACATTCTGTTTTCGATTTTCTGGGGCCAGGTTTTCCCAGCACGCAGGGCCCTGGGGAGCTGTGACCAACCTCAGGCGGGTCACAGCTCATTCAGGCCGTGAACAACCACCTCATTCAGGACCCGCGGCCCCAGGCCCTGCTCCGGACCAGCTCAGAAGCTGCATCTCCGGGGCGGACCCCGCAGAGCGCCCTGTCGGAGGCCAGCCCTTTGGCTTCTAGAGCTGTCCCCGGAAGTCTGGACCGGCCTGCCCAAGGCCCCTGGCTACCAGCTGGCATGTGGCCCCTGGTGACAGGCCCTGCCTGAGCCTCAACATCTTCTTTTGAGGAGAACATCAGAAAAAAAAAAAAATCCTTGATGAAAAGAATGCTAATGAAATCCCAAATAAAAGCAGCAAGGAGCCAGAGCTAGCTGGAATTACTCATCTGCTTATGGTTAGGGAGGGAAAGAGGGAGGCGCTGGGGTTTAACATTTACCACATACACAATTCTATTTCATCCTATGCAAAAAAGTATTTTAATCCTTGTTTTATAGACCGGAAAGTCAAGAGCCAAAGGGGAGGCGGATGAAATAAGGAAGGGGGCCTTGCAAATATCTGAGGGAAGAGCATTCCAAGCAGGGAACAGCAAGTTCAAAGGCCTGGGGGTTGGAATGTTCTGGGTTAGAGGACCTCAGTGAGCAGAGGAGCCAGGCTAATCCTAAAGTTACTGAGGCCGGGAGGGGGTGGGTGTGGGGGCAGCACTCCAGCACTTCGAGGGGCTTGGTGGGCTGTCTGCCCACTGATTGTAAACTGGTTCGACTTCTCAAGAAGGAAGTTTGTCAATATCTACCAAAATTACAAATGCTCTACTCAGGAATTTCTCCTAAAATGTTTTGCATATTTGAGAAATTATACATGCATGAGACAATTTATCTCTGTTGTTTGTAAGAGCAAAAGATTCAAAACAACGTAAAAGCCCCTGTTTCTCTGTCATTTGCAGAGTGAGAGAGAAGTGTGACTTTTGCATTGCAAAGCAACTTGAAGCCACTTCTGGAGGGTTATTCTGGGAGGGATTTATAGACTTGTCAGAGGCTGCAGCAACAGTCCAAGGATGAAGTAGAGTGAGGGTAATGGGGCCGGGTGGGGTTCCAGGCCTGTTGAGGGTGGGGGGCTGTGGGGCCTCTTTCAGAAAAGGCCACATCCAGGGGACTGCGGCACTGGACAGACAGAATGGGGAGTCTGGGGAAGGATCAGCTTCTAAAGAGACGGATTCAGGGAGAGGAAAACAGAGAAACGGACGCAGCTCTGATTATCTGAAGAGGGCCATTCCCATGGGTGGCCAAAGACCCGAATGGGGCCTGGAGCCGGGGGCAATCATACCCCCCTTTCCTGCTCCTTGGGCTGGGAAAGGGACAGAGTGCATTAGGGCTGGGGTTCTCTGGGAAAGCCCAGGTCTGTTGTCAAGGGCCCAGTCCCCTCCTGGCCGCCAGCCCTGCCTCCCGCATCATGAGGAGACCGAGGGCCTGTGGGAACATGCTTTGCCCCACTTCCTAATGCCACTTTCCAACTCGTCCCCCCTCTTTGCCCAGGATCAAGCCAACCCTCCTTCTGCCAAGAGCCAGCTCTGCTCCTCCAAGACCTTGCTCTCCTTTTGGCTGTTCCATCTCTTTCTTTGGGTTCCTTTCTCTCCTCTGAGAAACTACCCACCTGTGCTAACCCAGTCAGAGCACCAGCCTTTCACTGGCAGCCCCTCTGGCTGCCACCCCCCACCCCAGCAACCCTCCTCCCTCCTCAGCCCTAACTGTCTCCACTTTCCCACCTCCTGTTCCCAACTACAACTGCTCCCCCCATGCCCCAAAGTGCTCTAACGTCCTTCGTGGTTTTCATAAGGCCAGCTCCAGTGGACACCATCTTTCTCATTTCGCTGGTATGCGCAATCACCAGGTTCTCCTGCGGCCCTTCCAGCATTTCCTCCCAGTCTCCCCTGGGTTTTCGGCCCTGCCCCTCGAATGCTGGCGCCCCCAGGGCTCTTTCTCCTTGAATACCCACTTTCCTAAGGAGACTTCGTCCTTTCTCATGGTGTTGGTCACCCACTGGGAGAAGGCTGCCGGAAGCGGAAGCGAGGATTTGCCCTTCCCACAGAGAGGAGGGAAGTAGGAGGTTAGAAGCAGGGTGGAGTGCACGGCCAGGGAGAGACATCTGAAGAATCCAGTGGAACAATGGAAGGGGGTTAGGCAGACACACCCTCATGAGTACCTGAGGCCTTTCTTTCCAGCAGCACCTGATCCCACAAGTGTAAGGGGCAGTGACTAAACCTTCCACCTTGCCTCTCTGGCTCCCACATGCCTCTACCCTCCTAATATACTGCTCCTTGTCAGATTCACCTTCCCTTCCCAGACTCTGGCATCCTTGTCCTTGCCACCTCTTAGTCTCTTGCCCAGTCTGCTTTCTTCCCTGACACAGGCATCCAGCCCCCCAGGCTTCCACATCTCCTGGAAGCCAGAGAGCTGGTCTGGAGGCATTTGAGTTCCCAGCTTTAGATCTGTCCGGAGACCCCTGGCCCCCCACATACACACACTTTGGTGTCACGCAAATACTGGTTACATAACAATCACAGTCTCCAAAGCACTGACATCACCCACTGAAGAGTCTCACCAACTTGGACAAGGGGGACTACGTGTGGCCAGGGATGATGGCAGAGGAACAGGCCTAATGGAACTGCCGGGAACTGGTAAGGGAGGGGCTGACACAGCCACAGGCAGGTCAAGTAAAAGGTGGAAACTGATGGTGACCCTGAGGGGAAAGCAGAAGTATTTGGGTCCTTTAATTCCCCTAAATTCCCACCAGATTTCATTGTTGCCCCACATTTCCCCTCCTCCCCACTCAGGGAATTTCCGATTTCACTTCCTTGAAACTCAAGCGGCCAGAGGGCTTCGACTTCCTCTTTATTCACCCCCACAGTGGTGGCCTCTTCAGGGAGGCCTTCTCGCCCCACCAAGTAGATGTCACACATGTCCCCCAATCCCGGGTCCGTGTCCCAATGCCAAGGCCTGCTGGCCTGCGGGGATGTCGGGCCTCTGACTGCTGGTCTGCCTTCTCCCTCCCCATTTTGCTTTCCTTTCACCGCTGGCCTTGGAGTCACTACTCCCTCAGCTTCCTCTATCACCCCTTTCCAGTCTCTCCCCCTCCCAAAAAAGATGAAAGATGAGGGGAAAGGAAGCTTGGAAGGGCAGTGCGGGAGAGGCGGCGCGTGCCCCCGGGGTCCCCTGAGGCTTCTGGAGACTAAGCAGGTGGGAGGAGGAGGGCGGTTCGGGGGGGGGGGGATCTGCTGAGGGGGGGCGTCGCCAGGGCGCTGAGGGATGGAGCTGGGGGTCTGGCGAAGCCACGCGGCGGGGCGGTCCTGACACTTCCTCGCGCCCTTCACGCACTTCCCGCTTTCCCAACCGCAGCACTTCCGCGAGCCACCCCGCTCCCGCCGGACGACACAGGTGCGGTTGCCAAGGTACCCGGCGCTGCGACCAGGGGCGGGGAGCGGGGTAAGCGCAACTCGCGAGATTTGGATTCGGCCAATGGGAGGCGCGGGAGGGGAGGACGTGGCGCGGAGCTCGTGGGCGGGGACGGGGCGGACTCCACCCCCCACTCCCCCGGCGGCGCGCGCTCCGGAACGCGGGCCGCGGCCTTATAAAGGCGGCAGGGCGCGGCGCGCGCCCCACTGCGCAGAGGGCGCCTCCGCGGGCTGTGCCGTGCGCCTGCGCAGTGCGGGCCGCTCCCCGCCCCCGTCGCCGCCGCCCGCCGCCGGCCGGCCCGGCCCCCTCGGTTCCGCGCGGTCGCCCCCGCTCTCAGCCGCCGGTGTGCCCCGCAGCAGCCAGCCCGGGCTCCGGAAGCATGTTCAGCTGGGTCAGCAAGGATGCCCGGCGCAAGAAGGAGCCGGAGCTCTTCCAGACGGTGGCCGAGGGCCTGCGGCAGCTGTACGCGCAGAAGCTGCTGCCCCTGGAGGAGCACTACCGCTTCCACGAGTTCCACTCGCCCGCGCTGGAGGACGCGGACTTCGACAACAAGCCCATGGTGCTCCTCGTGGGCCAGTACAGCACGGGCAAGACCACCTTCATCCGGCACCTGATCGAGCAGGACTTCCCCGGCATGCGCATCGGGCCCGAGCCCACCACCGACTCCTTCATCGCCGTCATGCACGGCCCCACGGAGGGCGTGGTGCCCGGCAACGCGCTCGTCGTCGACCCGCGGCGCCCCTTCCGCAAGCTCAACGCCTTCGGCAACGCGTTCCTCAACAGGTACCCGGAACCCCTGGCCCCGGGGGGGCGGAAGGGCCGGCCTGGTCCCCGACTCGCAGTCGGGCCCCGAGCAGCCCGCGGCCCCCGCCCGCGCCGCGCTTTGTCTCCCCCAGCGACCACTCCCTGGGACGGGATCTCCTGCCGCTTTCCACGGAAAACTCGCCCGGGGGTCTGGGAGCGGGCGTTGCCGGCTCCCCCCACTTCTCCCACTCCCAGAATTTTCCAGGTCATCAGTTTAACTCCCAACCCCCCTCCCCGCAAGCCCCAGCCCCGCTTCCCTCCGAACCCAGGGAGCCGTTAGGAAGGTGACAGATTCCTGTCTTCTCTTTCTTGGTCTCCGTCTCCTGCCCTCAGTGTAGTAAGCCCCCTCTCCCAGCGCGCAGGCACCTAGTTCATTCAAATACCGCCCCCCTCCGCGGGGCCTCCTTCAGGGGCTCTTTCTAAAGTGTCCTGGAAAAGATGCGGTGAAAATTCTGGTGAGTCCCCTTGCTGGGGTGGTGTGTGTCTCTGCTCTACTTCCCCTGGGGTTGGTGGTTTTGTGTAGGAGGGACAGGGAAGGTCTGCTGTGGCCAGCCCTTCAGGGCAACCCCATCGAAGCAGCGACCAGGTGGGCAGAGCGCACTGCTCCCAGAGGCACTTCTGGAAGGGTCTGGGCTGCCTTCAGGGGTCTGGGGAAGCAGGGTGAGGCAGTGTGCTCGCTGCCCTGGAATGGCATTCGGGCCCCAAGGACTTCTGTAGACTCTGGGAGGTTCCCTGACCTACTTGGGCCTCGGTTTCCCCAGTTGAATGAGTGAAGCCTCCCTCCAAGATTCTGACCCTGCCGACAGTATGAATGGAACTCGGTGACCTCCTTTCTGAATGGCGAGACGGCCACGCGCTCTCTTCTCGAAAGAACTTGAAAGGGCTCATCAGTGGTCCTGACTCCCTGCCATGAGACATACCAAAGGCCTTAACAGATCCTGCCCACTCTCAAGCCCTCATTCTAGGAGTGACTCCACATGCCTTTCGACATCTGACATCTGAGTGGGGGGAAGAGCCTAGAAAAGAACCCTTGAATCCTGCCTTCCCAGTCTCCACGCTGTATGATCACATTCCTTTCCAGACACAGTCCAGCCCACCCCAGAGCAGGGGCCAGGCCTCCCTCCCTTTAACAGAGAAGAGATCCTTGTCCTTTGGCCCCCTGCAGGCATTTGTCATGGCCAGTGGTGTTTGTGTGTCAGGGCCAGGATTGAGTGAAGCCCCTTGGGCTGAGATCCTTCCTCCGGAGGACCTTGTGTGTTAGAATTATTGTGCCCCAACTGTTGGGGAACAGTTGGCACAGACAGTTTAGTGGTGGGAGCGATAGGCTCTTGTGGAAAGTTTGGCTGCTATGCTGGAAATTCCAAGCATGAGGTGTTTGCTTTCACTCAGAACTTAGGGGAGCTGGGAGGAAGGGCAGCTGCACCTACTCTGTTGGCCTCAGGTGTCCACTGGTGATCACGATAGCAGGGAGAAGAGAGGTTCAGAGCTGCAGTGACCTCAGGCATCCCCCGGCCCCACTGCCCTGGTTGAGGAACGGAGGCTCCAAGCGCCCAGTGGGTTTGTCGAGGCCACACAGCAAGTCAGCCACTTAGCACTCACTGCCACTTCTGCCCAGACAAAGAGCAGTTTGGGAGCACTTGGTCCACGACAGGCGCTTTGCTGACATTGATGCTACGGGATCTGAGCACAGCACCACCCTTATATTCCCTTCCCGCCACCCCTTATCTCCAGAGGGGCCTTATCTGCCAAGGGTGGGGGGCGTGGGTTTGCTGGAGTTGAGGCCTGGGCTGTCAGGATGCCGAGGACACTGCGTGCCAGCCAGGCACGGAGGGCACAACAAAGGGGGCTTTTCTCGGGCAGACACAACCTCCCCTCGTGCCCTTAAAGAGACCCATTGAGCCACGAACTCGACCCCCACCCCCACTCCGCAGTGGCCGCATGCGGTACAGATGGAGCAGGCCTAGGCAGGGTGCAATCAGGGTGTCGGAAGAGACTTGTGCAAACTCTTCCTTGCGTAACTGGTACTACCTACTTGCAGTGAGGGGAAATCTGGGTCTTCTGGTTGGTGAGGAAAAGGGATGGGGGAAGGGTCTGTCCGGCCTGCTCCCTGCCTTGTTTCCCGCCACACTGGGCTTTGCAGATCCACTCATCCCTGAGACGTGCAGATGCTAACTTGCTCAGCAGGCTCCCCCACAAAGCATCTTTATGTACACTGCTTCTAGAGCCATTTCTACTTCTAGTCCTTCTATCTCGTCTTCCGCCCGCTGACTCCTGCCCTTCGCAGGAGCCCCGGCCTCGGGACAGTTATTTATGGCCTGTGTGGTTTGCTGCTGCTGCTAGTGAGGATGAGGCCCAAGGTTTGTTCACCGTGGGGGTCACCTGGTTTTGCTCCGTGGGCACTTGGAGGCGGCACCTCTCACCCTGGCATGCTGCGCCCGGCCCCGGGCCCGCGGGATGGGGCTAAAAGGAGAAGCTAATCCATTCAGGCTCCTTCCTCTGTAGGAAAGGCAGCTCTAAGCTTGCCTTTCCTACAGCCATTGTCCTACAGACAATGGGTCCTGATTTTCTTTGCTCATGATACCTTCTGTGCCCAGTAAAGAAATCCTGCCATCAGTTTGGGCTGCCCCTGGTTGTGCTAAGCCTTCGCCTATGAGTCGCAAGTCTCTGGCATCACTCTTCCTTGGCCTGCTTAGACTTTCAGAGCCTGGTGTGGCTGTGTTTTCCCACCCCCTCACCCACTAGCCCCTGTGGTCCCCAGGTTTTCCTGACTGCCCACCTCAGTCCCTTCACCCTCGCAGCTGGGTGAAAGGGGAGGGCAGGGCCCGGCCTTAGCAGCAATAGGGAGAGACCATCTTGTGTGCAAATTTAGCCAAGTGCTTGGAAATTTCAGTATGGGACTCCAAAGTCCCATTGTTGCCCTTCTGAATGGAACGGCAAACCCGGCCGAGGCACTTGTCACTGATGAGGTGGCAACTTGAAAGTGGAACCCTTGAACTCTGGGGGTAAGCTTAATGTGAGGGAAGTGCTGCCGTGGGTCTGCGTGCGCCTGGATTCCCAGCCACCCGCGGAGCTGAGGCGATAGAAAGCCCTGTAAGTTCCAGGCTTTTGGAAGAGAAGCCAGAGGAGGCGGTGAAGGAGTACAGGAACTGCTGCTGCCACGGCTCAAGCAGCAGGACCTCCGTCTTGACGTCTGTCTCCCACGCTTGCCTCATGCAGGTTTATGTGCGCCCAGTTGCCCAACCCAGTCCTGGACAGCATAAGTATCATCGACACGCCTGGCATCCTCTCTGGAGAGAAACAGCGCATCAGCAGAGGTAAAGCCGGCTCTCACGGAGCCCGGGGCACCTGGTTTAGTCAGCTGGCTTCTTCTGGATGTCTGGGCCCCGAACCCAATGCTGCTCTGGAGGTGGATTCTCCCAGCCCCAGGCTTTTTTGGGTTTTTTGTTGTGCCCAGGGGAGAACTCATCTCCCATCACCCCTTTATCTCCACGGTACTCCCAGTACCAACCTGGCGGGAGCTGCTTTTCCCTTCACTCCCTGGGCTAAGGTTACAAGAGCAGGCAAGGCGAGACCACAGCCAGCCGTGGCTCTCGTGGTTTCCAGGCAGGATTGGGAGTTGGGGTCTGGGGCTGGGCTGGGGTGTGTGGGAATCTCTCCGTATCCCTGCTCCGGGCCCCTCAGCCCGCAGTGCTGCAGGAGCCGTGGCTCCTCCCGGAGCTCACTTATCTCAGGTGGTGTTTAAAAACCTTTGCCTTTCAAAGCCGTATAAATCCTAGTGAGTCCAGCAGGACCAGTAGAGAACCATTTGACCTTAGGCATCAAAAGAAGTTAGCTGACATATGTTCAACCCTGAGGGGAGATTTGCTTAAATGCTGGCTCAGCAGCAGCCTCTCTGGGTGCTATGCATGGCCTCAGCTTTCATTTTCTTTGAGGCTCTATAGAGTTATCTTTTCCATGACCTAGAGTGGGAGGTGGCCAGGAATTCTTCTGACTAGGCCATCAGATAGAGACAGAAGCTAACTCTGGGCTTTTTGTAATGCCCCCACCCCAGCTGGTGGTCAGCAGGGCAGTTGGTATGTCCACATCTTCAGATAAGAGTCAATTGCCCACACACACAAAAAGGCTGATCTTCCCCAAAGGCCGCTGGCTGCCTCTTGTTTGAGCACAAAGGGGGGTTGAAAATCTTGGGGCCTGTGTTGGCCCCTAAAAAGGAACTCAGAAGCAGCTGTTTTCCACCCAGTGCTGTGGATTTCCCCCACTGGTCTTTGACACTTCAGCCTGTGTCCTCAGAGGTCACAGTGAGAGGTTTTGAATGTATGTTGTGGAGTATTATGTTTTCTGGCCCCAGCCCTGCTGGGATTCCTTCCCAGCCCTGCTTCCCGTTCCCTCTGCTGCCTTTCCCCGTTAGGACTTTGGTGCCTGAACTTGTTCTCTCTGGGAGAGGCACCTAAGTGGTGCTTAGAGGACAGATTAGCAGATCCAGGGTGCAGTTTGCTTGGGGGTCGGGGCTGTGGGAGGATGCAGCGTGCAAGGCAGCCCCGGCCCTCAGAGTGCCACATGCCCGCTGCGTGGGGGAGTAGGCCAGCAGGAAGCACCGGAGCTCTGCTTAGCGCTCTGCCTGTGGGGCCGTCCCTGCCCTTCCACGTGCCGGGGGTGGCCCGGCTGGGCCCTGAGCAGCCCGTCCGCCCAGGTCCCACAGAAGGCCCCATGCCATCACTGATGGGACAAAGGCTGGCTTCAGGATGAGCTCCCCTGAACTGGCGAGAGATCAGACCTGTATTTCTCTAGACTATTTCTTTCCCTCCCCACTCCTAAAGTCGTATTGAACGTATTATGCTAAAAGTTACCAAATTGGCATTTGCTGAGGAGTGGGCTTGGCGGCAGCATCGTGGGGGCAGCAAGACCGCGGTGCGGTACCTCCTGGACGTGCCGGGCGTGGCCTCCAGATGGGTGGCGAGTGAGTAGGTTTCTCCTGGCAGACCCCGCTGTGAGTCACGCAAAGGTCCCGGTGGCGCCTTAGCTCCCTGCGGAGGAAACAGAGGAGGCAGGGTGCTCCCGCCCCACCTCTCTGTCCCCTTTGCTGAGGGCGTGGAAAGCAGGTGCTTCCCTCCCCTCGCTGGTCCCGGGGAGGGCGTGCATCTCTGTGGTCTTCCGACCTGTTCCCTGGCAACAACATTCTTTGGAGGCTGCAGGTCCATTAGTGTTCCACGTTACATTGACTTCCATTTCCCACCCCATCTGCCTGGCCCCTCCTGGTTTTTTTCCCTTTCCTCCTGGTGCAGGAAACACTGCCTGGGGAGATAAGGTAGGGCCTGTCCGGGCCCCACAGGGCCAGGGTGAAGTTGGGGCTCCACCTAGGGACCCCCAAAAAGGGCTGCAGAGAACAGAAGGGGGCTGCATGAGGGTGTCAGGCTGCTCTTCCCAGTGGTTTTAAAGACAGTTCTGTGTCGGCAGAGAAGGGTGACCTGTGCGGACAGCGTTCATGCCCGAGCTGCCCACATGACTGATAGAGGGTGGTTCCAAAGGGCAGCGGACCCGGCGAGGCCATGCCCTGGGCTTCCTGCGTTGATGGCCGCCTGCATCTGAGAGCAGCATCTTTGCATGGCGGGGAGGCACGCTCAGAAGGGGGCCCCAGCCTTGCCTTTACGTGGCTGTGAGCAGAGCCTTTGGCGCCTCAGTTTCCCCGTGAAAGTCATGCCAGCAGATAAGTATTGTTTCAGCTTGGATTAGGAGAGCAGCACTTTGTGCCTGGCTTTCCGCCGACCCCGCCAGCCCCATCTCGTCATCACAAGCAGTTGCTTTCACAACAGAGCTGCTGCTTTTCAGATGAGGAAACAGAGCCTTAGGAAGGTTGAGTGGTTGGCGCAAGATGACACTCAAGCTAGCGAATGTCTAGGAGCCCTGCCAGGCCTGTGCTCAGAGCCGCAGTGAGGCTGAGAGAGGCTGGGTGGTGAGAGGCCATGGGTGGAGGGATCCCGGGAGCTTGAGTTCGAAGGGCCTTGACCCTGTCAGGGCGTCCCTGTGCCCTGCTTGGGAGCATTCCTGAAGGGCAGGACCCGCCCCATGCTCTCCTGGGGCCCAAGGTCAGACTGAGTACTGGGCTTTTGGAGTACCTGGAACTTCCATTCCTAGAAACGGACCTTGGGAGCTGGGGTTTTGAAGAACGATGCTGGCTTCTTCTTTCCTTTTCCCTGTTCCCTGCCTCCAGCCAGAAATTGCCCCCAGGCTCTCCTGGAGGAGCACAAGGAGCCCCAGATGAGAGGTACTGGTCCCTGGGTTCCCACTTTCCTACCTGCTGACAGGCCCCGGTTCTCAGGCTCCGTACCAGCCCCGAGCCATCCCCATTCTCTGCAGTCAGCCGGGAGCCCTCCACGGTCCAGAGGGGGCCCTGCCTGTGGGCGGTCCTTCCTTCCTGTCCACTCTGCTCCACCACCTCCCAGGCCCCACCCCGCCCAGGTCAGTATTGCCCCAGGGTGTTCTGCAGACCACAGAACGCCTGGAGCTCACTTTGGGCAAGGCTGAGAGGGCTCTGTACTGTGACTCACTACACCCGCAGCATAGGTCAAGTCTTTAGGAGCTGGGTGGCTCTAAGGTGTCGCTCTAGCCCTGGGAGTTACAGGAGCCCCCTCAGCATGGAGTCTCAGCGAGTTTGCATGTGCTGATAAGCTCTTGCCCTGGTGCCTGGCACACAGGTAAGTCACACCAGTGACAGGGGTGGATAGATTCATAAAGGCCCTGACTCAGCCAGGGTTTCCTTTTAAATTCCAGACCCTCAGGGCCACTGCCCTTCCTCTCAGGCCCCCTCAGCTGTCCTCTCACCCCTGCGGCCCTGCTTCTGGCCTGACCACCTGCTGGGATTGCTGGGATTCCTCTCTGCCGAGGGCGTGGACTGCTCGTGCCCTGGGGGCGCCGCACAGGCCATCGCTGGCACGTGGGGGCTGCTTGGGGCTGCTCGGGGCTGGGAGCAGCTGGCGGCAACGCCAGCAGACAGGCGGTCTATATTTGGGGTGTGAGGCATTCTTCACTTGAGAGACGCAGGTTGTTGCCTACACACTCGTGAGAATCTGAGCTTCTTGAGCACAAAACACAAATCCTGTGAATTAATAACGGCAAACATTACAGAGAGCTTACAAAGTACCATGCACTCGCTCAGACCTCACTCTACCAATGGAGAAATCGAGGCTCAGAGAGGAAAGCTGAGTCCCACCAACTGGTTGTTGAGTAGAACGTTCAGGATTCAAATGTGGACCCAATGCCGGAGTCCTCCAGCCTCACGGCTTCTATTTCAGTCAGATTTATTGCGGCGTGTGTTCCGTTTAGTAAAATGCACCCTGTTTAGCTGTGTGGCTCTGTGACCTTTGACTCGTGCATACAGTCATATAATTGCCACCTCAACAATCAAGATCTAGACTAACATCCCATCACCCCAGAAAGTTCCTTGCGCCCTTTGCGGTCAGCCCTGATCCCCAACAACTACTGATCTGGTATTTGTCCGTAAAGCTTTGTTTTTCCCAGAATGTCTTATAAACGGACTCATAGCAGAAGCCTGCTGGGTCTTCTTTTTTCCTGTCATAATGCTTTTGGGACCCGGCCCTGTATTTGCGGACATTGCTGGCTCGTGACTTTATGGCTGAGTGGAATCCTGTTGCTTGAACGTACCACGGTCTGTTTATCCATTCACCTGCATTCACCTGCTGAGCGGCGTTTGAGTTGTTTCTGGTCTGGGCAGCTTTGAATAAAGCTGGTGAACGTAGGTGGGCGTGGCTGGTGTGGCCTGTGTTTTAATTCCGTGGGTGAATACCTGGGAGTGGGGAGGCCCCTGGCCTTCTAGTGCTGTGGCACACTTAAGAAGCCCTTCTCGCAGAACTCAGCTGCAGGAGGCTGGGGATCAGGTCCTGGCAGCGTGGGTGGCCTAAGCTCCCGAGTCCCCGGCTGCCGGGCCTGAAGGGAGCTGGAGATGTGTGATGGAAAGGTGTGGCAAGAAATACCACGGCCTGCGCTGCTTGAATGGCAGGAAGCAAAAGTCGATTGCAGACAAACCCTCTATTGTTCCGTGTTCTTGAAACTTTTGGAAAGTATGAAGCCACTTTCCCCCCAGCTGCTGGAACTACCTGCGCTTTGGAGGGTACAAGGGGAGGGCGAGGACGCATCAAAACAGCTCTCTCTTGCGCCTCTGTCCTGGTGGCAGGAAGCATGCTGTCACCACGTGGGGAAGCAGACTGGGGAGGAGGCCAGCACGCAGAGTTGAGTGCCCCCCGAGAGCTGCAGGGGTCTGGAGGAGGCTCGTGGGAACAGAGTCAGGACCGGAACAAAACACTTCCCTGGGGTGGATCACTGCTGGCGCGGCCTAGCCTGGTTGCCTAGAGTAACTGTTCTTTCTTCCCATCCCTCCTACTTCTGTCTTTTTGAGACAGAGCTTGTCCTAGGGGCTCACTGTGGTTCCCTAACTAAAATGGTTCACACTACAGAATCGGCTCTTTCGTTCCAGCTCACTGCCCTGCAGTCCATGTCCTTCGTGGAGATAGCAGGTGTCTCCCACCTCAGTAGGGACAGACAGTTTTCCGTCTCACCAAGCTCACCACAATGTCCCATTTTGGGTGCTAAGTTGCTGCACCCGGGGCGGGGGAGTTGCTGCCTGATTCGGGTGGCCAGACAGCCTGGCGTGGACTCTGACCCATGGTGTGTGGCCAAGCCTGAGGGCTCCCTGGTGGACCTTGCCTTAGGCAATGCAGAGGCAGGGCAGGCTGGTACACAGGCTCGCAGCGACTGGGGGGCTGGCCAGCACCTTCCAGTCCTTGTCACCTGCCCCCAGGTGGTTGGGGCTGCCCCCTGCCAGCTGTGTGAACTTGGCACTGTCACTGCCACAGGTTCGGCAGCTTTGGGGTCTGGCCTGGTTGAAACTTGGCATCTTTCAGGCTGCTTGCAGCACCATCAGAGAGGAGCAAGGGGTCGGGCCTGGCTGTGGTCTGTAGCAACGGGGTCACTCTGATGACATCATGTGAGCTGAGTGGTGTGACACTTTCGTGACCTGTGTGTGTACTTGGCTGGGCACTCTGTCTCTCTCAGGCTAAAAGTGTGAGTGTTTTCCATAATTCAAAACAGGAAATTTCATTCACCTGAGGAAAAATGGACTTAGCTCTGTTGCCTCCAACTTGAGGTGTTTGCCAGATGGGATTGGCTCTGGGCTTCTGGGCCTCTGCTGGACCTGCCCGCAGAGGGTTTGCTGTAATTCAGAGGTACCCACTCTTCTCTCTCTTTCCCCATCGTCCCCGCTACCCTGCACCACCCACGGGGAGGAGGGCTTGGGGCCACTGGGTTGAGTCTGGGGGCTGACCTCATCTCCCCACACGATGTCCTAATTCCCAGGCGAAAGCTAACATGGGCCTGAGCGCCAGCCCCTCAGGACGCCCCTGTTCCAGAGAACTTAGTTTTGGCCTTGCTGTTTCCCCAGCTGTTGGAATTCATAGTTGTTTCAGCTTGTGGCAGTCTGAGGACAAATGGACTGATGCCGGCAGAGGCTGGGCCTCTTTTTTTGCTGAGCACAGAGCCACTGGCTGTGGTTCAGTCCTTGAGTCATCCAGTTTCAGGGCTGACCTGCTGTTCCCACAATCGCCTTAAAAGGCTTAAAAGGCTGGGCTGCCATGGCAGACTCTCCCCAGGGCCCAGGGCCCCGGCTCAGCCAGGGTGCAGGCGCCCGGCCACCACGCTTCGCCCATGGCCTTCTCTCTTTCCAGGTTCTTGGGTGCCCCTTCTCCTGGCTTCCAGAGCCGGTTGCCCAGTGTCTGGGGGCCCTTGGGGGCCTTATACTTTGGAACCGGCAGCCTGTCACGGTCACTGGCCACTCAGGAGTAGCTGACCTTTGCCAATGCCATTGAGCCCCACTGTCTCTGCCACTCGCCTGCCCGATACGCGTGTGCCCCTCCCGTGCCAGGCTCTGTTCGCCCTCCCTGTGATGGCAGGAGGAGGACTTGCCATTTGAATTTTACAGATGAGGAAAGTAACTCAGAGGTCAAGAGACACACTGAGGGCCACAGAGCAGGAGTCTGGAGCCAGGCCCTGAGCCCAGAGCTGGCTGGTATCTGAGTGTGGAGTACAGGGGGAGGCTGGGAACCTTGTGACCTCAGGCAGTGTGGAGGCACCTGGGGAGCAGGAATGTGAGGCTGCCCAGGCATTCCTCCTTAGAGACATCTCGGGTCACGTGTTTATCTTAAGGACCTTGTGATATGGGGCCCGGTGCCCCAGCAGAGGCTGCCTCTCGGGCTGTTGACTTGCCCTCAGGCCTGGGGGGCCTGGCAGGGTGGGGAGGCCTGGCAGCTGGGCCCGCCTCATCGGCTCGTGGGATGTGTCGGGCAGTGCGTCCCTTACCGGAGGGGCACCAAGGGCAGGTCGCTCCCTGCCCAGCTATGCTTTTCCTTGACGCTGTGTCCTTTCTCCTGTTTTTCTGTTCCCTACAGCCCAGAGAATGCACACCTGACTCCTCGGCTTGGCCGTGGGCAGTGAGCGTTCTCACGGGGCTGGGAGCTGGCCTCGGCGGGAAAGGGTTCTCTGACTTGTTCTCGGGAGCATGACCGCTCTCTGGGAAGTCTGCGGTGGTTCATGGGGGCCAGCCTGTGTTCAGGGCGGCCTCTGGCCCGTGGGCAGCAAGGGGAGAGCAAGGAGACGGAGCCACATACAAGGAGCCTTTCCCAGAATCACCCAGAGAGGAGATGGCAGCTCCGGGCTGGGGCGCCCGCTCCCTGAAGGCTCTTAGTCTTCCCCTCTCCTCCTTAGTATTCCTGAGAAGTGAGAAACAGCATTTTTATTCTTCTCGGGTGGGGGCAGGGGAAACAAGGGAAAAATTTTGAAGAGGCCACAGTTGTAAACTAGGATACAAATTAAGCCCCTGTTACAGAAACCCCAAAATGTGCTGATTTAAGTCAGATATCAGGTAGTTTATGTTAGAAATAACCATCCTGAACGTGCGACTTTTATGTCAGTGCCCACGGTGCCTGCTCCAGCTCCTGCCACATACCTGCATCCCAGTCCTGAGGAAGGCAGAAGTCCCCGATACCTTTTCTTGTTCACTTTGGCTCCAAGTAAGGCTGGGAAATGCAGGCCTAAGTTGGACCAGTAGCAGTCCTTACCACAGAAGGAAAGGTTCCCCCAAGGGCCTTAACTGGGTGGTGGGAAACAGCAGAGGATTGAGGGTAGACCTCCAGTTGATTTAGTCCAGCCACCTCATTTCAGAGAAGCATTTAAGACCTGCAGGAGGAAAGTGGTTTGTAGCACTTCACAGGCTTGTTGTAGAGCAGAGGTCAGCAAACTTTTCCTGTCAGATATAAGTTTTTTCAGCTCTACCAGCCTGTAGTCTTTGTCACAATACCTGAGCTCTGCCGTTGCCGAGAGAAAACTGCCCTAGACAGTACAAATGAGGATGGCTGTGTTCCAGTAAAACTTTATTTACAAAACCAGGTGGGTTTGGTCCCCGGGCCATAGTTTGCCAGCCCCTGTTGTAAAGAGGAAATGGCACCTACGCATAGTAGGGGCCTGGTGCAGCAGCACTGAACAGGAGCAGCCACAGTTGCTGGTGCTGCTGTTTATCGCCACTGCTGCCCAGGGGCGCACAGCCGCAGAGGCAGCTCTGGGTCTGCTCTTTCCACCATCCTGGACTGCGCTGCATTGCAGGTGTCTCCGCATTCTTGCCATAGCCCAGTCCCCTTTAGAGCTTGGATGGCGCAGCTTCCTTTCTGTTAGTTATTTGTTAAGCACCTGGTGGGTGGAGGTAGGGGGGTACCAGGTGCTAGATGGAAGAAGGTACTAGGATGGTGGGTACAGAGCCAGGGGAGACCTGGTGATTCCTGCCTTCAGGGGGCTGTGCTCTCCAGGTTGGTACATTCCAGAACTTGTAAAAATGATCCCAAGCTGAGCAATATCAGGCCAAGTTAGAGACGACCCATTGAGTGGCCTGGAACTTCAGGCTGCCTCGAGCTCACCCTCCTCGTCTCCCCCAGGTTACGACTTTGCAGCTGTCCTGGAGTGGTTCGCCGAGCGTGTGGACCGCATCATCCTGCTCTTCGATGCCCACAAGCTGGACATCTCTGACGAGTTCTCAGAGGTCATCAAGGCCCTCAAGAACCACGAGGACAAGATCCGCGTGGTGCTGAACAAGGCCGACCAGATCGAGACACAGCAGCTGATGCGGGTCTACGGGGCCCTCATGTGGTCCCTGGGGAAGATCATCAACACGCCTGAGGTGGTCAGGGTCTACATCGGCTCCTTCTGGTCCCACCCACTCCTCATCCCCGACAACCGCAAGCTCTTTGAGGCCGAGGAGCAGGACCTCTTCAAAGACATCCAGTCTCTGCCCCGAAATGCTGCCCTCAGGAAGCTCAATGACCTGATCAAGCGGGCACGGCTGGCCAAGGTATATGGGCGTGAAGCGGGCTGGGGAGGGGAGGCTCTGGGGGCCTTGGGACTGGTCTGTCCTGCCTTCTGGTCCTAAAAGGTCCATTGCAGCAGACCACACGGCCCAGCCTGCTTGGCGCCATTCCTGAATCTGTCCTCGCCACTCTGCAGCCTTTTCTGCACTAAGATTCTTGCCTGGGCTCCCTCTTCACCTCTTCTGTTTTTGGTGTATGCCCCACCTGCTTCAAAAAGGGATCTGCCGTTCCTGCAGCGTGTAAAGTGTGAGACGGGAGGTTAGCACCGAAACAGGAAGCCGCACCAGAAGTGGAGTGTGTGTGGGGAGGTAGCACTGAGCCTTGTCGGCTGTGCCCCGTGGCTTCCTGGGCACTGAAGCACACCCGGCCCAGTGCCAGGTGGGGGGCACAGTGGGGAATGACACGCGTGCCTTTGCCCTCCTGGCACTCATCAGCCTTAATGGGAAGACAACAGTTAGATGAAAAATGCAGGGTGATTGGTGTGTTAGTGGGCGTCAAGCTGTCTGAGCAGAGTTTAGTGGGTACAAGATGGGCTCTGACCACAGCTCTGCCGCCTCATGCCAGGGTGCTGCTGCGTGTGAGGATCACGGCGTGGTCCCTCAGGGCACAGAGTTGGCTCCTGAAACTTGCCATTGACCAGCCCAAGCCCAAGGACCCGTCACGATGGCCCCCGCCAGATCCCCTGTGCTCCACCTACTTGTTGGATGCCAGGAAGGACGAGAACATTATGTGGCCATTGGGGATGCAGGGAAGGCCGTCCCTGTGGCTGAGCTAAACCATAAGCCTGGGCTCCCAGGGGGACCCAGGGCCTCAGAAATGATGCTTCTGGGCATGCTGAGGGCTCTCAGGAGGGCCTGGGTCCAGCTCGGAGGCCTGGAGACTCGCAGACGCTGCCATGCCCAGGACGTCTTGGCTGGCCTGAAATCGGGAGACCAGAATCGGGTGGCACTTTGGCACCCCCTGGTTCAAGTAATGGGAGCTGACCCTTGGTGCTGGGTCTACGCTTTGCTGCTACCCAGAGTGTGGTTCGCGGACCAGCAGCGTTGGGTGTTAGAGATGCAGGTTCTCAGGCCCCACCTTTGCCCTTCATGTTAACACCATCTCCTGGTGACGTGCAGGCCCAGTAAAGTTTGCTCCAGAGGACACACAGCTGCGTGTTTTCTGGATAGTTCATTCTCGAACCTCTCAGGTGCATGAAGCTGGTTCTGAGTCAGGAGCCCTGAGAAGACACGTGTAGCAGCCCCAGGGCCTCAGAGGACCAGAGAGCGCCCTGAGCTGGGGTAGGGGTGGGGCCGAGCCCAGACGCAGGTGGCAGGGAAGGGCAGCTCTCCCTGCTGCTACGTGCCGGGCCCTTCTCCTGCAGCCAGCCTCTGCTCTCCCTTGGTCTGCCTGCCTGCCTGCCTTCCTTCCTTCCTTCCCGACTAGAGACCAGAGCACGGCAGGCTCCTGCTCCCCACCCTTGTTCATCTGCAGAAACTCCATGCAGCCGCCCGCCAAGGCTTCTGAGTCACCATGCCTGGAAAGCCCCGTGGCCTCCAGCTCTGTCCTGTACCTTCTGTTTCCAGACTTTCCTCCTGGAATGAGTGGCTGTCCATGTGCTGACTTGCATTGTCCTGTGGTCCGCCTGGGAAATCCTAGATTTGTCAGCCCAGATGGGGGTTATGGGGCCTGCTCCCGTCAGGCAGCCCTCGCTGAACTGAGCTTGGGGAAAGCAAGGGTCAGGCCGTGGAGGGGCCCTGATGGGGTGGAGGGAGCAGTTCTGAGAAATGGAGGAGAGGCCCGCTGGCCGCAGCACGCGTGGCTGGACTTGCCTTTAGGCTGCTCTGCGGGATTCCAGCATGTAGGCTCGGTATTTGGCCTCGCTGAGCCTTGCTCTCGGGCCTGACACGAGGGGAGCATGACCCAGCCCCGTGGGGTTGGGGGAGAGTAAATGGAGAGCATGGGAGGTGCCGAGTGTGCTCAGCAAGTGGCCTTCTCTCTGCTGCCTGGACCCTTCTGCTGTTCCTAAATCATCAACTAGTGTTCAAGGCCGTTGTGTGTCTTCTGTTTCAAGTATTTGCCTTGGCAGCCCCAGTGGCAGTGCACCATCATGCCTCTTGCCAGAATTGTGGGTCTGCTCTCTCAGCCCTATGAGCTCCCATGATGGAAGCAGCCGCTTCCACAAGGAAGCATAGCCGTGGGCAGCAGGGGCTCCCAGCACGTCCTCCACGTGACGTGTCCCTCCCTGTCATCCCAGGTCCACGCCTACATCATCAGTTCCCTCAAGAAGGAAATGCCCAACGTGTTCGGGAAAGAGAGCAAGAAGAAGGAGCTGGTGACCAACCTGGGCGAGACCTACCAGAAGATTGAGCGGGAACATCAGATCTCCCCTGGGGACTTCCCAAGCCTCCGCAAGATGCAGGTACTGCCGCCCCATGCGCCTCGCTCGGGCTGGTGGCTATCGGGGAGGGAGGAAGGCCCCGGGCAGGGGCAGTGAGTGGCTCCAGAGGGAACCCCTGGCTCCATGGGGTGGGGCTGTTATCCCAGGCGTAACACCTCAGAGGGGAATGTGGTGACTCACGCTGAGTGGTGGGGAGAGAGAGGGCAGGGCAGGCTCTTGGCAGAATCACCTCAGCTCATCCTCCCGCAGCCTTCCGAGAAGGGACTGCTGTAACCTCGGTGACAGACTAGGCAGCCCAGGCCCTGAGAGGTTAACTGCATTGCCCCAGTGGCTAAGTGGTGGAGTCAGGCCTTGGGAACAGCTCCCTCTGCATGTGAAGGCCTCGCTTTGACCACCCGGCCGCCTCAGGGCCCCCTGGTCCTGGCCCAGGCCAGCGGAGGCTGGGAGGGGCAGCCAGCCGCTCCACCCACCCCCCTTCCCTCCCTCCACAGGAACTCCTGCAGACTCAGGACTTCAGCAAGTTCCAGGCCTTGAAACCCAAGCTGCTGGACACGGTGGACGACATGCTGGCCAACGACATCGCCCGGCTGATGGTGATGGTGCGCCAGGAGGAGTCCCTGATGCCCTCGCAGGTCGTCAAGGGCGGTGCTTTCGACGGCACCATGAACGGGCCCTTCGGGCATGGCTACGGCGAGGGGGCCGGCGAGGGCATCGACGACGTGGAGTGGGTGGTGGGCAAGGACAAGCCCACCTACGACGAAATCTTCTACACCCTGTCTCCCGTCAACGGCAAGATCACGGGGGCCAATGCCAAGAAGGAGATGGTCAAGTCCAAGCTGCCCAACACGGTCCTGGGCAAGATCTGGAAGCTGGCCGACGTGGACAAGGACGGGCTGCTAGACGACGAGGAGTTCGCTCTGGCCAACCATCTCATCAAGGTCAAGCTCGAGGGGCACGAGCTGCCCGCCGACCTGCCCCCGCACCTGGTTCCGCCCTCCAAGCGGAGGCACGAGTGACCGGCCTCGCCCCAGCCACCCGCGCCCTGTGCCATCCTGGCACCTGGGCAGGCAGAGGCTGAGGACGCAGAGGTGGGAGGAAGGGGTGGGGGCACCAGTTCTCAAGGTCCATAAAGACTGAGCGGATGTTTCCTCAGCTCTCAAAAAGGAAAACCACCATCTTTCTTTTAAGGCTGTTCCTGGGCCCGACCGGGGAGGCAGGGGTGATGCTCGGCTGTGAATGATGGAATTTTTGTGCACAAGAACTATGGATATTTTTAATATATAACGTTAGAGGCAGTTTTCTTTCTTGCCTCCTCCTCTGTCCGACAGCCCCACACACAAGGCCTCTGTCCCCTTCGGTCCCTTCCTCCCCACCCGGGCTCGGCCGTGCAGCTTGGCAGCAACTGGGACTGCGGGGGGAGGCTCACCCGGCTCCCTCTCCCAGCACCTGCTGGGCCTGGGGCTGCGTGGAGAGAACGCTGAGTACGTGCATTTGTCTCCGAGGGTTGCTTCTCGGGAGCAGCGACTTCCTGCCCACAGTGCTGCCTCGTCCCCTGTACTGTGGGATGGCAGTGGTACTTGTGCCTTCACCCCTTCCCCTGGGCAAGGCCTGGCTCTCACCCACTAGCTTTGATGCCCCAGCAGCTCCGTCCTTCCGTCGGCAGGCACAGGAGCCAGACCCAGCCACCATTTGGGGGGCATGAGGGAATGTCTTCCAGAAAACTATATAAGCTAGTTTTTGTTCTGCAGAGCAATGCTTTTCATACTTGACAGAATTTCCCAGTAACTTCCCAATCAGTGGTTGAGAAGCTGGGATTTTTGTCTCCCTTTTCCCCACATTGCAGCCCCAGGCAGCTCCACCTGGGAACCATTAGGTGTGGGGAAGGTGCAGGGGACACCCTCAGCCGCCACTTGGCCCCAGAGCTTGCGCTTACTGGCGGAGGAGGGGATGGCCATCCCAGCTCCCACCTTGACTGCAGTGTACCCCCCACTGTCCTAGTAGGTTCTGGGTCATGTGCCCCCCCCCCTTGGGGTGGTTAGTTCTCATGAACCTGGTTTTGGCTCAGGGCTGCTAAGAGGGATGGCCAGACCACAGCGGCCAGGGGAAACCCAGCTCCTTCACTCTTTTGAAGGAAGCCCTCCTACCTCCTTCCTCTGTTGGGTAAAGAGGGCAGCACGTGACTTGGATGTCCCTAAGACAACCCCCACCTCCCAGGCTGAGCAATAAGAAACCTGAGCCAGTGAGCAGCGGTCCAGGCTGCCTCCCTCTGCTCTGCCTGGGCCTCGTGGGGGCTTGGCACAGCCATCCTGTGTCATCCTGCTGGTCGCCCCGCAGGTGGCGTGGCCCCACAGCCTGGAGGCCTGGCCCCACCAGCCCCAATCTGGTACTCCCACGGTGGATTTCAGGGAATTGCCTCACCCAGACCACCTCTGGCACCCCCGAACCACACGCCTGTGTCTTCAATTCTGGCTGTGCTCCCTCCACCTGGCTCCGGCTCCAGCATCCCATACAGCACGAGGTGAGGGTAGGCGTCCTCCCAGAAACTCAGTTCATGCCCAAAGGTGCCATGGGAAGAAAAAAGAACTGAAAATTGAAGACCTTTTTCCTTGCATTAAACAAGTATAATTGCCAAAGCTAGTTTCTGGTGCTTGTCATTTCCAGCCTTGTGACTTCCCCTGGTGCCTCAGGGGCTGGGACAGGTGGGCAGGGTGAGGCACCGGCTCTGCCCAGCCATGCTCCACGGGGCCCCAGCTGCTGTCACCTGGGACTGGGCAGAGGCCTGGACTGGGCGTGGGGAGAGGGCGTCCTCCCAGGGGACTCATGATCCCCCTTGTGCCAGGTGGGAGCTGAGCAAGAGAAGTTTGGAGGGTGGAGCTGGGGTGAAGAAAGTGGAGAGCTTCCAGTGATGGGGGACATCTTCACAGCATCTCAGACCTGGGCTCTGCCTGGGCCAGCCCAGGGGGAGGGGGCCACGCTGGCCCCTCAGGGCAGTTTAAGTCAAACCTGAGACGGCAGCAACTAAAGTGCAGTCAGAAAGGGTGACAAAGGTGTCCTCCTTGGTAGGGCCAGGGCCAGTGCCCCGGGGTCCCAGTGCGGTTCGTGTCCAGGTGCTGAGTTGCACTTGCCACCCATGCTCGCCCCGGGAGGGTTTCCCAGTGCCAGGCTTACCTGCCCTCGCCATCCAGGAGGTCTGCCTTCTCCCGCATTTTACAGTTGCAGAGCGCAAGACTCAGGAGAGCTTGAGTAGCAGTTGTGGAAGGCTGTTCAAAAGCCCATCTGTCCAGGTGTTTCTAAAATGCAAAAACAAAGCTCACATCCCCGGCCCCCAGGCTGCTGTGGCAGCTTGGAGATTAAATGCTGCCACTCACTCCCAGCTCAATTTCCAGGGGTCACCCAAGAGGCAGAGCCTGCTTGTTCCAGTTGTTAGAACATCAAAGGAAACAGCCTGCTGAGCTCCCAGAAGGCGGGTAGGAGGCTGCGGGGCCTGCTCTGCCCTCCCTTACCGAGCACGTGCCACCTGCAGGCCTCAGAGGCACATCTGGGCACTCGGGGGGTGGGGCATGGGGGGGTGCTTCAACCCCAAGACTGCCCCAGGACCTGGCTGCTGACCTGAGGCTTAGAGAGGTCCTGGCTGTTGCCCCAGAGCTCGTGCCCAGGGCTCAGGGGGGCTTATCCAGACCATGATGGGGGGTTCTGGAGGGCCAAGGTGTGCCACCCCGTTGGGGAGCGAGCCCCAGCTCCCTCACTGGCCAGGATCCTGGGTGAAAAACGCCCTCTTCAGAGGCTGGTCTCGCCGAGGGGGTGTTTCTACCGTCCACGGCTCCCTTGGGGCCCCCTCCACTGCCTCTGGGCCCCGCCGAGCAGCTGCTTCGGGTGTAAGGCTCCGTATAAGATCTCCCTCAGAATCCACACGCCCCCTGCTCCTTGTACAACCACCACGAGCGCAACCCTGTGCCCTCTTCCATGTCTCCACTGGGCTGGTCATAGGACGTGCCCGAGGCCCCGGGTTGGGGAGAAGGGTCACGATGCCCGCCCACTGTCCTGCCTATGCGTTCACGGGTGCCCGCTTGGGCAGCCCCTGGAGGGCAGGCCTTGGGCAGCAGACAGGCCTGCGCTTGATCCCAGCGCGGCACTTAGGGGACCCAGCCAGGCCTCTCGGCCTCTGAGCCTGTCTCGTGTGCTACAGGTGACCAGTGACGCCTGCTTCTCAGGCACGGCCCCAAAGAGGGCCCAGGCCGGCAGCCTCCCTGGCTCAGCACTCCAGGGCAGTTGGTCAGGGTGGAGGTAAGGGTGGGGTGCAGACAGCGCGGGGCCCACCCACCTCCCACAACAACACAGGCGGGACCCACCCTTCCCCCTGGGCAGCTGGAAGACTCCATGGCGCCCACGGGCCAGAAAGGGGCCCAGGGCGGGCTTCCTCCTCCGCCCAGAGGGACGGGTGAGTGCAGAAGCACACGGGCTGCGTGAGGCAGGGGGAGCCTGCCCTGGGCTTATTGCAGCAGCGCAGGGGAGGCTTCTGATGACAAACCAGGAGGATGAAGCCGCCACATGTCCACCCACTGGCGCTTTGCACTTTATAAAGATCGGGCCACATGTGTGCTGCGGCGGCAGGAGGGCTGGGGAGCGGGGAAGGTCCCCAACACCCACAACCTCCACCAGCCCCTCCCCCAAACCACCCCAGTAACACACATCTAAGTAAAAACCGTGCTTGAACTGCACGGCAGTTGTCAGTGAACTCCCCCACCCTTCCACCACTGGGCCACCCAGGCTCCTGCTAGTTAGAAATGCTACTGTGCCCCGGTCCCCTGCGCCCCCCACCTGATCAGGTGCAGTTCTGTACTGTACAATAAGAGGCGTCAGCCTCCAGAGAGAGGAAGTGACTTGCCCAAGGCCACATGCCACATGCCTGGTCAACATGGGGCCTCCAGGACCAGAGCAGCTTCCTGGGGCCAGAGCTGCCCTGAAGCCCCCTCTGGACCCAGGGGAAGGGGGAGCTGTGGCCGTGGGTGCTGAAGATCCCACCCCAACCCCCAGCCTGCCTTCTGCTTGGGCCCCTTCCAGACCCAGAGGGGTGTGCCCTGGGGGCCAGGAAAACTGGATTCCCTGCCACTTACTTGCACTGGGCCCTCGGGGCCTCTCCCTGCCCCTCTTCTCTGAACCTTCTCTTTCTGTCTGCTACATGAGTCATCTGTTCAAATGACAGTTTCCCTTTCTCACCATCCAAACCTCTTCTCAGAAGCCTGCATCAAATCTACCACCATCTGGCCTTTCCCTGGCCCCTGGCCCCAGTGTCTGGAGGCCACACCATGCCCTTCTGTGCCAAGGCACTGACCTAGGCCCCGACCCTGGGACTCAGACAGGGTGTGGCCCAGAGGAAGGAGCTGGAGGCTGGGCCGGTGTCGGGGAGACCAGGGCTCCAGCTGCTCAGCTTCTGCAGCAGCAATGAATGTGTCTCCTAAGGAGGGCCCTTGGGAAAATAACTGTCTGAAGGCGCTTTTTTTTTCTCCCTGAGGTGGCTCCCTTATGTTTGCTCATTGTTTTTTTTTTGCTCGTTGTTTATACTCGTTATCTGCTCGTTGTTTGTTTTCTTTAGGAGGCATGGGGAACAAACCTAGGCCCTCCCTTGTGGGAAGTGGGCTGGGCGCTCAACTACTTGAGCCACATCCACTCCCTCTGAAGGTGCTTTGAAATGCCAAGAAGCACCACAGGAATGCAAGGTGTTAGCCTCAGGTGAGAGCTAGCCAGCCAGTGCCAGCACCCCCACACAAAGGGGATTGGGGGTGGGGGGTGAGAGGCTGTGGGGGGAGCAGGTGACCATGGAAGGGCAGTGGAAAGAGGGAAAGAGGTGGGCTGACTGCCCAGACCAGCTGGGGCTGAGGCTCTGGGGTAGAGCGGCTCCTGCTTGAACTCTCTTGCCCACCCAGCACCCTGGACCTGGTTTCGGGGGAGCAGGGCCAGGCCTCTCTGGCTCACAGGGGAGCAGAGAGCAGGTTTACTGGGGTAAGGTGGGGCCAAACTCAGGAGCTGTTTCTTGCCAGCAGGGCCAGGGGACTGGGCACTTGATCAGTTGGAAAGGATGCAGCCTTTGCGGACTTTCTGACACTGGATGTGCAACGGGGTATCCCCTGTGACAGGCAAGGAAACTGAGGCATGGAAAAAGGATGTGACAAAAACAAATACATGAACCTAAGTAGAATTAAGTGCGAGATGGGCAGAGGGCCGAGTGCCTGTCCCAGCTCTGCCCCGGGCAGCCCGCGGCAGGTGCTCAGGTGCTCAGGTTTTGCTCTCTGGGCCTCGGTTTCCCCTCCTCTGCACTAGGTGGGGATGGGTTCTGACGGCCACCAGGGATGGCCTTTTCTGTGATCAGCATTCAGATCACATAGGGAGTGAGCCAGAGCCTAGAGGCACGGATAGTCTGGCCCTTGCCTGCTGACCCCTGGGGGCTGTGGTGGGGTGGGGGGTTTGAGGGAACCTGGGTGTCCAAAAGAAGGAGCTAAGGGGGGCCATCTTCCAACTCAGGGCCCCTCCCTCCCTTTCCTAGAAGATGGAACTGGTCCTGTCCAGGACCCCTGCCTCTCCTCCGGTCTCTGGCGCCCCTGTGTGGCCTTGAAGGGTAGCGCCCCTTCTTACCTTCTGGGGGCCCCATCCCGGTCCCCATCCTGCAAGGGGGGCCCAGAATCCCTCAGGTGAGAGCGTGAGGGCCCAACCAAATCATCCGAAGTCCTTCCCCGCCCCCCCGCCCCAGGAGGAACTGAGGCAGAGTGGGCTCCCCAGATTTGGAGTCGAATCCTAGTCCCCTGCCCCTGCCTTAGGTAAGACAGCTTGACTCTGTTTCCCATTCCACAGACCGTGCAGCTGCGAAGCCTCAGGGTAGGGCTCTGAGGGGATCAAATGGGAGACACTAGGGAAGCACCCTGTGCGCAGCCAGGGGGCTCGATCCGGCTCCACAAACACTCAGAGGCCTCGGTCCTCAGCAGGAACACTCCGACCCCGCCCACCTCCAAGAGGCCTCTTCCGAGGGGGCAGAGACCCCCAAACGGATTTTAAAAAGAAAGAATTTGTTGTCTGAAGCCACTAAAACGCCCGGTCCTTTGACCTCTCATCTCGGATAGACCCGGCGTCCCATGGTGTCCAGTCCAGCACAGCTGGACACAGCTGGGCAGATATGAGAAACACCACCGGACAAAGCCAGCTCCCCCCCACCCTCACCCCCACCCCGGCCTCCTCCAGCCCCTGTCCCGCCTCTTCTTGGCCCTCCCCCTCGCGCAGGCCGCAGGCCGGGATCCCGCCGAGGCTTTGAGTCTGTAGTGGAGGTAGAGGCCCCGTTCCCGCTCCAGGGGCTCGCGTCCGGGCCTCCCTACTGTCAGCCGCCCAGTTCCCACCTCCCCAAGCCTCAGCGTGCCCATCTGCCAAATGGGTGTAACCATCCCTGCCCCACCTCCTGGATAGGGTTTCCCAGGTCCAAGGCTACAAATGAAATGAGGTCAGAAACTGGCGAGCGTTTGGGGCGGGGTTGGGAGGGAGGGTGAGCGCGGGCCGGCATCCCGGGGAGGGAGCGGACTACAACTCCCATCCCGCCCCAGGGCCGCGGGCGTCCCCAGCCCCTCTCCCTAGGCCAAGGGCGAGGCGGCCGCTGCCCCGGGGGCGAGGGAGGCTCTAGGGCCCCGGGCATCCCCCAGCTGCACTGGGGCGGTCACGGGCCCCGGAGGGGCTGGGGATCGGGCCGCGCGGGGACCTGGGCAGCCTCCGCCGCCGCCCGGGACCTCCGCGCCGCCCGCCCGCGCGGCCCAGGAGCTACTACTGCTCGGGGCCCGGCCCCGCCCCCCACTTCCTGGCCTGGAGCTGGCCCCGCCCCCGCGGGCCCCCGCCCTCCCACCTCCACCTCCGGCCGCGGCTCCCATTGGCCGGCGCGCACCTGCCCGTCCGCCGGGGGCGGGGCGCGGCGCCCAGGTGAGGGCGCGCGGGCGGTGGCGGAGGAAGGTGACAGCGGGGAGGGCGGGGCGGTGGGGGCAGGACGGACGGACCGACGGGCATGCGAGCGACGCGGCTCTAGCCCGGGCGCGGGGCTCCGGCCGCAGCCATGGAGCGGCGGCTGCGCGCGCTGGAGAGCCTGGCGCGGGGCGAGGCCGGCGGCGGCGCGGGGCTCGACGGCCTCCTGGACCTGCTGCTGGGGCTGCACTACGAGCTCCGCAGCGGCCCCCTGCGGCGGGAGCGCAGCGTGGCGCAGTTCCTGAGCTGGGGTGAGTGGCGGGGGCGGGGCGGGGCGGAGGGCGGCCCGAGGGCCAGGGCGCCGCGACCCCCTCCCACCGCGCGCTCCACGCCCGCGGACCTGCCCGCGGGGTCCCGCACCCGCGCACTGGCCTTGGCCCGTGCGCCCCTCACCGGCTCCGTCACCGGCACACCTCACACCCACCCCTGGGGGACCCTCACTCACATTCGCGCCACACGCGTCCGGCTTCCGGACCCCCCGGCACGTGGACACAACACACAAACTTGTTCGCACGGACAGAACCAGACCCGTACACAACACACAGCTCACACTCAGAGTCACTCTGGGGCTCCTTGCACACAGCCACCGGCAGGCCCCCAGCATATCACCCCGATACACACGCCTCACAATCTGCCACGCACCCCTCGGACTCCCTGAGACCTCACAGGGCTGTGGACCCCCACACTGGCTGGGACACACACTTGCCTGCTTCCACTCACAGACCCGGAGGGATCCCACACTTGCACACATATCCTACACACATGCATGCACACGCGTGTGCACTCACACTTCCATCTCCCTGCGTACAAGAGCACCCCAGGCTGGACACAGGTGCCACCCTCAGCCCCTTTGCTGTGCCAGCATTCGCCAGGCCCCATGAGGGCTGTTTCCCCAGGACCAGGGGGCCTGCGCCCCTGCCTCGGTGACTCATCTGTGCCAGTGGGAGTGGCTGGCCCCGGGTGACCCTGAACCCAGTGTGGGCACTGGCGCCGGCCCGAGAGCTCCCTGGGCACGCCTGGCCGGGCCCTGGGGAGGGAGGGCGCAGGGCCTGGCCTGAAGGGTGGGGTGTTTGCCTAATGGGCAGCGAGCGTTCTTGGCGCTCCTGAGCTCTGGGGCCTGGCAGGGTTGGGGACCTGCTGCCCAGACGTGCCGGCGAGTTGGGCCCCAGCCCCTTCCTCCCTCTGCCCCCGGTGCCTGCCCCTGTCCCCGGGACTCCTACGTGCTGTGCGTGTGTCTGACAGTGTTGCCAACACCTCCCACGATGCCTACGCGCACACGTGTGTGCTCTTCCCTGCCGGTCTCTGCCTGGGACCCTGGCGTGGGGGCTGGTCTGTTGACACCTCCCGAGGTGACTCACTCTTCTCTTGTCCCGACTTGCCCTTGCTCCTGTCCAGAGCCCCCATCCTCTGTAGCAAGGTCAGGGGACTGGGCAGCCTGTCCTGGGGGCCTGGGCCCACCCTGCCCCTCGGGCTGACTGCTGGGTCCCCGCCCTTGCCTCAGTCCCCCCTGGAAGTCTAGGCTGCTCCTCCCCAGTGCCCCGCACAGGCCTGGGAAAGAGACGATTTGGGTAATGAGGTTTCCACACCACCCCCGCTGTGGGGATTCTGCCTGATAAACCTGTGGAGCAGCTCTCCGTCCCACCCACAGGCCCGCCCAGCTGGCAGGGAGTTTACCTCCTGGCAGGGGGAAACTGAGGCAGAAAGCCAGACCTCAGCTGTCCCAAGCCCTGCTGGTCACTTCTGCTTCCCTGAGTTTCCAAGACCTGATTCCCTCCCCAAGGCCTGTGGCTACTCCTGGCCTGGGAGGGGCCTGGAACGGCTGGAGATGCCCCTCATGGGGTTATCAGGCAGGCGGAGGTTCATGGCCAGATGATGGCGATGGCTGTGTCGGGGCTGAGCCCCAGAGTCACGGGGCTGGCCCATGCTGGAGGGCATTCTGCGCTCACACCCTCAGGTGCCAGTGGCGGGCACCAGGGAAAAGGCTTTTGGCCCTGCTTTGAATCCTGAGATCCTGGGCAGTCTGGGATGGGTGCCTCACCCACGGAGGCCCCTATGGGGAGCCAGAGCCTGTCCTCCTGGAGCCCTGCTGCGCTAGTGTCCCACCTGCCCTCTAGGGTGGCCCCAGGCCTCACCCCCAGCCCAGGAACTCTGTGCCTGCAGGGTCCCCAGACCCAGGCCACAGCTCCTGAATGGCAGAGAAGCCACTCTGTTGACAAGGAATGTGGCCCGTCCGGTTCTCCTAGACAGGCCTGGCCTGGCCCTGTGAGGGGGACAAGAACTGGGAGCTGGGGGTGGGAGTGGTGCCCCCGTGGTCCCCAGGGTGACCTGGCCGGCCAGGGTCAGGCCCCAGGCTGGGCCAGACTACAAGTCCCATCAGGCCTTGGGGTGAAGGCTGCCTGGGGTCTGAGGACCGGTCCAAGGGGGTGTGGATTCAGGGAGATCTGGGAGCCTGGTGGCCAGCAGAGCCAGGACCCTCACCTGCCATATCCCCATCAAGCCCTTTACTGGAGGGCGTCCCTGTTGCGGCCTCGTGGGAGTTGCAGCTCCTGGCTTTCCCACGGAAAGAGGGAAAGAGGGTGCCGAGGCCTCCCTCCAGCTCCCTGAGCCCCCCTCTTTGTCCCCCGCAGCCAGCCCCTTTGTCACAAAGGTGGAAGAGCTGAGGCTGCAGAGAGATGACTTTGAGATCTTGAAAGTGATCGGTCGAGGGGCCTTTGGGGAGGTGAGCACAGCGCCTGGGGAGGGGTGGGGTGGGAGGCTGTTGGTGCCCAGGCTGCCCTGACCCCAGCCCGCCCCGCCACTGCAGGTTGCCGTAGTGAGGCAGAGGGACAGCGGACAGATTTTTGCCATGAAAATGCTGCACAAGTGGGAGATGCTGAAGAGGGCCGAGGTCAGTTTGCAGTCTGGTGGGAGTTTGGCTAATGGGTGGGGAGAGCCGTGTGCCGTCAGAGAGCGAGACCCCTGGGGCAGCATTGCTGCTCCACAGGCAGAGGGGGCCAAACCCCAACATCCAGAGACCTCCTTCTATCTCTTCTTCACAATGAGCCTTTCGGAAAAGTCAGCAAAGGCATTCCCATTTTCGGTAGAGTAACACTGAGGCCCAGGGCCATAAAGCACAAATCGGATTTGTACGAGGCCAGCCCCGGGCAGAGCAGAGCCCCTAGACTTCCTGAGCCTTCCTCCAGCTCGGGGAGCTTCTGACTCTGATGCAGCCTACCCTTTGCTGGCCCGATCCTGCTGCAGGTGGCCTGTTTCCAGGAGGAGCGGGATGTGCTGGTGAAGGGGGACAGCCGCTGGGTGACCACTCTGCACTACGCCTTCCAGGACGAGGAGTACCTGGTGAGGGCACTCAGCAGGGTTGGAGGGGTCACCTCGGGGCAAAGGAGACAGAGAAGACCCCCTCCTGCTGGGACCAAGGGGTTTCCACTTCTCACCAGCTCCTGGGCCTGCCTCCTGCCTGCCTGGGCTCTGGCTAGGGGCCCGCTGGCACCAGGGCTGCTGGGAGACACAGTGAGGGTGGCAGAAGCAGCACCGGGGGTCGGGGCCCCCTCCTCCCAGTCTGATTCTCGCCCCTCCCCCGTGTCACCGTTCCAGTACCTGGTGATGGATTACTACGCTGGTGGGGACCTCCTCACGCTACTGAGCCGCTTTGGGGACCGCCTCCCGCCCGAGCTGGCCCAGTTCTACCTGGCCGAGATGGTGCTGGCCATCCACTCACTGCACCAGCTGGGCTACGTCCACAGGTGGGCCCCAGAGCCCCCGCGGCCACCCAGCCTCACCAAAAGCTCCGGGGACAGCTGCCGTTTCCCGAGCACCCCACGTGCCCAGCACGGTGCTAGGTGCTTCACGTGCACGACGCCTTTCCACCCTCGACCGCGGGGCTCAGCACAGGGAAGCGCCAGCTGGAGGGGGCTCAGCTCGCGGGGGCGCCGAGCCATGGTTGCCCCTGGGAAGACTGGCTCCTAGGCTCCACAGCACAGCCTGCTGCCTCCAGAGCCCTCCTCCTGGCCGCTCTCTTCCCTTTGACGACCAAGGGGGCCTGGCCTTTTCTGCCTGCCACGTGCTGACATGCAGGAAGCCGTGTGAGCACACGCCCGCTGGTGCAGGCACACACACACGTATGCAGGGGGTATGTAAATGCACATCCTCGCATGCAGGTCAAGCCCCTCTCCCCTCCCCCCCCCCAGGGATGTCAAGCCGGACAATGTCCTGCTGGACATGAATGGGCACATCCGCCTGGCCGACTTTGGCTCCTGCCTGCACCTCAACAACAGTGGCATGGTAAGGATCCTCCTCAGAAGTGGGTGTGGGGACAGCAGGCCAAGCTCCCAGGGGAATGGGAGACACCAGGACTCCTACAGGGCATCAGGGTCCCAGGGGAATGAAGGGCTGGGCCTAGGCCCTGGGGGAGCAGCAGGCCAGCTGAGCCCTAGAGGAGTGGGGTGCCAGGGCTGGAGGGACAGCAGGCCAGCTGAGCCCTAGGGGAGTGGGGTACCAGGGCTG
>JAKSZT010053990.1:4232704-4289277 GCA_026826555.1 Tolypeutes matacus | reverse complement strand
GAGCCCCATACTCTCAAGGACTTGTAGAAGTTTCGGTCTGTTTCAGGGGAGCCCATGTTATCCCCTGGTCCCCACCTGAGCAAGGTGAGGGCATCACACCCAGCCCTGGGGAGCCTCTTGGCCCTCAGGCCTCAGCTGGGGGAGTTGACTCTAACTCCTTCCCCTCGTCCTGCAGGGTACCCTGCCACCACCCTCCCACGGGGCCTTCTCGGGCCACCACCTGCCATTCGTGGGCTTCAGCTATACCTTGGGCAGGTGAGTCTAGCCTTCATCCCCTGCATCTCTGGAAAGGGGGTGCGGTCGGCAAGTGCTCAGGTAGCAGGCTGAACCCTCAGGAGGACAACCCCATGTCCACCCCTTCTGAGCCTCGGTCCAGCGCTTGGCCCTCGCAGCGCCCTCCCTGGAAGGCCGAGTATCCTGGACTCGGAGCCAAAGGCTAGAGTTAAAGGGCCCCTGCCTATGGCTCCCTGAGCCTTGCTTGGTGCCTCTGTAAAGGGATGGATAATCTCTGCCCGGTCCCCCTTCATGGGGCTGACCTGATCCCACTCCAAGGTTCTGGGTGAGGACGTGTTCCCGAGGCATAAGGAAAAAATGTCTGGCCCACGCTCATTGAGTACCTACTGTATACCGAGTGCTGGGCCAGCTGGGCCCACTGAGCCCACGTCACTGAGTCCTCTTGACAGCCTTAGAAGAAGCCGTGAGGAAATAGATGCTCAGCCAGGTGAGGTCACACAGCTGTAAGGGCCAGGTCGGGAACTTGAACCTGTGCCCTGGAGCCCCTACCCTGTGCCGCCACCCTGGCACCAGCTGGGTAGCGCTGAGTGCAGGGTCTGGTCTGATGTGTTTCTCTTCCCGGCACAGAGCCCCGGAATGAGCTGTGCCGCAGGGTCTCTTAGATTCTTAGATGAATGAATGATTGGCTGGATCGGCTGCAGAAAGATGGAGCAGGTTTTGGGGAGTGGGGTTTCTGCCAACTTGTGTCACCCCTGCTTTCCCCCATCCCAGTCCCAGGCAGGAGAGCAGCTCGGAGCTGCAGGCTGCCCTGGAGCAGAAGCTCCGTTGTCTGGAGCAGGAGAAGCTGGAGCTGAGCCGGAAGCTTCAAGGTGGGGGCGGAACTGCTGGGCTGGGCAAGGCTGGGTGGGTCTGCTCTGGGGACTCCTGCTACAGAGCTAGCTACTCACCTGGGGGCCCCCCTCCCTGGCCAGAGGCGCTGCAGAACCCCTCCACCCATGGGGAGCTGGAGCAACTACAGAAGGAAGTGCAGACCCTCCGGGAAAGGCTGTCAGGTACCCTTCCTTCCTTGCCCCTGGTCTTCTCCTACCCTCCTACACAAGGCTGAGCTGCTTTCCTAGCACATGCTGAATGCTGGGTTCCAGTTGTGCCTCTGCTTTGTCCCTGCTGTGTGATTGTAGGGAAGTATCTTAAACTCTCTGAGCCTGCATGTGGAAAACGGCAAGGATGGCCACCCCGGGGCTGGGACAGGGCTCCGTGAGAGCCTGCCCCTGGAGGGCTGGCTGAGGCTGCTGCAGTCTGGGCACATGGGTCTCAGTGGCTATTCCTGGCAGAGACGCTGGAGGATAGCAAGGCCCCCTCGGACCAGACAGACGGGTCCCCTGCTAGTAGCCCAGGCCAGGACAGTGCGCTACAACAGGAGAGAGACCAGCTGCAGCAGGTGAGGGCCAGCGGGGGAGTGGCCCAGGGCTCCCTGCCAAAGGAGTCTCTGCCCTGACCTTGTCCTTGTCCTCCCCACCCCACTCTGCCCAGGAGCTGGCCAAGGCCCGAGCCAGGCTGCAGGCACAGGAGCAGGAGCTTTGTGGAGCCCAGGAGCGGCAGGAGGAGCTGCTCCAGAGGCTGCAGGAGGCCCAGGAGAGAGAGGTGGCCATGGCCAGCCAGAGCCGAGCCCTGAGCTCCAAGCTGGAGGAAGCCCAGGGGGCTTGGAGTGAGGTGGGTGATGGGTAGGCAGGGAGAAGAGGTAGGCTGGAGGAACGTGGGAGTGAGGAGCACAGCACACCTCTGGCCCCGTCGTGGCTGGCACAGGCCTGAGCAAGGGGGAGGGGGCTGAGGACTGGGCAGGCAGGGATCACGTGCCTCCCCGCTCGTGCTGACAGAGCCTGGAGGGCCTGCAGCCCGGTGGGGCAGAGGGTGGGGAGGGCGCGGTCAGCGCTGCCTTCAGTCTGCACCCCATCCCAGCTGGAAGTCCAGGTGGCCGTCCTGAGCCGGAAAGTGATGCGGCTCCAGAGAGAGCAGGAGCGAAGCCTTGAGAAGGAGCCTTCCCAGGGCAAGGTAGTTGCAAAGAGGTGCTTCCCTCAGCCCGACCCCTCTCAGGGCCCTCGGGGCCTGTGTCCCAGGGGCGGGGTGGGCTGTGACCTCTCGGACTTCCGCCCTAATCCCTCCCCATGTCCTCAAGACCATCCACACAGCCTCTGAGACCAATGGCAGGGGACCGCCCGGGGACAGACTACAGGAGACACAAGTGAGGGAGAAGCTGGCCTCCCTGCGTGTGCTGCTGGACCAGGCCTGCAGCCACGGGTGAGCCGGGCAGCTGAGGCTGGACGGAGCTGTGGGCCCGAGCTCGGGGGTCACGACCTGGTCCTTCCCTCCCCAGGCCGAGTGGGAAGGAAGAGGCCCTGCAGCTGCTGCAGGAGGAGAACCGGCGGCTGAGTCGGGAGCAGGAGCGGGTGAGCAGGGGACAGAGGGCGGGGTGGACAGCTAGACAGACGGTGGGGAGACCCCCTGATGCGGCTGCCAGCCGCTGGGTAGGCTGCAGTGGGCGAGAAAGGTGGACAGTGGCAGGGCTCAGAGGTGCTGCCGTGGACAGAGGGACCCCAGGGCCTGAGCCCAGCTTCCCACCCCGGTCCCAGCTGGAAGAGGAGCTGCAGCGGGAACAGCAGAGTAAGCAGCAGCTGGAGAGTGTGCAGCGGGAAACGGAGAGCACCTGGGAGGCCCAAATGGCCGACATCCTCAGCTGGTGGGCACCCGGCAGGCAGGGGCCTGGGCTTGGGGGGGGAGGCTGAGAGCCCAGCCCTGACGTCACAGTGCCCTTCCCAATCAGGGTGAACGATGAGAAGGTCTCAAGGGGCTACCTGCAGGCCCTGGCCACCAAGATGGCTGAGGAGCTGGAGGCCTTGCGGAACGTGGGCAGTCAGACACTGCAGGCCCGGCCGCTGGTGAGCCCCAGAAACACCTGGGAGGGTGCCAGTAGCCTCATCCCACAGGTGGGGACACTGAGCTCACGGAAGGTCAGTGGTAGACCAGGGGCTCTGAGCCTGGCCTGCTGGCATGGTGGGAGGGGCCTCGGAGGCAGCCAGGCCCGGAGGGCGTCTGACGTGGCGGACCCCTGGCCACCAGGACCACCAGTGGAAGGCGCGGCGGCTGCAGAAGATGGAGGCCTCGGCCAGGCTGGAGCTGCAGTCGGCGCTGGAGGCCGAGATCCGTGCTAAGCAGGGCCTGCAGGAGCGGCTGACGCAGGTGCAGGAGGCCCAGCTGCAGGTCGAGAGGTGGGGCCTACGCCGGGGCCGCGGGGGGGCCGGGGCCCTTGGTGAGGCCTGTGGTGAGCCCTCATCCCGCTCTTCCCCAGCCGGCTGCAGGAGGCCGAGAAGGAGAACCAGGGCCTGCAGCAGGAGCTGGCTGCGCTGCAGGAGGCACTGCGGGCCCGCAGGCTGGGGGGTGAGTGGCCATTGGCCTACCTGCCCCAGAGCGCTGGCCCCGGCCTCAGGGTTCCCCGGGGCCCCACAGCAGCCCTGCAGGGCCAAGGAGACGGGTATCTGTTCCCGGCCCTGCCGATTCCCCGCCATCTGCTAGCCAGCACTTGCTGAGCACCCACTATGCTCCCAGCTCCACCACAGCCTGTGGCCACTACCCCATTTTACCGAGGAGGAAACAGAGGCTCCTGCTGGCCCCTGGTTGCTCAGGAACAAGTGTTAGGGCTGGGACAGGGACCTCCCAAAACCCCAGTGACCCCTGCCCTGTGATTGCAGATGCCAAGCCCTCCAACTCCCTGATTCCCTTCCTGTCCTTCTGGAGCTCAGAGGTAAGAAGCAGGTGGAGGGGCTGGCTGGGGAGGATCCCTGGGGAGAGGCCCAGGGGCCTTGACTTTGTAGCACCCCCCTATCTCCAGAAGGATTCCTCCAAAGACCCTGGCATCTCAGGAGAGGCCCCCAGGCCTGGGGTGGAGCCAGAGCTGAGGCCAGAGGGCCGCCGCAGCCTGCGTATAGCGGTGAGGCCAGTGGGAGCCCTGGGGCTGGGGGACCCGGCCACCCTCGGCCCTATACCTCTCTCACCTGTTCCCCTCCCCCCAGGCTGTGCTCCCCAGAGCACCAGCTGCTCCCACAGCCCCTGCGGAAGGTCCTTCTGCTAAGGTCAGCACCTCAAGGGGCGAAGCGGGGTGGGAGTGCTGGGCCATTCTGCCACGTTTCCGAGGGGCTGGTTAGGTCCTTCCAGTGCCTGGCATGGGTAGGGGCGGCTGGCTCTGCCCTCCTCCCCATCACGGCCGGCAGACCCCATGGGGGAGTTCTGCCCTAGCCTTGCTGGAGCCCTTGGCCTGGGGAGGCCGCAAAGGGGAGGCAGGGGCTCAAGTCATTTGGCCGGGTCCCCAGTTCTGCCTGATGCCAGGGTGCCCTCAGGGGTGGGGATCTGGGCCTGGGGTGGCATCTTAGGGCATGGGGGTGGGGCCTTGGGAGACGTGGCAAGGCCCAGGGGTGGGGCCTTGGGAGGCCTAGGGTGACTTCCCGTCCTACCTCCCAGCCCTGCTCACGTTCGCTGCGCCCCCGAAGCCTCCCAGCCCTCACCTCCCAGCCCGGCTTGCACGTGCTGCACCCCCGGAGCTTCCCATCTCTCACCAAGTGTCTCCGCTGCACCTCGCTGATGCTGGGCCTGAGCCGCCAGGGCCTCGGCTGTAATGGTGAGCACCCTCCTTACCCCCGCCCACCCACTGCTCTAGAACGTGGAGGGGTGACCCCTGATCCTGACCCACCCAGGCGCTCACTCTCACCCCAGGGTCACTGGCACCTGCTGGTCGGCATCTCCCCTTGCTCAGACTTTATTTTTTAATTTTTTTAAAGATTTTATTTATTTATTCATTTATCCCCCCCTTGCTGCTCGCACTCGCCGGGTCAGCCAACCACGCCGTGCGGGCGGGCCTGCCCCCACCAGGAGGCCCCGGGAACCGAACCCGGGGCCCCCCACACGGCAAACGGGAGCCCCACTGACCGAGCCACAGCCGCCTCCCTCCTTGCTCAGACTTTATGTTGTTCTTTTCTCACTTGATGGGGAACTGGTAACATTCGAGTGTCACCACGGTTGCAGGGACGCTGGGGTGGGAATGCAAGTCCAGGTTCTGGGCTCTCCAAAGCCAGCGGCTCACCACCTGCCCTCTCTCTCTCCCCACAGCTTGCGGCTACTTCTGTCACTCAGCTTGTGCTCCACAGGCCCCACCCTGCCCCGTGCCCCCCGATCTTCTCCACACAGCCCTGGGAGTGCACCCTGAAACTGGCACGGGCACTGCCTACGAGGGCTTCCTGTCGGTGAGCTGGGTGTGGGGACGGGGAAGAGGGGAGGCGGCCAGGGGCCTGCCCAGGCCCTACCACGCCTGCCTTCCCCCGCAGGTGCCCCGGCCCTCGGGTGTCCGACGTGGCTGGCAGCGAGTGTTTGCTGCCCTCAGCGACTCGCGCCTGTTGCTGTTTGATGCCCCTGACCCACGGCTCAGCCCAGCCAGTGGCGCCCTCCTGCAGGCCCTGGACCTGAGGTGCGGGCCAGGCGGTGGCTGGGGGCAAGAGACCAGGGGGGTGTGGCATGGCCAGGGGCAGTGCGACTCTGACCTGCTCCATGGACATCCCAGGGACCCCCAGTTCTCAGCTACCCCCGTCCTGGCGTCTGATGTCATCCACGCCCAATCCAGGGACCTGCCACGCATCTTCAGAGTGAGTGCCCGGGGCGGTCTGGGCCTTCCTGCCAGCCTGCCTCCCTGCACCATCTCTGTTCCGGCCACTTTTCTCCGTCCCAACGGCCGCCCTTGTTGAGCAATCCTCCTCGCCTTTCTCCAGCCCCCTGTAGCCATGCACGGATCCAGCCACCGCCTGCCTCATTTAGAACCTTTCTCTGGCTCACCATCACCCTCGGGCTGCTCCTTACCGTGGCCTCAAGGCCCCTGGGATCAGACTCTGCAGGCCCCCAGCCTCTCCCAGCGCCTCTGCCCTGGCCACACGGTGCTCCCGCCAGTTCCGAGACTGTGCCATGTACACCTCCCTCCCGGCTCCCCAGCTGGTCACCCACCTTGACTAACCTGGTCCCTGCTGGCAGGTGACGGCCTCCCAGCTGACAGTGCCGCCCACCATGTGCACCGTGCTGCTGCTGGCAGAGAGCGAGGGAGAGCGGGAGCGCTGGCTGCGGGTGCTGGGCGAGCTGCGGCGGCTGCTGCTGGAGGCGCAGCCCCGGCCCCGGCCCGTGTACTCGCTCAAGGAGGCCTACGACAATGGGCTGCCGCTGCTGCCACACACACTCTGCGCCGCCATCATCGGTGAGCCTTGCGCCGTTAGGGGTAGGGTGAGGGCACACTCGGGAGAAGTATGGCCTGTGGGGATGGTGCCGGCCCAGGCCCAGTCATGTCTCTGCAGCCCTGAGTGGGAGCCTGTGGCCGCTCTGTCCCCACACGTGCCCCCACGACCTCCCTCAGTGCAGAGACCTGGGCTGGGGGCAGGGGGCTTCTCTTCACTCCATTGCTCTGAGCCTAGTTTCTGCTTTTCCTAAAAGATAGTCTCAAGTGAGGCGAAGGACCTTTAGAATCACCTGAACGAGGCCTCTGGGCCTGGCTCCTCCCGCTGCCAGCGGGGTGACCATAACCCTTGAGCCACATTCCAGGCAGGGCTGCCCCGGGGACCCTGGTGTTCACCTGGGCCTCCGTGCTTGACTGCTGGGAAAGAAGGGGGCGGAAGCCATGCTCCTTGACTTCTGCTGGCAGCTGAGGCCCCGAGCCAGCCCCTGCTCTTGGCAAGCTGGAACCTCTCTCTGCCATCACTTGGGGCAGGAGCCGCAGGGGAGACTGCGTGTGGCAGCTGGGAGCCAGAGGGGATAAGAGTGTTTCCTGAGCAGGGATCACTGTGGGCTAGAAACCTTGCCTAGCACCTTCTCACAGCAGCTCCATGAGAAAGGCGCTGTCATTGTTCCCTTTGCAAGGGGAAACTGAGGCGCAGAGAGGGAACGTGACCTACCCATAATCCCACAGCTCAAGGTGGTGGGCCTCTCACCCATTAGAGCCGATCTGGACTCTGGGAGAGAAGAGTCCAGCGATGCAAGGACAGTGGGTTACCGTCTGCCATCCCCATCCCCTTGAAAGAAACTTGGGCTCTGCAAGGGCAGGCAGTCTGCCCAGTCTCCTGACCTCTGACCCTCTCCCTCCCCCATCAGACCAGGAGCGGCTTGCCCTGGGCACTGAGGAGGGACTGTTTGTGATCCACCTGCACAGCAATGGTACATGCCACAGCTGGGCCAGGGTGGGCATGGGTGGGGATGTTCCCAGGGGACAGAGGATGGGCACTGGACTGCTCTTTGCCCCTCTGCCAGTGACGCCCTCCCCTTGCCAACCCTACAGACATCTTCCAGGTGGGCGAGTGCCGGCGGGTACAGCGGCTGGCCGTGAGCCCCACTGCGGGCCTACTGGTCGTGCTCTGCGGCCGCGGCCCCAGCGTGCGTCTCTTCGCCCTGGCTGAGCTGGAGAGCATGGAGGCGGCAGGTGCCAAGATCCCCGAGTCCCGAGGCTGCCAGGCGCTGGCAGCCGGGCGCATCCTGCAGGCCCGCACCCCTGTGCTCTGCTTTGCTGTCAAACGCCAGGTGCTCTGCTACCAGCTGGGGCCGGGCCCAGGGCCCTGGCAGCACCGCATCCGTGAGCTGCAGGCAGCAGCACCTGTGCAGAGCCTGGGGCTGCTGGGCGACCGGCTGTGCGTGGGCATGGCTGGGGCCTTCGCCCTCTACCCACTGCTCAACGAGGCTGCACCCTTAGTGCTGGGGGCCGGACTGGTGCCTGAGGAGCTGCCGCTATCCCAGGGGGGCCTGGGCGACGCACTGGGCGCCGTCGAGCTCAGCCTCAGTGAGTTCCTGCTGCTCTTCTCCACTGCCGGGGTCTACGTGGATAGCAATGGCCGCAAGTCTCGCGGCCACGAGCTGTTGTGGCCAGCAGCCCCCGTGGGCTGGGGTAAGGCCCGTGAGGGGCAGGCTGGTTAGGGGTGGTCTCCAGGAACCTCCTGTGTATCCTACACTGTGGAGGAAAGCAGGGTGCTGCCCAAACCCCTGAGCCTCCCACACCCTGGCCTTGATGTCCTCTGCCACTGGGGATCCTTCACCCAGCCACACCCTCGTCTGCCCCAGGCTGCTTGCATGGGCTCTTTCCCCTGCCTGTACCATTCTCTTCTTTGTACCTGGCAAAGTCTTGACCCACTTTAGCTCCAGTGTCGGCTCTGGGGGTAGTAGCCACCGTGGCAGCTGTCATTGTCATTATTGCTTTCTTTTTCCCTGCCCTCCCCCTTCCGTGGGCCTCTCCTCTTTGCCACTACTTTGTTCAGCCTCCTGGTTCGCCTCTCATCACTGTCTGCTATAATGACTGGGTGGGTGCCAGGGGCCTGCAGAATGGGCCGGGGCTGGTGACTCCATCCACACCCAGCACCCAGACCAGACGAGCACACCCCAGGGAGTCTGAATGCTTGGGAGAATGAACGAATGAGTTGGGGCAGTGGGGGGGGAATTGCGCAGATGCACAAGCAACTGGTGTGAGAGGATAAGGGCTGGAAGAGCGGGAAAGAGCTCCCTTCACGAGCAGTGGCTCCACTCAGGTGGGGGTTGGGGGTAGCGCCAAGATGCTGCCCGGAGCTGCTGGACCTAGACTGTTACTTGGGCCCTGGGGTTTCTGATATCCTCCTCTGCGAGTTAAGGAGGGAAATCAGACCTACTCCGAGGTGTTTGGGAGTTAAGGAAGAAAAGACTGGTGATGTGTTGGGAGCTGCATTAGTGAGCACGCCATAATTGTCACCTGTGACGGGTGATGAAGGTTGGGCGAGGCCACCAGTAGTTTTCAGAGGAAGGACCTGTGTGTGGTTTGTGGAGCTACTGTGCTGTGAGGTACAGAGGGTGTGCCCTGGGGTACAGAGAAGGAAACCAGCTCAGAGAGGTGCCTGGCTCACCGAGGCTGCCCAGCACAGGCAGTTTCCTCCCCTGCAGGTTATGCAGCCCCCTACCTGACAGTGTTCAGTGAGAATGCAGTCGATGTGTTTGATGTCAGGAGAGCAGAATGGGTCCAGACCGTGCCGCTCAAGAAGGTGAGGGCAGGCCCAGACCCCTGGGGCTGGCCTGGGGTGGCGGTGGGGTGGCCTGGGGTGCCCACTGTGCCTGCTGCCATCTGCAGGTGCGACCCCTGAACCCTGAGGGTTCCCTGTTCCTCTATGTTACCGAGAAGGCCCGCCTGACCTACCTCAGGAACCGGCTGGCAGGTGAGGGAGTGTGTGTGCGTGTGTGCAGGTGTGTGCAAGCGAGTGTTCAACCTGTGTGCGTTCACCTGTGCGCACGTCTGGGCTGGGCCCGTGAGCGCCCGCTAACTGGGACCCTGGTCCGTGCGAGCCCCGCCCAGCTCTCTGCTCCTCGCACAGAGAAGGACGAGTTCGACATCCCCGCCCTCACCGACAACAGCCGGCGCCAGCTCTTCCGCACCAAGAGCAAGCGCCGCTTCTTCTTCCGCGTGTCGGAGGGGCAGCGGCAGCAGCAGCGCAGGTGCGCATGCGCTCACTCAGAGGGGCGGGGCCTCCTGCCCTGGGGGCGGGGCCCAGCTTCGGAGAGGGCGGGGGCGGCGCTTCCTTGGCCGCCCTCTCCTACCCCGTCGTCGCCCGCAGGGAGATGCTGAAGGACCCCTTGGTGCGCTCCAAGTTCATCTCGCCGCCAACCAACTTCAACCACCTGGTGCACGTGGGCCCTACCGAGGGGAGGCCCAGTGCCAGGGACCTGCCGGTGAGTCTGAGGAGCCAATCACAAGCCTCCCTGGTGAGACGGAGCCAATCACAGGCGTCTCTAGGGCGCTCGAGCCAATCGCAGGCCTGTGGGATGCCCTGCCCTGCTGCGCCTGCCTCCCCGGCGCCGGGGCTCACCGCCCTGTCCCCGGGCCCCTGCACTGCCCCCTACAGGCTCCGGAGGGGAAGAGCCCCGGTGTCCACGGCTGCGGCCCGCGGCGGCCCCACAGCTTCTCCGAGGCCCCGCAGTGCCGGGCCTCCCCGGGCGGCGACGGCCTCGCTGAAGACCTGGACCCCAGTACGGGCAGCCCCACGGCCTCCAGTACGTCCACATCCTTCCCCCCAGTGCCCACCCCCTTTGGGCGCGGCAAGCACTGACCGTGGCGTTTTTATCCCCTCGTCCTGCGCCTGGAGCAGCAAAGAGGAGAGCTAGGACATCTCTGCCCAGCGAGCCCGGGTCCTGCCCCAGGGATCTGTGAGCTCCGCGGCCTCCCGAATGCAGGTGAGCCGGCGGGGTGCCTCCCGCACTCACCGCAGGGGCGGTGCTCTAGGAAGCTAGGTCTCCAAAGAACAAGCTGGGCCCAGCTCTGCCCTGGGTAGCTCCAGCGCCCAAGAGATGCAGACCCGTAACCTGCCCGAGGCCTGGAGCAGGCCAATGTGGAGTCCCTGAACTTCTTGTCTGTTAAAGGAGGTTATTACTGCAAGGGCTGGGGGAGGTGGTGGCACCTGGGAAGGGCTCAGCACAGTGTCTGCCCACAGTGGGAACGCCACAGAAAGGGGAGCTCTTTGGATTTGTGACAGAGGCCCAGATTGTGTGGACCCAAGGTGGGGGCGGGCGGTGACACAAGGAGAGAGCAGTCCATTCTAGCTTGGGACTGAAGGTCTAATTGGAGCTGGGAGGGCTCCTGCTCACACCCTTCAGCCACATCTCCACCTGCCCCCTCCCCCCTAGCCACCCCAGGCCACTAGAGCCCCAGGACTTGCCGTGCTCTTTCATACTTCAGGCTCTTGCCCCTTGTTACTCTTCCTCTGAGTGCCCTTCCTTGGCCTCAACCTGATCAGGCCCTCAGCATCACGCCAATATCGCTCTCAGCAAAGAAGCCCTCTTGGCTGCCTGGCCAGGCGGTCGCTGCCTTGCTGGGTCTCCCTGGGCGCCTTGTTCCTGGCTCCTGCTGTGCAGCGGATGTCCATCTGAGAGCCCGTCCTCCTCTCTTGATGGGGCGCTCCATGATGAGGGCAGGGCTAGGGCTCTTCTGCCCAGAGTAAAGCATGAATGATGGAGAGAATGGACGAGGGACTTTGAGTGAGTCTCCAGGGTGGTGAAGGGGTTGCCCAGGTTCTCCCTGTGATTCGTGTTACCCCACACTCACATCTGGCCTCCTCCAAGTGCTCTGCTTCTGGAAGGCACTGTCATGGTGAGCAAAGACTCCTGCCTGCCTCTCTCCATCCTGACTTCCTTCTCTTCCCTCTCCAGGTCTCAGAACGGCCCCGGAGCTTCCCTCGAGCTCTGGAGTCAAGAGAGCTCACTTTCACACCCTCCGGCAGGGCCCACCCCAATCCCAGGACAGAGAGATGTGAGGGAACAGAGAGCACAAGGAATGCCATACTCCGGCTGGTCCGGGACATGTGGAAATCCAGACTCAGGGAGGGCCCGGGCTGGGCAGTGACAGGAGGCTTGCCAGGCCTTGGGGCTTCTGATTCCCAGTTCTCATCCTGCCTTTCTTCTCTGGTCCCAGCCTGGCCTTTGATAGTCACTGGGAATAGAATGGCCCTCCTTCTACCCTGTGGGCCCATTTGCCTTTGTTTCCAGGGGTGATTGTGCCAAAGTTCTAATTTTCAGTGCCAGTCCCTAGGAGGCTTGTCAGGAAGAGGGATGTGGAAGGACCAGGTCCCTGGGGGCAGACTTGGGGTCTTGGCTGTCTGTCGGGCCCCCAGCAGAGGCCAAGATGGGCATGTCCAGGCTCTGCTTAGGTCAGGATGAGAAGGGCAGGTCCTGGTCCAGAGGAAAGGAGGATAGAGAAAAGGGAGGGATGCAGGTGAAGAAGGTGAGAGTGGCAAGGGAGAGGAAAGCAAGTGGAAGGGGAGGTGATGAAGAGTGAGTGGGGAGATGGAAGTGATTCAGAGGAGGAGAGAGAGACAAAAGGAGAGGGAAGGAGAGGGAGAGGGATCTGTGGGGAGAACGTAGGATCCACAGATTCTTTCCCTCTGGAGAAAGGGCTCAAGTGAGCAGAACTGATATCATTTAATCATCCCAGAGATGAAAGTAATTCCTAGGCAGGGCTGGGATGGGGGTTATTTATAAGGGCTCCTTGGTGGGAAGGAGGGCACCTGTGGGGGCTACTGGAGGGTCTCCAGGCACACTAGAGCCCTTCCCAGAAAGGAGGGCCCTTTCTCTCAAAGCTTCAACCAACTGTGTATTAGGGGATCCTAGGGGGCATTTTATTATTGATCACAGTCATTATTATTATTATATTACTATTTTTATTAAACCTCCCCCTACTGAAGCGTGGGGGGCAAAATAAGTATTTATCTCCTTAAATGCCACATTCCCCGGAGTGATCAACTCCGATGCTCTGTGAGGCAGCAAGAAACCAATAAAGACTGCTTTGTAAGCTCCTGGCCTCCACGCCTGTTCTGTCAGTCTCCTTCCATGCCTTTTCACATTGGGTAACTGAGCAGAGATTAATGATTGGAACAGTTTACAAAAGTGTGGGCAGCGTTAAGATTATCCAGCAAGGAGGGCCAGTACCCCCAGAGCCCTAGCAGGGCTGTCCAGGCCGGACGAGGAAGTGGTGTTACCTAGCAGGAGCTGTGGCTTTCAGAAGAACTCGGCCATGCATAAGCAGGAAGGCAGCCCAAGAGATAAATTCCTTGACCTCACTCTACTCTCTCCTTCCATATCCTGCCTCCCTTGTCCACACCCAACCAGCCACCAAAGGGCCTGAGAGTGCAGTTAAATGCTGACGCTAGAGGGCAGCCTTGGGGCATAAAGCAGGGTGGAGAGGGCTAGAAGTGGACCTGGGAGGCACATGAGGGTATCCAGCACCCTCACTGTCCCTCCCAGGCCAGGTTGCTAAGCTCTAAATGGTTACATTAAAAAGAAGAAAGACCTCAAATCAGAGACCTAACGTCAAAACTGAGGAGCTAGAAAAAGAAGAGCAAACTAAACCCAAAGCAAGGAGAAGAAAGGAAATAACAAATATTAGAGTGGAGATAAATGAAATAGAAAATGAAAAAACAATAGAATCAACAAAACCAAAAGTTTTCTTTGATAAGATCAATCAGCAAACTTTTAGCTAGACTGACAAAAAAAGGACATGACTAAAATGAAAAGGGGAACATTACTACTGACCCCACAGAAATAAAAAGGACTATAAGAGGATACTATGAACAACTGTACACCCACAAATTAGATGACCTAGAAGAAAGAGACAGATGTCCAGAATTACACAAACTACCTACACTGACTCCAGATGAAATAGAAGACGATCTTAACACACCAATAACTAGTAAAGAGATTGAATCAGTCATTGAAAAGCCCAGAGCTATATGGCTTCACTGGTGTATTTTACCAAACATTCAAAGAATTAACACCAATCCTGCTCAAATGCTTCCAAAACATCGAACAACCCTAATTCATTCTATGAGGCCAACATCAAAGTCAGATAAAGATACCACAAGAGAAGAAAATTACAGACCAATATCTCTTATGAGTATAGATGTAAATATCCTCAGCTTCCAGGAAGACTAACGATTAGACAGACACAGGACTCACTTCTCTCCCAGAAAAATAGCTGGAGGACAGGCAGAAATGGCCTGAAAAAAAAATGTTTTAGGGTTTAGGGCACCAGGGGAAGGCTGGACAACACCCAGAAGAGAAAGGGGCAAAGGAAAAGAATCTCTGCAGGAAACCGAGTAAAAGCTGCAGCTGCCAGCACCCACACCCCCACCCTCGGAGCAGACAGATTTGACTTCTCTGGCCATTGGCTGGTGGCTCCAGACAGAGGGGCCACAGGGGTCCACCTCCCTAGAAGAGGGGAGAAAGGGATGCAGTTTAAGGCTGATTCAGCTTTTGACCAAATATTTGGTCTGCTGTGTCACATAAGCCCTTCCAGGCTGGGTGGGGCTGCACCAATGTTTGCCTTGGGAGCCTGCAGGAGATGAAGGAGTTCCAGATCTCACAAACACCTTCCCTACACAGAGACTGGTTGTGGACACAGAGGACAGTGGAATTACTTCCTACCTGGGAAAAGGGAGGGGGATGCCAGCAAAGGTTAGGAGAACAGCCTCTGAGAAATTTGATTTATAAGGCTCTGAATAGCCTTGAGGGGGGAGCCTCTGTCACGTGGTTGTGATTCCTTGGTAACACATTCCCACCAGGGTTTGAACTGAGAGGCTGTCAAAGAGCGGCATCTGCTAGCGAAACAAGGAAGTGCATCTGAGGAAATTAAAAGTAAATAAGAGAAGCTTTTTTTAGGCCTTTACAGTCTCCCTCCCCAAGACCCTTGGAAGTGGGTCTGCAACCCATTACTAGACCCATGGTCCAGATTTGACCAACTAAACTGGGATAATCCTAAAGAGCTAGAACAGGTTGAACAAGAAAAGAACAGCAGTAACACACAGGCTCCCATCACTAAAACCCTATTCAAGAGAGAGAAATTGGGTATCAGAATAAACTCACCATCATGATCAGATGCCTAGAGATCAGAAAAAAAAATTACAAGCCATACTAAGAAAATGGAAGCTATGGCTCATGCAAAGGAATATATGAAAGCTCCAGATGAGACATATGATTTGAGACGACTAAAAACGAGATTCATACAAATTTCCAAAATCAAATTAAGGAGTTGAGGGAAGCAGCTGTGGCTCAATCAGTGGGGCTCCCATTTGCCATATGGGAGGCCCTGGGTTCGGTTCCCGGGGCCTCCTGGTGGGGGCAGGCCCGCCCACACGGCGTGGTTGGCTGACCCGGCGAGCACAAGCAGCAAGGGGGGGATAAATGAATAAATAAATAAAATCTTTAAAAAAAAAAAAAGAAGGAAAAAAAAAAAGATACATGGGACCTCCTCAAAATTAAACCCTTTTGCACCTCAAAGGACTTTGTCAAAAGGTGAAAAGGCAGCGGACTCAATGGAAGAAAATATTTGGAAATCACATATCCAGTAAGGGTTTACTACAGATGATATAGAAAGAGATGCTACAACTTAACAATAAAGACAAATGACCTTATTTTAAAATGGGCAAAAGACTTGAATAGGCATTTCCAAAGAAGAAATACAAATGTTGAAAAAATACATGAAGAAAATGTTCAATGTTACTAGTGATTACGGAAATGCAAATGAGAGCTACAATGAGATACCATTTCACACCTATTAGAATGGCCACTATTAAAAAGACAGAAAACTGGGAAGTGGCTGTGGCTCAATCAGTAGGGCTCCCGTTTACCATATGGGAGGCCCCGGGTTTGGTTCCTGGGGCCTCCTGGTGAAGGCAAGCCCGCCCGCACAGCCTGGTTAGCTGACCCAGCGAGCACAAGCAGCAAGGGGGGGATAAATGATTAAATAAAATCTTTAAAAAAAAAAAAAAAAGACAGAAAACTATAAGTGTTGGAGAGGACGTGGAGGGATAGGAACACTTCTTCACTGTTGGTGGGAATGTAGAATGGCACAGCCACTGTGAAGGACTGTTTGGCAGTTCCTAAGGAAGTTGAAAATAGATTTGCCATGTAACCTGGCAATACCATACTGCGTATGTACCCAGAAGAACTGAAAGCAGTGACATGAACAGACACCTGCACACTGATGTTCACAGCGGTGTTATTCACAATTGCCAAAAGATGGAAACAACCCCAGTGTCCATCAACTGATGAATGGATAAGCAAATTTTAGTGTATACATATGATGGAATATTATGCAGCTGTAAGAAGAAATGAAGTTGTAAAACATATGACAACATGGATGAACCTGGAGGACATTATGTTGAGTGAAGCAAGCCAGCCACAAAAGGACAAATACTGTATGAATGCGTTACTATGAACCAAATATATTGTGCATACACATATAGTTAATTTGAATATGGGTCACCAGAGAATAGAATGAGATTAGAGAATGGAAAGCTGAGGGTTAATCTCTGCAGAAACTTTTCTCTTGCTCACAACGCCCTATATGAGCTCGCCCTGAAGAACTATTATGACTCCATTTCCACTGATCTTCCCCTTGCACCTGACACCTCAGCCCCTCCAGCCTTGCTGTCCTTGAACTCACCAGGCACAGTCCCACTTGAGGCCTTTGGCACTTGCAATTCTATCTCTTTGGAATTCTTCCTCCAAATATCCACACTGCTTATTCCCATTCCTTCTTCAGATTGTTATTTCATTACCCGCCCCTTTTCAGCAAGGTCTTCGCCAGCCATCCTATCTAAAATTGCAGTCTCTTTGAGACTCCTATCCCCTTTCTTTGCTTCATATTTTTTCTTAACATTGATAGTTTCCTAACGTATCACCCATTATACTTATGTATCATGTGTATTGTCCTCTGCCACTAGTATATAAGCTCTCTGAGAGGTCAGGGCTTAAAAAAAACTTTATTTTTAAATAATTTTACATTTACAGAAGCATTGCAATGATAGTACAGAGTTCCCTAAGGTTAACATTTTACATAACCATAGTTCATTTATCCAAAAATAATTAATGAAAAAATAATGAAAACTATGAACAAAGCTACAGACTTTTTTTGGATTTCACCAATAGGGTGGCTAACTTGTCCCAGTTTTAAAACTGAAAGCCCCATATCCCCCTCTGTCCTGGGCAAACTGGGACAACCGGTCACTCTAGTCACCAGATTTCCCAATAATGTTCTTTTTCTGTTCAGGATCCAACCTAGGATACCACATTGTATTTAGCCATTCTGTTTCCTTCCTCAACTCTACTCTGCAACAATTTCGCGGTATTTTCTTGTCTTGTACACACTTGACATTTTTGAACAGTGCTGACCAATAATTTTCCAGAATATGCTTCAATTTGGGTTTGTTGTGTTTTCACATGAATAGACTGGGTTTATGGTCAGAGGAGGAAACCACAGAGAAGTTGGTAAGGTATGTTATCTGTTTTATTCACTGCTATAGACCCAATGCCTAGAACTGAGCACCTGGCCCATTGCAGGTGAATAAGTGAGTCTGTTTGTTGAATGTTTGTTGAATGAGTAAGTGAATGAATGACTTTACAGAAATTACTTAGTATTGTCTTGAGGTTTTAAAATGTTAGTTAAGGCTATCATATCATGCATATTGCTCTGCAGCTTGTTTTCCCTCAACCATATGCTCTAGAGATCTATTTTAGGATGTCTAGAGTACTTCACTTTTTAAAAACTTGTACCCTATTACAAATAATTACAATGGTTCTTTCGGTGTTCTTTTTCGCACACACGTTAGATTTTCTCATGGATGCCATCAGGGAAGAGTTGCTAGGCGTAGGGTAGTCTCATTTACATGTTTTTAGATACTACTAAATATCCAACTAAAGTGGCTAAACACATGTACACACCAGCAATGTTTGAATATCTGTTTTCCTCATATTTTGCCGACACCTAATAATATAACCTACAGCAGCGCAGTGGCCACCCGGAAGCGCCTGGTCACTTCCCGGACTACATCTCCCAGGAGCCACTGCGGATCCTCTTCCCACCTGGTCTGCGGGAAAGGAAACGACCCATCCCTGAGGACCTCAGGCAGGGGGCGCTGCCTCCGCCCTCACCTGCCTCTGGAACGCCCAGAGCAGAGGGACTACCGCTCCCACAAGCCACTGCGGCCCGGCCACCATTTCAAGGCTCGGCCCGCGCGGGAGACAGCCCCGGACTCAACTTCCCGGCAGGCAGTGCGGTCCGCGACGCGGAACTCCATTTCCCAGCAGGCGCCAGGCCGCGGGCGCCGCCGTGCCTTGTGTGGGATGTAAGCGCGGAGGTGGGCGCGGGGGCTGAGGCCGGGACCCTTCTAGAGGTTGGGGGGAGTGGGTTGACCTGGGGGCATCTCGCGGACCGGCTGCAAGGGGCCGGGGGGGCAGGGTTGGGGAGGGGGCGGGGCGGCCATTGCAGGTCCTCAGCAGGGTCCTTGGGGCGCACCCCATCGGGGCCGGGGCCCCGGGGTTGTGGGGGTCGAGGAGGCCTACGATCTCGGCGGAGGGGGTCTCGCCTCTGAAAGAAGGGTAGCAGGCGAGCGGCAGGTGAAGGGAGCGGGGAAGCAGGGGAGGTGTGTGCGTGTGCGGGGAACCTCAGCCGAACCTGGGAGGGGGCTCCTCGACCGTGCCCGCCCCTCCCTCCCTCCCCCGGCTCGCTGCAGGCCGCTGCCCGCCGCCATGGGGCTGAAGGCCGCCCAGAAGACGCTGTTCCCGCTGCGCTCCATCGACGACGTGGTGCGCCTGTTCGCTGCGGAGCTGGGCCGAGAGGAGCCGGACCTGGTGCTCCTGTCCTTGGTTTTGGGTTTCGTGGAGCACTTTCTGGCTGTCAACCGCGTCATCCCCACCAACGTGCCCGAGCTCACCTTCCAGCCCAGCCCCGCGCCCGACCCCCCAGGCGGCCTCACCTACTTCCCCGTGGCGGACCTCTCCATCATCGCCGCCCTGTATGCCCGCTTCACTGCCCAGATCCGCGGGGCCGTCGACCTGTCCCTCTACCCCCGAGAGGGGGGCGTCTCCAGTCGCGATCTGGTGAAGAAGGTCTCCGATGTCATCTGGAACAGCCTCAGCCGCTCCTACTTCAAGGACCGAGCTCACATCCAATCTCTCTTCAGCTTCATCACAGGTTGGAGGCCGACAGGTGGCAAGGGCGAGAATCCTGGCCCACCTGAGAACCATGGCCTACCTCTTCACAACCCTGTCTAGTTTACAGAGCCCTTTTGAGACCGGTAGGCCTTGTGCCTGGGGGCAGGTGTGATTCCTCCCTTTGTGTGGGGGAAACTGAAGCCTGGAGAGGGGAAGTGATGTACCAAGGTCACACATAGAGAGAAGGGCAGGGTTGGCCCCAAACCTATTAAGCCACTTTTTGCCCCCTCAGCACCCTCTCCCCCGCTGCCCTTGAGCAGCCACTGGAGTCATGTGGCCCAGAGAGGGGCAGTAGTTTGGGGGGGAAGAGTGGGGGTGAGGAAGCAAAGTTGGGCTACACTTTCAAGAATGAAATAAAATACTATCTGTGAGAATGTTTGAAAGGGAACAGACCAGGGGCTTGACCTTGGGAAGCTCAAAGCTCTGGGCTTGCAAAGAGCCGTCGTCTAGGTGCCAAACCCAGTTAACTGGCTGTCACATCTTGGAGTGCCATGTTAAGAAGGAATCTAAGGATGCCTTTGAGCTTGGCAGGAGGAATGCAGGGGTCAAGTAGGAGCATCTGTCAGTGGTTATATGGGAAGAGTGTTGGCCAGAGTGCCCTGTTTTTGTTCTCCGATAGGGGAAATAAAATGGGGATAGCCACACATTAACAGAAAGATATACTATGGTTGCAGAAAAAGGGAAGGGAGAGGCTCAAAGCCTGGGGTGAGTTATGGGAGAGCCAAGAAAGTCTTTTGTTGGGGCTGAGGGATTTTAAAGGGGGAAGGAGAAACCTGCAACACAGAGAAGGGAGAGGGATAGAGAAATGATGAGGAGTGTCTGAGGTCTTGGCACAGGCCGGGGATGGGCCGGAGAGAGCATGGCCCTTTCCCCAGGCCAGAGCCAAGAGGACCCTCTTCATTACCTCCCCTCCCCCAGGCACCAAACTGGACAGCTCTGGTGTGGCCTTTGCTGTGGTGGGGGCCTGCCAGGCCCTCGGTCTCCGGGATGTCCACCTGGCCCTGTCCGAGGACCATGCTTGGGTAGTGTTTGGGCCCAACGGGGAGCAGACAGCTGAGGTCACCTGGCACGGCAAGGGCAACGAAGACCGCCGGGGCCAGACAGTCAACGCGGGTGTGGCTGAGCGGGTACTGCTCCCCCCCAAGCCCCCTCACACTCTGCTAGCCCAAGCCACTCAAGAGACTTTACTTTCTTGGGCACACATTCCTCTTCCCGTCACCACCTACCATGTCAGGAAGGAGAAGCAGCAGGCCATCTCAAGACATCTGCTCTTGTCCCTCCCCAGAGCTGGCTGTACCTGAAAGGGTCATACATGCGCTGTGACCGCAAGATGGAGGTGGCATTTATGGTGTGTGCCATCAACCCTTCCATTGACCTGCACACTGACTCCCTGGAGCTGCTGCAGCTGCAGCAGGTGAGGCTGACCCCAGGCAGGAGTGGGCTAGGCCGAGTTTCTGTCTTGCTGTGGGACCCTGAGCTTTAACTTTTCCTTCTGTAAAATGGGTTAATGATTCCTGGCCTTTCCCAGGAGACTTGTGAGGGTGGAATTGAGATGTGGAAGGGCTTTGACTCCAGTGAAGGACTAGTTCGTGAATCCTGGCCCTTCCTACCTGGTGGGAGGTCCCTTGGTGCCGGACCCCACCTCTTCCTGACAGGCTGCGGACTCCTCTGCCCCTCCCTTCCCCCAGCTCACACCTCTCTCCTTGGGTCCGTAGAAGCTGCTCTGGCTGCTCTATGATCTGGGACATCTAGAAAGGTCAGTAGGGGGAAGGGGCCAGGGGTCCTTGGTGGCTGGAGTGCTGAGTGGCAGCTTGGACTCATGCCTCTTTCCCAGGTACCCCATGGCGCTGGGGAACCTGGCAGATCTGGAAGAGCTGGAGCCTACCCCTGGCCGGCCAGACCCACTCACCCTCTACCACAAGGTTGGGACATCTCGGGAGGGCACAGAGGGGAGGCCCTTAACAGTGGCTGGGCACTGGGAGGGGGTAGGCAAGTGGAGAACTTTGGGTAGTGGGGCACTCACCCACTCAGTCCCCGTTTTGTGGGCACCTACCATGTGCCCGGCCCTGGCCTGGGTCCTGGAGATGGAGACATGACCCACCTGTGGCCCCTGCTCCCGATGAGCTTCTGCTGGGGCCGGGGAGCCGGCACCTCACTTTATGATCAGGGCAGTCTGAGGCTGAAACCTTGTGGCCAGCTTCCCAGCCTGTGAGTGGCAGGCCCTGAATTTGACCCCTCAGCCCTGCTTTTTCTGCTGCTCTTGCGTCCTTCCTGGAGTACAGGAGAGGTCAAATGGGGGATGCACTGAGGAGGGGGTGTTAACTTGGTGGGGGGAGGTAAGAGGAACAGTGGGGTGACCTTGGAATGCTTCAGTGTTTGTGAGGAGAGCCAGGGAAAGGATCCTGGCCCGGGCGTGGAGAGCGGGCTCCTCGTCCTCCCTAGGCCTTGCTCTGTTGGGGATCCCCACCCCTTGCAGTCTGGCCCAGGGCTCATAAGCTGTCCTGCAGACCCAGGTGAGAACACCTGGTTGAGGCACTGGCAGGGAGAGAGTGGAGGTGGGTTGGAGAGAGGGGCTCTTGGGAATCCTCCTGTTACCCCTTCTGGGTGTGACTTATAGGGCATCTGTGCCAGCCAGGGCAGCTGGGGACTGCTCGCCTGAGGCCCCTCTGCCCCACCCCCAGGGCATTGCTTCAGCCAAGTCCTACTACCGGGATGAGCACATCTACCCGTACATGTACCTCGCCGGCTACCACTGTCGCAACCGCAATGTGCGCGAAGCCCTGCAGGCCTGGGCCGACACGGCCACTGTCATCCAGGAGTGAGGACCCCCCACTCTCCACCCAGTCCGCGGGCAGCAAGACCACCATCACCCAGGAGGGAGGAGCCCCTGATCAGGGCCTGAGGCCCCTCCTGCCTTTCTCGGCCCTTCCTCTTTCCACTCCCCATCACCCCACCTCCAGCCATGGGACCTCCATCCCCAGCCTGACGCACCCCCCTGGCCCTGGGCTGACCCAGACACTGTCTTCTAGGAGTCAGGACCCTAACCACTAGTCTGGCTCCCGGGAAAACCCAGGGAAGGAAATCTGGGCTCTGTGCCTCACCAGGCCTCTGGGGCCACACGCCATGCCTGAGACCCCCTAGTGCCTTTCTGCTCTCACAGCTACAATTACTGCCGGGAAGACGAGGAGATCTACAAGGAGTTCTTTGAAGTAGCCAATGACGTCATCCCCAATCTGCTGAAGGAGGCAGCCAGCCTGCTGGAGGCGGGCGAGGAGCGGCCAGGAGAGCAGAGTCAGGTGAGGGGCCGGGCCCCAGCCTGCGTCCATCCTCCCTCCTGAGCAGTGCTCCCCAGCCACAGGCCCGTGGGACAGGAGAGCTCCGTTCTCTTCTGTGCGGCTGGGGTCCTGAGCCTGGCTGTGAGGGAGGGGGGTTTTAGGGCTTCAACCACAGGTAAATGGCATGGAGGCTCACCCCTTCCATGGCCAGGGCCCCTCACTCAGGTGAGGGGTCAGATGCAGGTAGGGGATGGGGCCTCCCTTCTCAGTCTTGACTGAGGCCTGATGTAAAAGACGGGGTCCTGAGAGTGTTCTCGTCCTCCACTCACCTATTCCAGAGCCAGGGCCCTTTGTCTAGGTGAGAGGCCTGGAGTCCCTCCTCATAGAGCGCGCCCTCCAGGGCGAGTGGGAGTCTGACCCGGGTCCTCCCTTCTCCCTCACCCAGGGCATGCAGAGCCAGGGCTCTGCTCTCCAGGACCCCGAATGCTTCGCCCACCTGCTGCGCTTCTATGATGGCATCTGCAAGTGGGAGGAGGGCAGCCCGACACCCGTGCTGCACGTGGGCTGGGCCACCTTCCTTGTGCAGTCCCTAGGCAGATTCGAGGGACAGGTGAGGGGCGCCAGTGAGAGTGCTGGCAGGGGGGCTGGGAACAACACGTGGTGCCAGCGGCCACCAGGGGCCCCAAGGCAGCATCCGGGGGCCCCAGGACAGCGGCTTGCGGCTCGGGCTTGGAGTTCCAGCCCCCTGGCCTGCAACCTTTCCCTCGGCTTGCCCTTCCGGTCGGCCCAGGTGCGGCAGAAGGTGCGCATAGTGAGCCGCGAGGCCGAGGCTGCAGAGGCCGAGGAGCCGTGGGGCGAGGAGGCGCGGGAAGGCCGGCGCCGGGGTCCGCGGCGCGAGTCCAAGCCCGAGGAGCCCCCGCCTCCTAAGAAGCCGGCGCTCGACAAAGTCCCTGGCGCGGGCCAGGGCGCAGTGCCGGGGCCCCCCCCGGCGACCCTCAGGGACGATCCCGGGCCCTCGCGGCCCTGAAGGAGGCAGCGCGGCCCCAGCTCCCGCGCCCGCCGCGTCGCCGCCGCCGGAGGGGCCGGTGCTCACTTTCCAGAGCGAGAAGATGAAGGGCATGAAGGAGCTGCTGGTGGCCACCAAGATCAACTCGAGCGCCATCAAGCTGCAGCTCACGGCGCAGTCGCAAGTGCAGATGAAGAAGCAGAAGGCGTCCACGCCCAGCGACTACACGCTTTCCTTCCTCAAGCGGCAGCGCAAGGGCCTCTGAGCCGCCCCGGGGCTGTCCCCAGCCCGCGGGGAGCCTGGCTCCAGGAGGCCGGACTCGTCCCCAGCTCGGAGCCGAGGGCCGTAGCCCGGCCATTGGACGACAGGTCGCGCTTCTTAGGACTCAGCGCGGAGTCGAGGCACGAACCCCAGGCCGTCGCCGCTCAGGGGCTGTGCCCCTGTCCCCGACTCGGAAGCTGAGGCTTCCCCCCCAAACTGAGGGGCGCGGGTCCCGCCTCCAGACCGGGAACCAAGGACTCCTTGGATGGGATCACCCTCCCTTGAGAACCCAAGCCCCCCACCCCTAGGTCCTGCTCCCAGAATTTCTCCTTCGTGGCCTGGGGAGTCGGGGGCGCGAGGCCCCGCCCCAGGCTGTGCGCGGTGGGCCGCGCCCCTTCCTGGCCCGACAGGCCGCAGATCAGAGCCGGAGCCCCCTTCCGACCCCCGGGGCCGCCCAGGCCCGGCCCGCCCCGGGGGCCGCGGGAGGAAATCTGTAGGGGGCTGGGAGTGGGCGAGAGGAGCCAGGTCCCTTCCTGTTTTGTACATAGATTTATTTTTCAGTTCCAAGGAAGACGAATACATTTTGTATAAAAAAAAAAAAAGAAGTGTACGTCTGTATTTCGTGGGGGGATGCGGGCTGGGTGGGCCGGGGGGGGGGCGCGCCCCCCCCCCCCGCGGGGCGCGGGCTCCGCACCTGCAGCGCGCGGCGGGCGGACCTGGGCGCCCTGGGCCCCGCCCCTGGCCCGGGGACTTCCCCCCGCCGCCCTGGGCCGGCCCCGCGGATGCCTCCTCCCGGCCGCGCCCCTGGGCCCCGCCCCCGGTCCGCCCCCGCGGCCTCCGAGCCACCGGCGCCCGCCCCGCCCCGCCCCGCCCCGCCCCGCAGCTCGCGCCCGCCGGCCCGCCAGGGCCATGGCGCTGCTGCGGGACGTGTCGCTGCAGGATCCGCGGGACCGCTTCGAGCTGCTGCAGCGCGTGGGGGCCGGGACCTATGGCGACGTCTACAAGGTGCGCCGGGTGGGAGAGCGGGTGCCCGCTCCGCGTACTCGCGGGGTCCGGCCCCCGGCGCCGGGACCCGCCCCCGCCTCACGCCGCTTCGCCCCCTCTGCCCCTGCAGGCGCGCGACACGGTCACGTCCGAGCTGGCCGCCGTGAAGATAGTCAAGCTAGATCCAGGTGAGGGCCCGGGGCCAGGGCCTCTGCGCCCTCAGGGGCGAACGGGCGGGAAGGTGGCCTTTCTGAGACCCCCTGCGAGGCCGGCCCCAGCAGGGACTGTCGCCTGGCACCTGACTGGCCCGGAGGGAGGCCTTCTGTGCCCATTCTGCAGACGGGCTACTGAGTCAGAGCCGCCCCTGACCTGTGCTCCCCCATGATGCCTTGTGCTCCCCAGGGGACGATATCAGCTCCCTCCAACAGGAAATCACCATCCTGCGGGAGTGCCACCACCCCAATGTGGTGGCCTACATTGGCAGCTACCTCAGGTGAGGCTGCCCTTCCCCCCAGCCCCCAGGCAGCCCCCACGTGGCCCTGCCGTGTGCCCACCCCAGCTCTGAGTTGTCCCCCCCCCCCCAGGAATGACCGCTTGTGGATCTGCATGGAGTTCTGCGGAGGGGGGTCCCTGCAGGAAATCTACCACGGTGAGCCCCGGGACTCCAGGCCCCAGAGAGCCCCAGCCTTCCCCCACCAGCATGGAGCAGCTGGGGAGAGCCCGGTAGGACCGGACCCCCTGCTACTCTTGACTGCTGTGTGACCTTGAGAGAAATGCTGTCCTCCTCTGGGCTCCGTGTCCCTGACTGTGCAGGGAGGAGATGTGGCCAACACCGTTTTCACAGAGCAGTGCCTGCTGCTGCCCCCACAGGGTGGCCAGACCTATCCCCAGACCTGCTTGCCAGCCCTCACCCCTTCCATTTCAGCCACCGGGCCCCTGGAGGAGCGGCAGATTGCCTATGTCTGCCGAGAGGCACTGAAGGTATCTGAGCGGGAAGCCACCCACCCCACCCCATTCCCCAGGAGTTGTGGGCAGGGAGCCCAGCTGGCCAGTAGGGAGGGGGTGGGAGGGCCAGCCCAAGGGGCTCTGGGTCCCGGGAGGGAAGGGGCCCCAACCCTGTTGCCGGAAGCAGCCCATTTCCCTCCTGGCTCAGCCACTTCCTGTTTGGGGAGAGGGGAGGAGGAAGCAGCTTGGGTGGGGGGCCCCAGTCCAAAGAGGGGGTTGAGAAGAGGTGGGATGGTGCTGGAGGGGCTGTTCTCAGGGGCTTCTCTGGGTCCCCAGGGCTTGCACCACTTGCACTCTCAGGGGAAGATCCACAGAGACATCAAGGTAGGGATCTGGCCTACGGCGCGCGGTGGGAGGGAGGAGGAGGAGGCGTCCCCCGGGGCACCCGACGGGATTCTCTCTCCTCCATTCCACAGGGAGCCAACCTTCTCCTCACCCTCCAGGGAGATGTCAAGCTGGGTCAGTACCCCAGAGACAGAATCAGGGTGAGGGTTCCATGGGCGCTCCTGAAATCATAGAACCTGGGTTCAAGTGCTGGCTGTCTTTGGACAAGTCATGTTATCATCTTGAGCCTCAGTTTCCCCACTTAGAAAATGGAACCTTACTCTATTTCTGCTGGGAGTTGGAAGAGGTTGGGTCTGTACCAAGTGGAACCTGGAACCACGCACTCGGTCAGGGATGGAGAGTGGTGGACCCCTCCCGGGAGGGGGACCCGGCCTTGCCTTGGGCCTATGGCAGCTGGCACTGGGCCTGGACTACCTGCTTGTCTGAGCCCTGCCAGGTGCATCCTGACCTTGAGCCCTGGAGAAAGCAGCAGCCAGGGGACTGGTGAGAGTAGCCATTTCTCCCTGCAGCCGACTTTGGGGTCTCAGGCGAGCTGACGGCATCCGTGGCCAAGAGAAAGTCTTTCATTGGGACGCCATACTGGTGAGGCTGCGTCGCGAGTAGGGGGATGGAGCCACAGGTGGGGCCCCCCCGTCATCCCTTCTGTGACCTCGTCTCTAGGATGGCCCCAGAGGTGGCTGCCGTGGAGCGCAAAGGAGGCTACAATGAGCTGTGTGACGTCTGGGCCCTGGGCATCACCGCCATCGAGCTGGGCGAGCTGCAACCCCCGCTGTTCCACCTGCACCCCATGAGGTCAGCCTCACACTTACCCCTTGCTTGACTCCTGCCCTGCTGGCCCTCGACCTCTGACCTTGCACCCTCCACAGGGCCTTGATGCTTATGTCGAAGAGCAGCTTCCAGCCACCCAAGCTGAGAGACAAGCCGCACTGGTGAGGACCCACGGAGCTAGAGGAGCCCTCTGCTGGCCTCCAGGGTGTACCCCCAAGAGCCCTGTGCTCTCTGGCCTCCACAGACCATCGGGGGTGTGTGGGGGGGCTTGCCTGCCTCTGGTATAGATGGGGAAGAAGGGGAGATGGTGATGCTGCAGGAGCCATTCTTGCTCAGGCCTGCTGTCCTTGACCTCAGGCCGCCTCTTTCCTGGTGCAGCTGGCAGGATGCCCTGCATGGGACCTAACCTGGGTTGGGGGTGGGGGGCTCTTGTACCCACTAGGACCCAGAATTTCCACCACTTCCTCAAGCTGGCCCTGACCAAGAACCCTAAGAAGAGGCCCACAGCCGAGAAGCTTCTGCAGGTGGGAGGCAGGAGTGGGACGAGGGGCCTGAGGCTTGAGAGCAGGGACCCAGAGGCCAGGGGTCACCCTGACCTCCCCCTCCCCCCCAATTCTCCAGCACCCGTTCACAACCCAGCAGCTCCCCCGGGCCCTCCTCATGCAGTTACTGGACAAGGCCAATGACCCTCACCTGGGAACCCCCTCCCCTGATGACTGTGACCTGGAGGTAAGTGGGGGGGGGGGTCTGGGGAAGCGGGTCTTGGCCTGGCCTGGTTGGAAGGAGCCCTGAGATCATAGAGGACAAGGTCACTTTAGCGTGAATGTTTCCTGCACAGGGAGCTTCCCTCCAGAGAGTTGAACCCACCCATTGGGAATCCTTCCAGAGCCAGAGTTGGGGTCTGCCTTCCTGTAACCCCCTGTCCCCCACCTCCAGATAGGTTGCTGCCCCTGGGCCTGGGGTGACTGTGATGCTCATTGAGCCATCTTCTTGCTTTCTGTGGGATCTTTGGCAAGTTACTTGACCTCTCTGTACCATTTTCTCATCTGTGAAGTGAGGGTGACAGTGTGTCTTCCAAGAATCTCAAAGGGTTGTGAGAACAAAGCCACGCTGATGCGTGGGAAGCACCTGAAGGACACCCAGTGTGGGGCAGGTGCCGTGCTGGGTGACACGGCCGCTCCTTCTGTTCTTTCCTAGACTTATGACATGTTTCCTGACACCATCCACTCCCGGGGGCAGCACGGCCCGGCCGAGAGGACCCCCTCGGAGATCCAGTGTGAGCTTGGTGGGGGTGGGTGCAGAGTTGGTGGGGTGAGGGAGCCGATCCTGAGACCCAGGCCTCCCTAACCTTTGTCCTGACCCTTGTACCCTGGGTCCCCCAGTTCACCAGGTGAAATTTGGCGCCCCTCGCAGAAAGGAAACAGACCCGCTAAACGAGCCGGTGAGGGTGTGTTGGGGGCGGGCTGATGGGCAGGGGTGAGGGGGTGGCACACAGGAGGGGGCCTGATGGAGGCTAAGCATTTCAGATCAAGAGAGCCGCAAAACGGGGCAGCGGTAAAGGTGAGTATCAGGCGCCACACTCGCTTTGGCCATGATGTGACTTCATGGCTAGTCCACACGGTAGCAGGTGCTGAATATCTGACAAGAACACCCACCTTCAAAACCCACACGCTCAGTTGCCATTCTTCCTCCTCAAAGGCAAAGCTTTATAGTTGAGTATTTTAGTGATTTCCCTATAAATAATAAAATTGGTAAGGAACACCAAAAACCAGCAACAACCAGGCAGCCAGCCCTCCGGCCTCAGAACGCTGCCAGAGCAGACGGCCCGGCCTGGGGTCCCTACCGGGCCGAGCCCCTTTGGCCAGCCCACTGGGAGGCCATACCTTTCTGGAAAGTCTCCCTCTCTTCCTCGCCATCTCGCTTCCAGTATCTCTCTTTGCTCCTACAATCTCTCTTTTTTTTTTTTTTTTTTTTTAAAGATTTTATTTATTTATTCATTTATCCCCCCCGCCGCCGCTGTGTTCGCTGGGCCAGCCAACCACGCCGTGTGGCCCCAGGAACCGAACCGGGGGCCTCCCACATGGCAAACGGGAGCCCCACTGATTGAGCCACAGCCGCCTCCCAATCTCTCTCTTTTTTAAAAAAGATTTTATTTATTTATTTCTCCCTGCCCCCCTCATTGTTTGTGCTTGCTGTCTGCTCTCTGTGTCTGTTGTGTGCTCGTCTTAGGACGCACCAGGAACTGAACCGGGGACCTCCATGTGGGTGGGAGACGCCCAATTGCTTGAGCCACCTCCGCTCCCCCCCCATAACCTCTTTTTTTTTTTTTAAGATTTATTTATTTTTTTATTTTATTTATTTATTTATTTATTTTTTTTTAAGATTTTATTTATTTATTCATTTATCCCCCCCTTGCTGCTTGTGCTCGCTGGGTCAGCCAACCACGCCATGCGGGTGGGCCTGCCTTCACCAGGAGGCCCCGGGAACCGAACCCGGGGCCTCCCATATGGTAAACGGGAGCCCCACTGATTGAGCCACAGCCGCTTCCCAAGATTTATTTTTGTTTACTTATTTATCCCCCCCCCTTGCTGCTTGTGCTTGCTGTGTCTATTTGATTTGCGTTTTCCTGTGTCTGCTTGTCTCCCTTTGTTGGGCCGTCTTGCTGTGCCAGCTCATCACACCACGCAGACCTGCTCGCCTTCACCAGGAGGCCCCAGGAATCAAACCCGGGGCCTCTCATATGGTAAACGGGAGCCCAAACAATTGAGCCACAGCCGCTTCCCTCCCGTAACCTCTTGAGTCTATTTCTTGCTCTCGCTGTCTGTCCGCCTCTGCCTGTCTTGCAGTCTGTCTGTTCGTCCTTCTCTTTCACAATCTCTTGGTTTCTCTGCTTCTCACAAGTCTCTTGCCTTTACTATCTCACTGTCTATCTATCTCCTCTCTCCCACAATCTCCACTTCTTTTAAATTTTTACTTTGAAATTACTCCAAACTCACAGGAGAGTTGCAAAGATAATGCAAAAAACAATACAGAGTACAATAAATGTACCACACTAATAAAAGAAGTTGTTAATGTGGGGAAAAGTGGGAGGTCTGGGGAATGGGGCATATGGGAATCCCTTATATTTTTTTATGTAATATTTTATGTCATCTACGTATCTTTAAAAAAAAAAAAAAAAAAAAAAACAACAATACCCAGAACTCCAATCTATTCCTACCCAGATACCCAGATTTACCAACTTTGGTGTTCTGCCACAGTTCCTATACCATTCATTCTTCTAAGCTATCTACCTATTGATCTATCATTTATTTGTCATCAATCTATTGGCTAAGCATTTGAGAATACGTGACATACGTCATTCTTCTCTTAACACTTGATATTTCTGTGTATGTTTCCTAAGAATAAGGACACTCATGTAACCACATTAAATATGGTTTTCAAGTTTAAGAAATCCAACGTTTATTAATACATATCAATAAAATCGATTTGGAATAAAAAAAGAAATCCAATGTTGATAGAAAGCTCACAGTCTATATTCCAGTTTCTCAATAGCGTTCTTTTGAGCCTTTTCTTTTCCATTATTAAATCCAATCTAGTTGGATGTGGTGGGAGGTGTGGGAGGTGGGCAACATGGGAATCCCAGTGGGTTCCGTGTAATATTTTGGGTAATCTAAGCACCTCTTAAAATATATGTATATATATATATAAAAAATAACATTTTTGTAAGCAAATACACATATATGCATATATATTTATATATCATTTTACAAATGTTTGTATGTATTGTGAGAATTTTGATTTTTACCCATAATAAAAAAATAAATAAATAAATAAATAAATAAATAAATAAATAGACTAATAGCAAAGGAAAAAAAAAAATAAATCCAATCTAGGCTCATGTATTGCACTTAATTGTCATTGTCTTTTTAGTTTCTCATTTTTTGAATTGTCGTAATACATATGCGACTTAAAGTTTCCCATTTTTCACAAAATGTACCACTCCCAAGAGCACTACTCAGTGGCATTAGTTATGTCCCCAGTGCTGTGCCACCGTCACCACCTCCCATTCCCGGAACATTTCCATCACTCCAGACTCTACTTCCTGTCTCTATGCATTTGCATTTCTAGTTATTTCCTCTAAGTAGAATTATATAATATCTCTTCTTTTGTGTCTGGCTTATTTCACTGAACATGATGTCTTTAAACTTCACCCGTGTTTTAGCATGTCGCACAGTCTCTAGAGTGCTCTCTCACTTGGCTTCTCTGTCTCTCTGCCTCTCTCCTGGTCTCTGGCTCGGTGTCCCCACAGTGGGAGGAAGAATGGACGCTGCTGGGGAAGGAGGAGCTGAGTGGGTGAGTGAGAGAGAGGGAAGCTGCTGGGGAGGGGTTGGGGGCAGCAGAGAGGGCTGCCTCTGAACCTCTCTCACCCTGCCCAGGAGCCTGTTGCAGTCAGTCCAGGAGGCCCTGGAGGAGAGGTGAGGGGCTGGGGTTGGGGAGGAGGGGGAGGGGTGACCAGCCCTGGGTCCCACCTACATCTCACACTTCATTTTCTTCTGGTTTGTTCCCCCACAGGAGTCTGACCATCCGGCCAGCCTTGGACCTCGAGGTTGGGGGGTGGGGAGGTGGCAGACTAGGCAGGGTGGGAAGCGTGCTGCAGGGGGTATCCCTGGGTGGGGTAGGATTACAGGGTCCCCTCCTGCCAGGTGCTGGACTCCCCAGATGACGCCATGGGAACCATCAAGCGGGCCCCGATCTTGGGGCTGTCCCCCCCTGAGCCTCCAGCTGAGGATCCTCTGTTCAGCCTCCCAGGTGAGTCCCAGACTTGGGAGGCCAGAGGCAGACCCAGGCTGGGTCTGGGGCTGGAAATCACAGAGGGTCTGTGCCTGCAGGGACCCCATCCCTACCTCCACCAGGCCCTGACAGCCCCCCACTGCTCCCTACTGCATGGGCCACCATGAAGCACCAGGACAGTCCCCAGGTAAGGGAGCCACAGGGGGGGTTGTGGAGATGGGGGAGGTGGGGGTCCCCCTCGGCCTGACCCCTTCTCCCCCCACCCTCAGAGACCATCGTGCCACGGGCTCCCCCCGACCCCCAAGGTGCATGTAAGTATTTACTCTGTGGCCCGCAGCCCTGCCGCCCACAGCCCCTGCCTTCCCTCACCAGCCTCTCGCTTCCCCCACAGATGGGTGCCTGCTTCTCCAAGGTTTTCAACGGCTGCCCCCTGCGGATCCATGCTGCCGTCACCTGGATTCACCCCATTACCCGGGGTAGGCCAGGGGCCAGGAGCCAGGGAGGAGGCAGGAGCAAGGACATCCCCAGCTTGGGCTAGGGGGCCTGCCTGACCTCTGATCCCGTACCCAAACCTGCAGACCAGTTCCTGGTGGTGGGGGCCGAGGAGGGCATCTACACGCTTAACCTCCACGAGCTGCATGAGGATACGCTGGAGAAGGTGAGGCCAGGCTGGCTGTGGAGGGCGGATGGTCCCTGGGGCCTGGGCACTGACCGCCAGCCCGGGGGTGTCTGTCTGTCCCCTCCAGCTGATTTCACCCCGCTGCTCCTGGCTCTACTGCGTGAACAACGTGCTGCTGTCGCTCTCAGGTACAAGCCAGGTGGGGCGGGGGTGGGGCCGGCAGCTCCCTGCCCACCAACACTCTCCCTCCCTCTCGCCCTGGCAGGGAAATCCACGCACATCTGGGCACACGACCTCCCGGGACTGTTTGAGCAGCGGCGACTACAGCAACAGGTTCCCCTGTCCCTCCCCACCAACCGCCTCACCCAGCGCATCATCCCCAGGTCAGGGGGGTGTGCGGGGGCGGGAGGGGGAAAGCAGAGGGGCCTTGCCTGATACTGAGACTTCCCCTCTCTGAGCCCCAGTTTCCTCTTCCATCAGTGCAGTTGCTGGCCCCACCCCCACCTGCCCAGACTGGCTGGGAGTCCTGAAGGCACGGATGTTAAAGCGCTTTGCAAATTGTGGGTGCTGAGCTTGTTGGGATGTGGGCCTCTGTGCGACAGTCAAAGGTTTCCTGGGCACTATTACGTGCCAGGCCCTATGCCAAGAAAGGGAGAGCGTTAGGGACAGAGAGAAGGCGAGGGAGAGGCTTGGGATATAATCAATCCAACACGTCCATGGCTTCAAGAAACGGGAGAGGTGGACCCATAAACAGACACCTGGGACTGATACTGGGGCAATCTAGAGGGAGAACTGGGAGGGCCTGGGGTTTTCCAGGCAGATGGGGTAGGAGGCAGAGGGAAGAGCAGGTGCAAATGCACATGGGGTGAAGCTGCCTGGTGATTTGGGAGCTCCAGGGATTTCGGCCTGAAGGAGGAGGGCAGAGCAGCGAAAACCAAGCTGCACAGGTGGCGGAGCCCTTCCTTTGGTGCCAGGCCAAGGATTTGCACTTTGTCCAACTGGCCGCGGACACCGTGAACACTTTAGGAGGATCACTGCGTATGTCCTTCAGCGTTCTTTGCATTGCAGATGAATCAACTCACTGGCTTCAGCACAAGAGGGAATTTAGTGGCTCATGTAACTCAAAGTCCAGGAGTCTTTCTGCATCTCTTGGCTGTTTCTTTTTGTTGTCTTCATTCTCAGGCAGGTTCTTCTGGCAAATGCTGGCCACCTGCAGTTCTAGCTCAGCGCTCCCTTAGCTAACTGCCCAGTAGAACTAGAGCCTCTATTTCCAAGAAATTCCCACAGAAACCCAGGGCTGATTCTCACTGGGCTAGCCCCTGCCTGCCCCGGAGTCAGTCACTGTGGCTTGTGACCTTTCCTGGTAGCCCCCTCAGAGGAAAACCCAGGGGCTATTAGCCGGAAAGATGCTGGACATATAAAAACTAGAGGCATGTGCTGGGCTGGCTGTGTGGACAGAAAGGAGGGTGCATTGGAGGGCGAGGCTGGCAAGAACCCCTGGAAAGGAAGCCGACCCATTGACCAAAGATGAGGGGGGTCAGGCCGAGGGATGATGAGAACTGGGTGGACTCGAGCAGTATTTAAGAAGTGGAAGTGATTGGAGTCGGGGTGAGTAGGGGGAGGTTGGGGGCTTCCAGAGGAGCAGCTTATGGAAAGAAAATGAAGTCACCTTTGTCATGGGTGTTGTGAGCTCCTGGGGCATGTCCCAGGACAGAGTCACTCAGTCATTCAGTGACTATCTTCTGAGTCCCCCAGTGACTTTCTTGTGGGGGCAGACAGACAACAGATGGCGGACATAGAAAAGGAGAATGTTTGGTGTGAGGCAGAGTGGGGAGAGAGCTGTCTCGGGAAGGGCCGAGAGAAAGGAGGCCAGGAGGGTGAGGTGGGGTTGTGGTTTTATTTTTTTTTAATTTTTATTTTTTTAAAGATTTTATTTATTTATTCATTTATCCCCCCCTTGCTGCTTGTGCTCGCTGGGTCAGCTAACCACGCCGCGCGGGCGGGCTTGCCTTCACCAGGAGGCCCCGGGAACCGAACCCGGGGCCTCCCATATGGTAAACGGGAGCCCCACTGATTGAGCCACAGCCGCTTCCCTGGGGTTGTGGTTTTAAACAGGGTGGTCAGGGAAGGAGTTGTTTGAGCAGAGACTTGGGGGGGGGGGCGTGCAGAGGGGATGGCCAGTGCAAAGGCCCTGAGGCAAGACCCTGCCTGACCTGTTGGAACATGAAGGAGGCCAGTGTGGCTGGAATGGACAGAGTGAGGAATGTGATCTAGTTGGGTCTTGCAGCCCCAGGGAGGCCTTTGGCTTTGACTCTGAGTGGCCTAGAAGCCTCTGCTGGGTTTTTAGCAGAAGAGGACACAGTCTGATAGAGGCTTGAACAGGATCATTCTAGCTGGCTTGTGAGGGAGGAAGCGGGGACACCCATCAGGCTGTTGTTGCAATCATTCAGATGGGAGATAATAATGGCTTGGGCCAGGGTAACAGTAAAGGAGGTAAAACAGTGGTCAGAGTCTGGTTCTGTTGTGAAAGTAGAACCAACAGGATTTCCTGATGGACTAGTGGTGGGTGGAAGCGAAACAGGAGTCAGGGAGGCCTCCAAGGCTTTTTGGCCTGGGCAACAGGAAGGATGGAGCTGTCATCAGGTGTGTACGTGTGGAGGGGGCAGAGTGCAGTTTTGTCACATTAAGTTTAAGATGCTCATTAAAGTGAGTGAAGGTGGTTGGTGGGGGCTGTGGGGCATGGGGGGGGGTTGGCACTCCAAGGAGAGAAGAAGCCAGGGCTGTGGGCTTAGAGGTCATGGCCAGGTGTGTGTGTGGGGGGGTGGCCAGTGGATGGCCCAGAAGAAGAGGGGGAGGCTGGGCCGGAGGCTACAGCAGCCTGGGAGGCCAGGGGGGCCCCAGGCCCTTCCTGCAGTGAGGGAGCACGCTCAGGGCCCATCTGGAGCCCTGTGGTCCAGGGCTTCCTGAGTTTAGCCCCCAAACAAGCCTCTGCTTTGATCCAGTACCTACAGGAAATAGTCCAGTAAGTCACAGGCAGCTTTGGGTGTGTGTTGGGAAAATCAGAGTCAAAGCATCCATTTTGAATGTTAAGGCCAGAGAACCAGAGTTGTTTGGAGAGAAAGTCAAATGCAAAATCAGATGCCTATGCCCCATCCACAGGCTGGCTGGGGAAGAGAGTGAGAGGCCAAGGGAAGAGGGAGCTGTAGGGGCAGGGGGTGGGGGAGACGGGCACGTGGCAGAGGGCACAGCCAGAGCCTGGGAGGAGGCAGGGCAAGGCAGAGAGAGCCTCAGAGGATCCCCCGGGAGCTTGGGCTGGGGGCACCCACTAACCAAGGTAGGGCCCTCTCTGTTGCCACCCCTCACCACTTCTCCCAGGCCACCAGGGTGAGTGCCTGGTCCCCTGACCATGGCCTTTACTGGGCAGCTGAGGGGAGGCCGTTGGCCGTTTTTTTGCAAGTCATTTAACCTTCTTGGCCCATTTACCCAATTGTGAAATGACCAAATATGGGGTTGGGACAGGGCCGTGAGTGCCCTCTGCAGCCTGGTGGCCCCTTCACATTCTCCTTTGTTCATTTATGCCCCATTTTTATCTAAAAAGGATTTGTGATGGCTCAAAATAAACAGAAAAACTAGCCCTTCGGGAGTGCAGGCATGTGCCACATGCTGCTGAGATCAGCCCTCGCATGTATCAATTCATGTTATCCTCCCTGAGACCCTGTGGGGGGACCCTCCCATCATCCCCATTTTACAGATGAGGAAACTAAGGCACAAGAGGTTAAGTGAGCTGCCCAGAGCCACACAGAGTCAGAGGTAATTCCAGGCTGTAGATGGGGAATTCTGAAGCGGTGGAGCTTCAGATCCTGGGCCCTTCACCAGCTGTGCTACTTGGGCAAGTTGCTTTGCCTCTCTGAGCCGCTGCAGAAAAGCAGGGAGGAGGATACTGCTCACCTCCCTGGGCCCTGCAGGGCCTCGCCCTTGGATAGCACCCAAGACACCTGCACTCTCACCCTCAGGCGCTTCGCCCTGTCCACCAAGATTCCGGACACCAAAGGCTGCCTGCAGTGCCGCGTGGGTGAGAGCCGGGTCCCGGGCCACGGAGGGGCTGGGGCGTGGGGCGTGGGGCGGGGCCAGGGGAGGGGTGAGACCTGGGGAGGGGCATGGGGCGGGGCCACCCTGCACCCACTGCCCGCTTGCCTTGCAGTGCGGAACCCCTACACAGGCAGCACTTTCCTGCTGGCCGCGCTGCCCGCCAGCCTGCTCCTGCTGCAGTGGTACGAGCCGCTGCAGAAGTTCCTGCTGCTGAAGGTGCGGGGCGGCTGGGGTGGGACCAAGGGGGCCTTCGGGTGGGTGGGTGAGGCCTGGGGGCAGAGGTGGAGCTCTGAGCATCCCTGCTGCCCCCAGAGTTTCTCCAACCCCCTGCCCAGCCCGGCAGGAATGCTGGAGCCACTGGTGCTGGACGGGAAGGAGCTCCCGCAGGTGTGTGTGGGGGCCGAGGGGCCCGAGGGGCCCGGCTGCCGGGTCCTGTTCCACGTCCTGCCCCTGGAGGCCAGCCTGACACCTGACATCCTCATCCCACCTGGTGAGAAGGTGGGCGGGCTGCTGTGTGTGTGTGTGCCGGGAGAGAAACCAGGCTCTTAAAGCCATGTTCCCCACGGCCTAGCGCTCTATGAAGACCCTGGGGTCCCAAGGGCAGCTGAGCAGGGATCCACAGCCCCCGGCCCCAGTTCAGTGAGCCTGCAGTGGGCTTCCATAAGCGACTTCTTTAGACCCAAGGGCTTGACAGCTAAGAAAAAAACCTGACAGCCCTGCTATGGGGCTGTGCTGGGGCTGAGGGGCAGAGGCAGGCCCCGAGGCCCCCATTCTGAGCAGGGAAGCAGGTTATGGGGTGTCAGGACCACTCAGGGGAGCCTCACAAGTAGCAATGGGAAAAGGAGGAGGGAAGGCCCTGCTGGGTCCCAGGCCCCAAGCCAGGAGCCTCAAGCAGATTTTCTTCTCCCAGTGGCCCTGCCTCAGCGTTCTGGGCCTGCCCTGACAAAGTTCCACCAACGGGCCAGGCTAAAACCACAGTCACTGGGAGACATCTGGAATCAAGGTGTCGGCAGGGCCACGCTCCCCCTGAAACCTGTAGGGGAGAAGCCCTCCTGGCCTTTTCTAGCTCCTGGTGTTTGCTGGCCATCCTTGCAGTTCGTAGATGGAGCCCTTCAGGCTCTTTTCTTGTCTTCAGATGGTCTCTGTCTCCAGATTTCCTCATCTCATAAGATACAAGTCATCTCGGATTGGGGCCCACCCTAATCCACTTTGACCTCATCTGAACTAATCACATCTTCAAAGACTACTTGCAAGTAAAGGTTCCCCTCACAGGGGATTAGGACTTGGGCATGGCTTGGGGGATACAGTTCAACCCATTCGAGTAGGCATCCTGTGTTACGAATGAGAAAACTGAGGCTCAGATGGCTGAGGAGACTTGCCTGGACACAGTGAGCCCCGAAGCCTACTGGCCTTTTTGCGGGGTCCCTGCCCTCCCCCAGCTTTCTGGGAGCAAACCTGGCCCTGACTCTTCTCTTTTCTGTGGGCCTGCGCACCGGTCACTTCACTCTCAGGGCCTCAGTTTCCCCAGCTGTCGAGTGAGATGAGGCCCCAGACCCCGGAGCGCTGTCATGAGGCTGCAGTAGATGGTGGCTGAGTGCCGGCTGTCCCCCTCATCCCATTCTCTTGGGGGCAGGGTGGGGCTGGCGGCTCAGACAGGCCGCGTGTCTCTTCTGTGCCTGCAGAAGGGATTCCTGGCTCGGCTCAGCAGGTCATCCAGGTGGATAGAGACACGGTCCTGGTCAGCTTTGAACGTGAGCGCTCCTGGGTTCATGGTCCGGGATTGAGGGATGCCGGGTGGGTCTGCGTGCTAGAAGAGGCCACCTCACACCCGGCTTGCCGGCCCCCTCCCTGAGCAGGCTGTGTGAGGATTGTCAACCTGCAAGGTGAGCCCACGGCCACGCTGGCTCCAGAGCTGACCTTCGACTTCCCCATCGAGACTGTGGGTGAGTGAGCCAGAGGTGGGCAGGAGGCTACCTGGCTGGGAGCTAGTGACACAGCCCCGGGGCCTGGGCGGGGCGAGGAGGCAGAGCTGCAGCCTCTCCTGAGAGCCCTCCTGGTCCCCTGTGGTCAATGAGGGCCCCTGTGGCCCAGACCTGGGCCCTAGGCGTGCTGTGGGAGCAGCCTCCCCAGGCCAGGACGTAGCTGACGACAGCCTGGCCCCTCCAGTGTGCCTGCAGGACAGCGTGCTGGCCTTCTGGGGCCATGGGATGCAGGGCCGCAGCCTGGACACCAACGAGGTGAGTGGGCCTGAGCCGCCCAGCTGCCCCCACTTCGTAGGGGAGGACCTGCGGGGGTCGCCTCAGTCCCCTTTCCTTCCCAGGTGACCCAGGAGATCACAGACGAGACAAGAATCTTCCGAGTGCTTGGGGCCCATAGGTAGGATGAGGTTTCCTGGCCTCCCCTTCAGACCCCTTGAGGCCATGGCCCAGGGTGCCCTCCCTGCCCACTCCCCTCTGGCTCTCTCTCCCCTCCAGAGACATCATCCTTGAGAGCACGCCCACCGACAACCCCGGGGCCCACAGCAACCTCTACATTCTCACGGGCCATCAGAGCAGTTACTGAGCAGCAGCCGCCCTCTCTGCCCCAAGCCTTAGCTGCCGTCCCTCTGGGCCATGGGGCCCCTACTCTGCTGGGCTGGAGGGCGGAAATAATCCTGAGAAGTACTGGGGGGCTGGGGAGGGGAGCCCACCCCCCACCTCTGCAATAACTGGACCAGAGGAAGCTGCTGTCACCCCCCCCACCCCTGCAGGCAGCCCAGTCCCCAGTGCCCCGTGGCAGGGCGTCCTGGGCCGGGCAGGGCTGGGCCCTGGGCAATCCATTCCGTTCTGTTCCACCTTTCCTTTCCGCTCTTTCTGCCAAGAGCCTGCCCTGCGCTCTGTCCTGGGGAACATGGTATTTAAAAGAGAGAACTATATTGTATTAAAGATGATTTGATTTTGCTCCACTGTTTTCTTTGGGTTGGGTGGGAGCTGAGCCCACTGCCTCATCTCCTCCTCCTCCTTCCCTCCCTTCAGCCCACCCTTCTAGGGGTACATCATTCATGGATGGCAGGCTGCCAGTGGCTGGGGCAGCTCTGAAATAGGGAAGCAGGGCAGAGGTGGGGGACCAGTGGCCCTCAGCAGGCATCAGGCACCGTGTCTTCCTGGACTCCGCTCTTGGGGATCCAGCCCTCAGCTTTGCAGTCTGAGAATGTGGGACCTCACCAGGCAGCCTGGGAGTGCAGGGAAGCTGTGGTCCTAAAGACACACACCACTGAGCTGGGACCCCCTCAGGGCCTGGGGCTGCCTCCCTGCCTCCTCCCCTCTGCCCAGGCAGCACCTCTGTTTCCAGGCCTGTAGTATCAGGCCAGGAATGACTGAATGACCTGATCAGACTTTAGGAAGATTAGCCTGTGTCCATTTAACAAATATTGCCAAATATTTGATGCTGGGCCCTGGGCTTACATCCAAGACGTGGGCCTGTGCTGGGACCTGCAGCTCGAGGGCACATCCACCCACGGCTGACCTTGTACTTTGTCCTCCTTGCCCTGGGTTCTCTCTCAGAGGGCCCTATGCCCCGGGCAGGGAGGCTGCTGCTGCCCAAGGTGCTGACAGGGCTGCTCTTGACCAGAGCCAGGGGCCAGGCCTGCGGGCAGCATGGGAGCCGTCCTCGAAGGAGAGGCAGGCTATGTGGGCAGCACCCAGGCTGCAGGGGCAGGAAGGCCCTGGACTGGGGCCAAGCTTGAGCCAAGGCCCTGGAGTCCGGTCCCACCTTGGGCCCGGCGGACACCCTTCTGATATCCCAGGCCTCTCTGTACCTGCAGGGGCCCTCGGTAGCTATCTGCTAGATGAACGAGGGACGAGTGGGTGGGTGGTGGGGAGATGGCAGCCCACTGAAGAGACAGTGGTGCAGTGGCTGTCACGATGTCCCCTGGCTCACCCCTTCAGCAGAGCCCCACCTGCTCACCCCTTCCAGTGACCAGGAGGGATTCTGGGCTGAAATGGAGAACCAGATGAGGGAAGGGGACCCAGCTCCTGTGCTCTTAATTCTCACACCGCATTCTCGGTGAGACCCAAAGGAGTGGAAGAGGCACCTTCCAAGTTCTGAAGGTTTGTTTGCACCTGCCCAGAAGGTATTTGATGGACCAAATGATGGGGTGACGGGGATACAAAGGGAATTCCTAATTTCCAACTCCAGATTTCTTGAAGGTGACACGGGATTAAGTCGGTGTGCTGGGGCGGCAGACCAGTGCCACCTTGTGGCAGCTCTTCCCAGCCTGCAGCTGCTGCCCATGTCAGAGTTGGCAAAGCAGATGAGGGGAGCGGGGGGGGCGTCAGGGTATTAAATGCCAATGTAGGGAAGCGGCTGTGGCTCGGTCGGTGGGGCTCCCGTTTACCATATGGGGGGCCCCAGGTTCGGTTCCCCGGGCCTCCTGGTGGGGGCGGGCCCACCCGCACAGTGTGGTTGGCTGACCCGGTGAGCACAGGCAGCAGGGGGGGGGATAGATGAATAAATAAATAAAATCTTAAAAAAAAAAAAATGCCAATGTCGTGGGGTCGATGCAAATGAAAGGCAGTGACCTGTGATTGCAAATGAAAGGCAGTGCCTGTGATAAAATGTTTGCTGCCAGCAAAGGCCGAGATGCATTGAAAGACTAAACTTTTTGTGTATTTTTTTTTAAATAGCACTTACCCATGGTACAAATTCCTTTTAATACAGAAGAGATTTTTTTAAAAAGCCCCCAGGTCATGGTGACTTGTGAATCCTAGAGGTTTTCATACATATTTAGTCAATTCAATGTTTTATTCTTCCCCCTTTTTTCACACACACACACACACACACACACACACCAACCTATTCTGTATACTGTTCAGACTTTGCCCTTTTAAAATGTTCTGGAGATCTTTCCATTGTCAGTGCTTCCTCCTTTGTTCTTATATAGTTACAGGCATGCCCACTGTGTGGGGTTCCCCTAATTAATTTTAATTAACTGTAGTTAGGTCGCCCGTTGAGGAGATTTACCCTGTTTCTACTACTTTGATCTCACAAACAACTATAATAAACACATATTCTCATGCCAGAGCCACTCTACACATGCAAGTGTTTCTATGGGATGAAGCCGTGCTAGTGGCAGCGGAGGAGGCCATGTTTGTCATTGCGATGGCCGCTGTCAAACTGCCCAGCTCAGGCTGGGGCCTCAGACCTGGGTCAGATCAGCCTCTCTAAGTCATTTCTGCAGCTAAGTGGGAGATGCGTGGGCACCCCCAGGATGTTGGGGTAACTGGCCCTTAGCCGAGTCCTGGTGGTGAGGGCCAAGGGCGAGGTTATGGCAGCATGAGCCTTCGGGGGGGGGGGTGTGCTGTATTTGCTGTAGCAGGTCTAGCACGGCTCACAGGAGGCCCCCAGTGCTTTCCGAGTGAAGGAGTGAACATGACGTGGAGGTGAACGGGCAGTGCTGAGTCGGGCCCCTGGGCTGGGCCACCTCGCTGAGCTTCATCTTCCCGCATATACAGTGTATTAGCCAGCCAAAGGGGTGCCGACGCAAAGTACCAGAAATGTGCTGGCTCTTATAAAGGGTGTTTATTTGGGGTAAAAGTTTACAGTTCCAAAGCTGTGAAAAGTCCAAACCAAGGCACCTTCAGAGATGCTTTCTCACCAAAGTCAGCTGCCGCTGATCCTGGCGTGTTGCCACGTGGTGACGCAAGATGGCCACTGATCCCTGCTGAGGTCTCAGCCTCCCCTCCGGGCTCACCCTTTCCTCTTGAGCTGCTCCGTGGGCCCCGCCTCTTGGGGCCTCATGCTTAAGCGATCCTCTTCCATGGCAGGAAGAAACATGGCAGCTTCGTTTTCCTGTGTCTGTCCATTTATATCAGACCCAGCAAGGGGGGCGGAGACTCAGCCTTAGTCATGCCCCACTGATGCAGTCCAATCCAAAGCCCTAAAGTGCTTATCAAGTAATCTAATCAAAAGCCCCTCAACTGAATTTAATGCAAAGGATATCACACCCAGAGGAAGAGATTAGGTTACAAACATAATCTTCCTCTTTTTGGAATTCATAAAGTAATCTCAAACTGCCACATATGGTATCTTAAACTTACCTGCAGGGCTGTCAGGAAGATTGGAAATAATATACAAAATGCAACAACACAGGTGAATCTTAGAAATCTAATAATGAATTGAAACAACAAATTGCCTTACACTACGCTGGCTTTGATAACATTTTTATAAAGCTCAAAATGCAACACCACTCTCTTTGCCGCATCTTCCATGAGAATGAAGACCACTCTCAGCAACCAGACTCGACATTCCAGAAAATGCCGCCATCACACTGACGGGACGCACAGTTATTGTGAAGGGCCCCAGAGGAACCCTGCGGAGGGACTTCAGTCACATCAATGTGGAACTCAGCCTGCTTGGGAAGAAAAAGAAGAGGCTTTGGGTTGACAAACGGTGGGGAAATAGGAACTGGCTACAGTTCACACCATCTGTAAGCATGTACAGAACATGATCAAGGGTGTTACACTGGGCTTCCGTTACAAGATGAGGTCTGTGTATACTCATTTCCGCATCAACGTTGTTACTCAGGAGAATGGGTCTCTGGTTGAAATCCAAAACTTTGGGGGTGAAAAATAAATTCGCAGGGTTTGGATGAGGGCAGGTGTTGCTTGTTCGTTATCTCAAGCCCAGAAAGATGAGTTAATTCTTGAAGAAAATGATGTTGAGCTTGTATCAAATTCAGCTGCTTTGATTCAACAAGCCACAATAGTTAAAAACAAGGATATAAGAAAATTTTTGGATGGTATCTATGTCTCTGAAAAAGCAACAGTTCAGCAGTCTGATGAATAAAATCTAAGAGTTGTGCAGCAGTGGGAAAAACAACAAGATGCCAGACCTATTTGTGGTATTTTAAAGATGCAATAAAATTCATCTTTAACTTGGAAAAAAAAAAATGCAACACCAAACCATGTATTGTTTGGTTTTTCCATGCACCTGTGATAAAAGTCTATTGATTAGAGAGACACAGGACTCACTTCTCTCCCAGAAAAGTAGCTACAGTTCAGGAAGAAACGGCCTGGAAAAAAAATGTTCTAGGGTTTAGAACACCCGCGGAAGGCTCAACACCATCCAGAAGAGAGAGGGACACAGAAAAAGAATCAAAAAACCATGAGTAAAAAAACAAAAAAAAAACATGAGTAAACGTTTCAGTTGCAACTGCTGGCACCTTTCCCCCACTCTATGAGCAGACAATTTTGGATTTTCCAGCCTTGGGGCAAACCATTACATACAAGGGATGCCTAGTAAGACTTAGTGCAGATTTCTCATTAGAAACCATGAAAGCGAGAAGACAGCAGTATGATATTATTAGGATACTGAAAGAGAAAAATTGCCAGCCGAGAATTCTTTATCTGGCAAACTCATCCTTCAAATATGACGGTAAGTTTAAAATATTCACAAATAAATAGAAATTAAAAGAATTCATAAAAAAAGAATATACCTTTGCAGGAAGTATTAAAGAGAGACTTACAGCCTGAAAGAAAAAGGATATGGGAGGCCCCGGGTTCGGTTCCCGGGGCCTCCTGGTGAAGGCAAGCCCGCCCGCACGGCGTGGTTAGCTGACCCAGCGAGCACAAGCAACAAGGGGGGGATAAATGAATAAATAAATAAAATCTTTTAAAAAAAAAAGAAAAAGGAGAGAGGTTTGGAGGAGAATGTAGAAGGCAAGACTAGCAGAAAGGATAACCAAAAGAGTAAAAAGACAGATGAAAATAAGATATGATATTTGAAAACCAAAGAAAAATATGGTGGAAGATAATGCATTTACACTAATATCATTGAATGTGAATGGATTAATTCCCCAATCAAAAGATACAGACTTGGGCACGGACGTGGCTCAACTGGTTGGGCGTCCGTCTCCCATATGGAGGGACCAGGGTTTGATCCCCGGGACCTCCCAGTAAAAAAAAAAAAAAAGATACAGACTTACAGAATACATTTTTTTTTTTTAATTTACATTTGTTTATTGTTGTAACATCGCATTTTGAACATCAAACATTGCACCAAAGTGAGTCATTTATCTCAGGACAGTTGTCTTTACCATAACTAAGAGTATTGTACTGATGTTTACACTTAATTCCTGAAAATTTAAAACTTATTAGTGGCATTACTGTTTAATAATCAAATACTTCATCATAGACTGAACTTAATAATTATTAAATTGAAAGAGCAAAGTTTCCCCTCTTTTCCTTACCTTCAAAACAAACCAAAAAAAGTTTTCACCTGGAAAGAGCACTTACTTGAAAATAAAAACTCTATTTTTAACCAGTTTCAATAAACCTGGGAAGCTCTAAACCATGGGTAAACAGGGCTTCTCAGAGAAACAATTCCTTAAAGAGCTACAGGATACATTTAAAAACATGCGCCATCCATATGCTGCCTTTGGGATACTCACTTTAGACCCACGGATTCAAACCAGCTGAAAGTGAAAGGTTGAAAAAAAGATACTCCATGCAAACAGTAACCAAAAAAGAGGAGGGGTAGCTTACTTAAATTGGACAAAACAGACTTTAAATGCAAAAAAAATTATGAGCGATGCAGAAGGCCATTATATATTAATAAAAGGGGCAATCCACCAGGAAGAAATAAGTCATAAATATCTACACACCTAACCAGGGTGCCTCAAAATACAGGAGGCAAACTCTGGCAAACTGAAGGGAGAAACAGACATCTCTACAATAATAGCTGGAGACTTCAGCACACCCCTCACATCATTAGACAGAACTAGACAGAAGATAAACAAGGAAACAGAGAACTTGAACAATATGATAAACGAGCTAGACCTAAAAGACATACAGAACATTGCATCCCAAATCAGCAGGTAATACATTCTTCTCAAGTGCTCATGGATCTTTCTCCAGGATAGACCACATGTTGAGTCCAAGGCAGGTCAAAGTAAATATAAAAAGATTGAGGGAGCAGATGTGGCTCAAGCCATTAAGTGCCCACCTCCAACAGGGGAGGTCCCGGCTTCAGTTCCTGATGCCTCCTGAAAAAACAAAAACAAGCAAAATAAACGAAAAAAACCAACTCAAGGAAGTCGATGTGGCTCAGTGGTTGAGCGCCAGTTTCCCACATATGAGGTCCCAGGTTCAATACCTGGCCTCAAAAAAAAAAAAAAAAAAAAAGATTGAAATTATGCAAAGCACCTTCTCAGATCATAATGGAATGAAACTGGAAATCAATAATAGACAAGAAAGGGGAAATTTTGCAAACGTGTAGAGGCTAAACCACACACTCCTAAGCAATCAGTGGGTCAAAAATGTAGTGTGGGAGTGGATGTGGCTCAAGCGGTTGAGCACCTGCTTCCCACACGGGTGATCCTGGGTTCAGTTCCTGGTACCTCCTAAAAACAAAAAAACAAACAACAATGTGAATATTCTTGCTGACCTGATTTTGTGATAATCAGGGGAGGCTAAATATTTGCTATATTAGAAACCATGCATGTGTCCCCAGACCTAGTTTTTCTCCCTAGGGTCTGGTTTTTAGAATGCTGGTGATAAACTAAGCCTGATTTATTATATAGCCATTCTATATGGGAAAAGACTGTAACTTTGGGTATCTTTGGTCAACTTTAAGAGATATAGCAGGGGGACTGATGTGGCTAGGGTGGTTGGGCGTCCGTCTCCCATATGGAGGGACCTGGGTTCGATCCCTGGGACCTACCGGTAAAAATTTAAAAAAATAAAATATAGAAGGCGTGTGGGCCACCAGGCCCCATGCGCAGGTGTGCCACCAGGCCCCGCAAGCGGGTGAGCTGCCAGGCCCCACGAGCCATGCAGTGAGATGATGATGTAACAGGAGAGTGACACGAGGGAGAGCCAAGATAAAACGTGCTGAAAAACCAGGAACTAAGGCGGCACATGCATTAGGATGCCTCTCTCCCACACTGGAGTTTCCAAGGATCGAAACTGGTGAAGACAGGAGGAGAAGGATAAGAAGAGAGGGCAGGAAACAGACAGAGAGTTGCCCAGCAAATGGACACAAAAACAGCAAAAACTGGGTGGGGGGTAAAAATGGATAAAAGTAAATAAATAAATCCTTAAAAAAAAAGTATAGGGGAGTAAGATACAGACTATAGTTAGAAGTAATACTTTGACGATGCTCTTTCATAGTTAACACATGTTTCATAACAATGCAAAGTATTTGTGGTGGGGTGATGTGTGAGAGCCCTGTATGGTGTTATGCATGTTTGTTTTGTAAGTTCACAATGTTTACTAAACACTTACTGTTTATGTATGTTCATGTATGAATGATATACTTCAATAAATTGTTATTGAAAAAAAAAGAGGGAAGCGGCTGTGGCTCAATCAGTGGGGCTCCCGTTTGCCATGTGGGAGGCCCCGGGTTCGGTTCCTGGGGCCTCCTGGTGAAGGCAAGCCCACCCGCACGGCGTGGTTGGCTGACCCAGCGAGCACAGGCAGCAAGGGGGGGATAAATGAATAAATAAATAAAATCTTTAAAAAAAATAAAAAAAATAAATAAATAAAAAAAAAAAAAAGAAAGTGGCAGGATAGAAGATCAACTCACAAGATCAGTAATGTTTCTGTACACTAGTATTGAACAATCTGAGGAGGAAATAAGGAAAAAAATTCCATTTACAATAGCAACAAAAAACCACAAATACCTAATAATCAACTTAAACAAAGAAGTACAGGACCTATATTCAGAAAACTACAAAACTAGAAAATGCTAGAAGGAATCAAAGAACCCCTGAAGAAATGGAAAGATATTCTGTGTTCATGGACTGGAAGACTAAATATCGTAAAGATGTCAATCCTATTCAAACTGATTTAGAGATTAATGCAATACCAATCAAAATTCCAACAGCCTACTTCACAGAAATTTAGAAAAGTCAATTACCAAATTTATTTGGAAGGGAAAGTATACCTGAATAGTTAAAAGCATCCTAAAAAAGAAGAGTCATGTGGGAGGAATTTCACTGCCTGACCTTGGAACATATCACAAAGCTTCAGTCATCAAAACAGCATAGTGGGGGGAAGCAGATGTGGCTTGTGATTGGGCTCCCATCTACCATATAGAAGGTCCAGGGTTCGATTCCCGGGGCCTCCTGGTGAAGGCAAGCTGGCCCACGTGGAGTGCTGGCCCTCACAGAGAGCTGGCACAGCAAGATGATGCAACAAAAAGGGACACAGAGGAGAGACAACAAGAGACGCAGTAAACCAGGGAACTGAGGTGGCACAAGAGATTGAGCGCCTCTCTCCCACTCCAGAAGGTCCAGGATCAGTTCCCATTCTCGTTCCCTTTAGGTGCTACCTAAAGAGTAGACAAGTGGACATAGAGGAACACACAGCAAATGGACACACAGAGCAGACAGTGAGCGCAAAAACAGCAATGGGGCGGGAGGGATAAATAAATAAATCTTAAAAAAAAACAACAGCATGGTGGGGAGTGAATGTAGCTCAGTGGTTGAGTGCCTGCTTCCCATGTACGAGGTCCTAGATTCAATCCCCAGTACCTCCTTAAACAAAACAAACAAACAAAAAACAACAGCATAGTATTGGCATAAAGATAGACACACGGATCAGTGGAATAGACTTGAGAGTACAGAAATAAACACTCACCTCTACAGCCAACTCATTTTTGACAAATCTACTAAGTCCATGTTACCAGGCCAACCAGTCCTTCAACAAATGGTGCTGGGAGAACTCGATATCCAAAACCAAAAGAATTAAAGAGGACTCCTATCTCTATATAGGAATCAACTCAAAATGGATCAAAGGCCTAAATATAAAAGCCAGGACCATAAAACTATTAGAAAAAAATGTAGGGAAATGTCTCCAAGATCTTTTGTTAAGTGGTGGTTTCTTAGACCACCCAAAGCATGAGCACAAAAGGAAAAATAGATAACTGGCACCTCCTCAAAACTGAACACTTTTGAACCTCAAAGGACTTTGTCAAAAGGGTGAAAAGGCAGTTGAATCAGTGAGAGAAAATATTTGGAAGCTACATATCTGGTAAGGGTTTACTATTCATGATACATAGGGAGATGCTACAACTCAACAACAAAAAGACAAACGACCCAATTTAAAAGATGGGCAGAAGACTTGAATAGACATTTGTCCAAAGAAGAAATACAAATGGCGAAAAGACACATGAAAAAATGTTCAATATCATTAGCAATTAGGGAATTGCAAATCAAAGCTACAATGAGATATCATTTCACACCTATTAGAATGGCTATTAAAAACACAGAAAACTATAAGTGTTGGAGAGGATGTGGAGAGATAGGAGCACTTATTCACTGTTGGTGGGAATGCAGGATGGTACAGCCACTGTGAGAACTGTTTAGCAGATCCTAAAGAAATTGAATATAAATTTGCCATGTGACCTGGCAATACTACTTGGTGTATGCCCAGAAGAACTGAGAGCAATGACATGAACAGATATCTGCACACCGATGTTCATAGTGGCATTATTCACGATTGCCAAAAGATGGAAACAATCCAGGTGTCCATCAACCAATGAATGGATAAACAAATTGTGGTGTATTCACATGATGGAATATTATGCAGCTGTAAGAAAAAATGAAGTCGTAAAGCATATGACAGCATGGATGAACCTGGAAGACATTGTTGAATGAAGCAAGCCAGACACATACAGTCAAATACTGTATGATTGCACTACTGTGAACTAAATATAGTGTAAATTCATGGAGTTAACTAGAATATCCATATTGGATAGAATATGAGTCACCAGAAAATAGAACGAGGTTAGAGAATGGAAAGCTGATGGTTAACGAGTGCAGAATGGTAGAAAGGTTGTTGGTTAATCTTTGGAAATGAATAGAAAAGGGTGAAAGCACATCACAATGTTTGTAACTGGCAGTGTTGTTATGTGCTGTTCAACAGTGGTTGAAATGGAAAGTCTAAGGTCATGTATATTACTAAAAGGAAAGCTAAAAAAGGTAGCATGGGACTGTATAGCATTGTAAACTTCATGTGAAATATGAATATGGGTAAGATTGCATATATTAGATTGTTTTTCTTTGAAACCGAACAAATATATTAATGTTACAAGATGTTAATATCAGGCAAAAAAAAAACCCCAACATTATGCTAAGTGAAAGAAACTAATCACAAAGTACTACATATTGTATGATTCCATTTATATAAAATGTAAATATAAATCAATTTTTAAAGATGAAATTAGATTAGTGGTTATGTAGGGCTAGGGAAAGACTGCTAAGGGGTGTGGAGTTTTTCTTTTTGGAGTAATGAAATTGTTCTAAAATGTTTTGTGGTGATGAATGCACGACATTGTGATTATACTAAAAGCCAATGATTACACACTTTGGATAGTTTGTATGGTATGTGAATATATCTCAATAAAACTGCTTTATTTTTTTTTAAAGATTTTATTTTTATTTATGTATTTATCCCTCCCTTCCTGCTTGTGCTCATTGTGTCCATTTGCTGTGTGTTTCTCTGCATCTGCTTGTTTCCCTTTGCTGCATCATCTTGCTGTGCCATGCAGGCCGTCAGCCCGCTGCGCCACTCGGGCCGGCTTGCCTTCATCAGGAGGCCCCAGGTTCGATTCCTGGGGCCCTCCATATGGTAAACGGGAGCCCAACCAATTGAGCCACAGCCGCTTCCCAAACTGCTTTAAAAAATAAATACGCAAGAATAGCCAGAAATAGCAGCTGTGTAGAGCAGGGGAAGCATAGAGTGATTGAGAGGTGATGAATTTTTTTGTTAGTTTGTCTGTTTTTTGTTTATTATTGAAATAATGAAAATGCTCTAATAATGATTGAAGTGGTGAATGCACAACCATGTGATTATACCAAATATACACTTTGGATGGATTGTATGCTCTATTAATATGCATAAATACATTTGTTTTAAAAACAAAACAAAACAAAACACGCATTACTTCACTCATCACACAGGATGTAAGCATTTGCATCTCTCTCTCCTACCACCCAATCTTGGCCCCTCTGTATCCACATCCAGTATTTAAGGTGCTTGGCATAGAGCAGATGTTCAATAAATGTAACCAGAGGTGACTTGGAAAAAAAATTATGGTAAGTGAAAGAAAACAGACACAATACATACTTATTGTATGATCCCATATCGTATGATTCCATTTATATAAATATATATTGTCTGATTTCATTATATAAAATGTAAGTATAATCAATTTAGAATAAATGGTAACTGGTTAAAAAAAAAACTCTATGAAGATAGCAAGGAAAGGAAAAGTACAAAAATTCAAGACAGTGGTCCTCTGAGGGGAACTGGGTTCGTGATGAGGAAGGACCCAGGAAGTGCAAGCTATGCTAGGATCTTGGCTCTCAGGCTGGGTAGCAGGCTCATGGGTGTTCAATTTGTAACCGAGTCCCAGACTCTCAGGGGCACCACACATGTCTTGTATGTGTCCAATATCATATAATACAATGCAATTCTCAATCATTTAAAATAACCACTCAAAAAAACGTGAAATTCTATAAATGCTTTAAAAAAATGAAATAAAATAATCCTTCCTAGATGATGAAATCATCATGAACGATGAATTCACAGTGAAAGGCTGATGCAATCACCTGGGAATTACATCAGTGCTCTGCTTTGCAGAATTATGGGTAGAACCCCTGCTGGGTAGCTGCTTGCTTTTTTTTTTTTTTTTTTAAAAAAAAGCTTTGAGGCATAACTGATATACAATAAATTGTGCACTATTTGATGAGTTTTGACATCTCTATACACCCATGAAACCACTACCACAATCAAGAAAATGAACACATCCATCACCCCAAAAGTTTTCTCCTTTTGTAACCCCTCCTTCCTTGCCTCCCTGTCCCCAGGTACCCACTGATCTGCAGTCATAGATTAATTTGCCCTTTCTAGAATTTATATAAATAGAATCATACAGTACTTTTTTGTCTGGCTTCTTTCACTTGGCATAATTGAGATTCCTCTACATTGTTGCATATATTAATAGCTTATTCCTTTGTATTGCCAAGTAGCATTCCATTGTCTGGAGGCCCCACAGTTTGTTCAGCCATTTACTTATTGAAGGACACCTGGAATTAGTTCCAGTGTGGAACTGGTACAGATAAAGCCGCTGTAGGGAAGCAATGTGGTTCAAGCAGTTGGGCGCCTGCCTACCACATGGGAGGTCCCGGGTTCAGTTCCTGATGCCTCCTTTAAAAAAAAAATTATTATTATTTATTTTTATTTTTATTTTTAAATTATTTCTTCCTGGTGCCTTCTGGCTGGCAAGGCAAGCTGACATGATGGGCTGGTGCAGTGAGCTGACGCAATGAGGAGATACAACAAGGGAACAAAATGAGAGACACAACAAGCAGGCAGCAGAGGTGGCTCAAGTGATTGGGTGCCTCCCTCCAACATGGGAGGTTCTGGGTTCGGTTCCTGATGCCTCCTAAAAAGATGATGAGCAGACACAGAGAGCACACAGCAAACAGACACAGAAAGCAGACAGCAAGCACAAATGATGAAGGAGGGAGAAACAAATAAAATAAATCTTAAAAAAAATAAAAAATAAAGCTGCTGTGAACGTTCATGCTCAAGTCAGTGTGTCTACATATACTTCCTTAAAAACTTTGGAGTGGAATGGCTGGGTCATGTTGTTGGTGATTTTTCAGGAAACTGCCAAACTGTCTTGTTGTGTTGGGTTACAACACTTTACGTTCCCACCAGCAGTGTAGGAGAGTTCCAGTTCCTCCTTGCCAATACTTGGTTTGGTCAGTCTTTCTAAATGTGTTGTATTTACTGAATAAAGATTTCCTTTTCATTTTCAAAACAACTGAAACATCTTATTTTTTTCCTTTCTTGTCCACAATATTAGCTGTTTTTTTTTTGTTTGTTTGTTTGTTTATATAAAATAATACTTTCTCCCTTCTATACAAAGTATGAGGAAAAAAGTAAAAATTATCTAAGATGCCACCATGAGAAATATGGTGACTGTCCATTGTGAATCTATTAATGCCTATGCAGTTATACAATGCTATATAAAGGATTTGTGTCGTACAGTTTTTAAAGCATAAAGCATATTTTTAAAAAGTATGTTGGATTCTTAAAATGTGTTAGCTAGAGGAGCAGATGTAGCTCAAGTAGTTGAGCACTTGCTTCCCATATACAAGATCCTGGCTTTGATCCCCAGTACCTCCTAAAAACAAAAACAACTGAAAAAACGAACTCTCCTTGGGTAGCGGATGTAGCTCAGTGGTTGAGTGCTTGCTTCCCACGTAGGAAGTCTTGGGTTCAATCCCCCGTACCTTTTTTTTTTTTTTTTTAAAGATTTATTTTTTTTTTATCCATTTTAACACCCCCCTCACCACCCCCGTTTTTGCTGTTTTTGTGTCCATTCGTTGGGCAATTCTGTCTGTTTCCTCTCCTCTCATCCTTCTCATCCTTCTCCTCCTGTATTCACCAGGATTTGAACCTGGGAATCTCTGATGTGGGAGGGAGACGCTCTGCCACCTGCACCACCTCAGTTCCTGGTTTTTTGGTGTGTCTCATCTTGGCTCTCCCCTGTGTCTCTCTCCCGTTACGTCATCTTGCTGCATGGTTCAGTGGGGCCTGGGGGCTCACCTGCTTGAGGGGCCTGACAGCTCGCCTGTGCACCTTCTATTTTTATTTTAACAGGAGGTCCCGGGTATCGAACCCAGGTCCCTCCATATGGGAAATGGACGCCCAACCATTTGAGCCACATCTGCCCCCCTGTACCTCCTTAATTCGATAACTTCCAGGCTCACTCAACCCCCATTCAGCGTCTTCACTGGGAATCACATGCTGTGTATCCTTTACTAGCTTTCTCCATATCATAGAATCCCATGCAAATATGCACATACACATAGGTTTGTTTTGCAAAAACAAGATCACAGTGTGTATTTCTCTGCTTCTTTTCTCATTTAATAACATTTCAGCAGGAAAGCCCCACCAGGTCAGTTCATACGGACTAACTCCTTTTCAAGTCAATAGTCCAGGTTGTGGATATTCCAGTGTGTTCAACCATTCCTAACTGCTGGAAAGTCACTTTGATTCCAGGTTTTTGCCATTACGAACAGTGTTGCAGTAACTGACCTTGAACACATTATGTAATCACATGCCTTGCTATGGGATTGCTGGGTTCAAAAGGGGTCTCTTTAATAGAATGCTTTCCAAAAAGGAAATTCACATGAGTAGACATTAACACTTTGATTTTTAAAATATTTATATAAAAAAACCTCATTGGGAAGCGGCTGTGGCTCAATCAGTAGGGCTCCCGTTTACCATATGGGAGGCCCCGGGTTCGGTTCCCGGGGCCTCCTGGTGGGGGCAGGCCCGCCCGCACGGCGTGGTCAGCTGACCCAGCGAGCACAAGCAGCAAGGGGGGGATAAATGAATAAATAAATAAAAATCTTTAAAAACAAAAAACAAAACGAAAAAAAAAACCTCATTATTGCCATATTTGCATTTCCTTGTTAGGGAGGTTGCATACCTTTTCAGGTTTCTTGGCTATTTGCTTTTCAGAGATTTATGACAATGTTGAATTTTACCTGAGGGCTGTGACCCTGGAAAACAGCAAGGGTTAAAAAATCTTTTGCGAATATTCTCGCTGTCCTGATTTTGTGATAATCAGGGTTGGCTAAACATTCGCTATATTAAAAACCATGCATGTGTCCCCAGACCTAGTTTTTCTCCCCAGGTCTGGTTTTGAGAATACTGGTGATAAACTAAGCCTGATTTATTATATGACTATCCTGATGGGAAATGACTGTAACTTTAGGTATCTCTGGTCAACCTTAAAGAGATATAGCAAGAGGACAGATGTGGCTCAAATGGTTGGGCGCCCGTCTCCCATACGGAGGGACCTGGGTTCGATCCCTGGGGCTTCCCGAGAGAAAATTAAAAAAAGAAAAATATAGAGGGCATTGCAGACCATCAGGCCCCATGTACAAGATGATAACAGGAGAGTGACACAAGGGAGAGCCAAGACGAGACGCGCTGAAAAAACAGGAATTAAGGTGGCACAGGTGGTAGGCCACCTCTCTCCCACATCAGAGGTTCCAAGGATCGAATCCCAGTGAAGAAAGGAGGAGAAGGATGAGAAGAGAGGGCAGAAAACGGACAAGAGAGAGTTGCCCAGCAAAGGGCACAAAAACAGCAAAAATGGAAGGGGGGGTTAAAAATGGATAAAAGTAAATAAATCCGTAAAAAAAAAAAGCATAGGGGAGTAAGATACAGACTATAGTTAGAAGTAATACTTTGACGATACTCTTTCATAATTTGTTAACAAAATGTTTCATAACAATGCAAAGTATTTGTGGTGGGGTGATGTGTGGGAGCACTGTATGGTGTTATGCATGTTTGTTTTGTAAGTTCACAATGTTTACTGAACACTTACTGTTTATGTATGTTCATGTATGAATGATATACTTCCATAAATTGTTTTAAAAAAAAAATAAAACTCCTACTAGTAAATAAAAAAAATCTCCCACCCTTTGTGGTCCAGAAAGTGGCTCACTGCAAGGAAGCCTCCCTTCCCCTTGTGACTTAGATAAGACCCTCAGTTGCTCCCCATTGTTGACCTATGACAAGGCCAGACACAGATCTTCCAAATTCCTATCCTTCACTTCTTAAATGATTAGGTGACAACTTATTCCCCATCGATCAACTGGAACAAAATGCTTGTTAACCAAACTTTGGTTACACTTCTCTCCTTCCTCCAGGTCCCTGTGCTTTAGCCCATCCTCAGCCAGAGCCAGCATAGTCCAGAAAACAGGCTGGCCTCAGCAGAAAACATTCTCTGATCACACCACCCTTTTATCCACTTCCCCACACCTGGTTCTACACTCCTCTCTATAAAAGAAAAGCCTTTTTGGCCTAACCCTTGGGACCTTGCTGATCTTACAGTCAGTGTTCTCCCTATTGCGATAGTTTCTTTCCTACCCTTGCAATAATTCTTTCAAATAAAGTTCTTACCAAATCCTGATGTGTTCATTTGACATATTCTTTGCTCATTTTCTATGGTTTTTATCTTTTATCTAATTAAATCTAATTAATATCTGTTATAGATATTAGCTGTGTATCTGTGTGGCAAATATTTTTTCCTCATCTATCATTTGCTGTTGACATTTACCATATAATTTTATTTTTTTGAGAATCAAGTCTTTTATTTTTTTCTTTTACCTTTTAAAATCGTTTCTTTATAGTTTCCAAATTTCCTGTCTTCACCAAGTCTCTCAACCCCTACATTACTTTTATAATCTAATTGTATCCTACACATTCGCTCATTGTTTATATTTAAGACTCTGTTCCACTCGTTAACTAAATCATCTTACTGAATTGAAATACCACCTTTGTGTTATTTCTACCTCTATCTGGGGAAATCTATTTCCGGACTCCACCACGTTCCACCAATCTGTCTCTTCTACAGCAACATCGCAGTGTTTTCATAATGTATTTATACACTATGTTTACTATCTGGAAAGGCAGCTCCTCCTTAATATTTTAATAAGCTTTTCCACTACTTTCGTAGTTATTCGTCTATCTAATTTTAAGATGATGCTATCACACTTACCCCAACCCCGTTGGGATAATAGTGGAAAGGCATTATATTTGTAAATTAATTTTAGAATCGACAATTTTGTTGTTTTCCAACTAGGATTATATGTTCTTCCATCGGCTCAGATACTGTTTTAAATCTTTCGATAAGACTATTTCAAAACGCCTTTTTTCTACTTTTTTCCCCACCTCTTCACCAGCAGCGTCAACGGATCTGGTTTTCGGGCACGCGCCGGCCCCTCCCCCTCCCGCCCCTCGGTTCCGGGTTACCATGGGAACCGAGGCTTGACGTCACCTAGAGTTTCCGCGCCAGGCCCCGGAGTTGACCGCAAAGACAGAGCGGCGGAGAGGTGGCTCGGCATCGACGCCTGCGCAGTTCCAGCCCCCGCCCTTTCCGCTCCCCCCTACCCCGCCCTCAGCCTCGTTCCGGCCCGGGCTCCACCGCCGCGACCTCTCGTTCATCCGGGCAAAATTGCTCCCTGGGGAAGGGGAGGGGAAAAGAAATCAAGCGAGCGACAGCCAATCCCACGACAGTACGACGCAACCTAGATTGGCTCATTCGCCCCCAGCCAATAAGGGAGCGCCTCCCGCCTACGTCATAGAGTTGGCCCCACCCCGCACCTTTCTTTCTGGCCTCGGAGCTCAGTGCGCGCAGTAACAAATGAAGTGCGCGCTGCGACACCTCCCATCTCACTAGGCTCCGCCGCCATTTCCTTTCGGGGCCTAGCGGCTCGGCCAATCCGGGCGCACATCGAGCAGGGCTAGGGTTCCGCCAATCCGGGGCCGCGGATCCCAGCCTCTGGCCTCGGCCCGGGCCAATCAAGGCCCCGGCCCTGTCGCCCCCGGCCCGCCCCCGCGGCGCCCTCTCTCCTCCCTCTTTGTGCGTCTCGCGCCGCCGCCGCGTGAGTGGACGGGCTCCGCGCGCTCCGCGGCAGCGCAGTCGGGCCCCCTCCCCGCGGGAGATTCGCGAAGCAGCCGTCGCCGTCGTCGCGGAGGAACAGGAACCGCCGGCGCCGGTCCCCAGGGGCGCCATGGCGACCGGAGCGAACGCCACGCCGCTGGGTAAGCTGCCCCCCCCC
>JAKSZT010053990.1:4073657-4227704 GCA_026826555.1 Tolypeutes matacus | reverse complement strand
ATATTCATGACTTCAGATAATTTCGTTCTTCTCATCCCTTCTTTTCTCCTTTCCTCCTGAGATGAAGTAGCAATCCTTTGGAAAACTCAAAAAAAATCTAGTAGTCTGTTTTAGATCATTCTCACCTTCCTTACTATGCCTTATTCTGTTCAAACATTCTTTAATTTACAATAACAACCTTCTAATTGGACTGCATAGGGATACATCTCTAGCAATATTCAAGTCTTATTTACATGGTGTACTCTTTTATACATCCAAATGTCACAAACAATACAGTTTTAGAACAACTGCTTAGTTTTGCTTAGGTTGTGTGAAATGCAACTGGGAGAAAATATTTTGGAACATAAACCTACAGATTAAATTAGGAACACAGATTAATGCTGCAGACATCAGTAGTTTATTGTATGTTTAGTCCAAACACATTCAAAATGGAAACTCAAAGAATACTTTCCACCTGCAACAAACTAGATTCTACTAGTATATAATGCTTAACACATTACAGCGATAAAGATGGTTTTTAATGCAAGTTTTACTTTTATACATTTGGACAGCGGTCTCAAAAATATTCATTTGATAAATACGATTTTCTACTAACCAAAGAAACATCCCTTTTGGAGGAAATTAGGGTAAAGGCTTTCTAGGTGTATGAGACTGTGGCCTTCAGACAAAAATATTTAAAGCCAGCATGTTTTTGAGAATCTTAATTTCCTGTGTTTTTTTAGACTGCTGAGAATTTTGAGGCGTTGAAATTGTCTATCTCCTTTTTACAGTGCTGCTAATAATTTTTTCCCTACTCTACTCCCACCCAGCCCTCTTCTGTTTCACATTAGACCCATCTGGGTCTTTTCAACATTGTAAAAATGCCCCCTAGTGGAGTGGTACCCCAGGAACAAGAGCAGGCTTAGAAAAGCAAACTCATTCTTATATGCGGGTTCTCTTCCCTAGGGCTAGTTAATGCACTAAATCTTAAGGGATATTTAAAGCTATAAGCAAAGTAATAGAAATCAAAGCAGAGGCTGGTGTAGCTCTGCCCTCCCTTAGAACCACAAAACAAGAGAGACATAGTTAACACAGGGAATTGCCTTCAAATTATTTAGCATGGGGGCTTTTTCCATAAGACCACAGAAGATAGCATCACTTTTGATTTATACTTTAGTACCAGCTATTTCTTCAAAACAGATCGTACATCCTCACAGTTCAGATAAGAGGGCTGCCTTTACTCCCATCGAAGGTGTCTTTCACCTTGAGTTGTTGAGTTCAGTATATGACTGCTTTAAGTCAGGACTTTAAAGAAGTTTAGGGAACTATGTGTTTTACTCATCTTCTGTTTCCTGTGGTACAGAATGCCTCAATACTTTGCTTTGGTGTTAAATGTGGATTTTCATTTCTTCAGAGCTTGATTGGTTCTGTGGTATAGCCCTGTGGTATGTTTTTAAAATTAAAAGGCCATCTAGAGTTGGACATGACGTTAATCCCATCTTGGGGCTAACTCAACATCCACCCAACCCACTAAGACTAGCCCTTATTAGAGATGATTGCTTAAAACTCAGATGCTACAAAGGTAAGAAACAGGTGGTTATTCAGCATTCTGAAGAAAGAGGATCTGGCTCCACAGTTACCCTTGTCTCCGAAAATCAGCCATGTAACATTTCTCCAGAGTCACTGGCAACTTTTATGAAACCCTCATCTCTCTTTTCATGTACAGCCTCAAATGTCAAGGTCTGAGGGCCACACACAGTTTCCTTGACCCACACTTTGCATCCTCTGCACCCCCATTTTGCTCCCTACATTAGTAGCAAGTTTTAAAATAAAGGAAAAAGACTTCTTGCATCATTATGGATACTTGTTTATTAAAATACACGGTTTGCCATCTAACATTTGATTAAAGCAGCAGGTATTGGGAAACCCTTACTAGTATGGGTCTGATTGCACAGAAAGTATACAAATTTCTATAAAGTGTTGAAGTGGTTATTAAGTGTTTTAGTTGTTTAAGAAAATTTAAGCTTGGTGTTAATGAAAATGATCATTGTTCAACTGATTCTTTTTTCTTGTCCCATGTTAATTGGGTCTCATTTTGGGCCATGTTTAATATTTTAATGAAGAAAAATAAGCTTTTGCCCTCAAAGTAATCTGGTGGGTATGGGATGTCGGTGTTATCAATGGCTTTGGTTCTGGGTGCCAGTTGTATAGCAAGCCTTGGTGGGGAGGGAAAGCCTTGTTTTGATGTTAGCATTAGTGAACAGTCTTAACTGCTAACCCCTCTTCCAACAAACTGTTTGCTTCCTTAAGTGATAACCATTTTGAAGTGAAAAAACCTATAGATGTAAGTGGACTCCTGCCAATAGATGGTGGGGGGTTTGCCTCAATGTGTTCACTGATCAGTCGTCCCTTTCAAAGTCTCCGAGTTCTTCATGCTTGTTGTTGAGATTTGAGATGTTTTTTGGTAACATTGTCTTTTTTCCATCCTTTTTTTTTTCTTTCCTAACCTGGTTTCTTCCAGTGCAACTGCAGATAGAAGACCTGACTCGTAAACTGCGCACAGGAGACCTGGGCATCCCCCCTAACCCTGAGGACAGGTTGGGAAACAGTTTTAACCAGCTGACAGTAACGCTTTTACCTTTTTCTCAATACATTTTACTGGTGGCAACATATTGTGTCAGTTCGATAAAATCCTAATGAGAAGACTGGTACTCTTGACCATTTGGGGAACTAGGGTTTAATTAGCAATATTTATGATCAGTTAACAGTTAGGAATGGAATGAAAACATAATTACTAGCAAAATAAAAAGTTACAGGAAAATGGACAACTGGTTTACAATTGGTAAGCATTTAGATTTTAACCTGATTTACCCATCCATAGAGACAGTGAGGTGGCCTGTTAACCTGCCTTTTCAGTACCTGCTTTGGCTGAAAGCCCAGGGTGTACAGTTTTTTCACAGGTACACGATGCAGGAATTAAGAATATTTTTGAGCATCACTGAACTTGAGCAAGCCAGAAACCCAATCTGGTCAGCTCATTGCTGTATTCTCCTGCTCATGGTTTTGAGATGGTTTTAAAATCAGATGAGATTTCTAACCAACTTACTTCACTGCCAGTTAATTTTCAGCCTTGGCCATTGCCTGGGGATGTTGGGAAGGGGCCAGGACATTCTCACCTGTTGTGGGATAGCAAGCAGCTAACCCTGAATTACATTTTTGTTTTGTTTTAAGGGGCGTGTGGTCCTCAAACAGCTGTGGTCATGTTCTTTCAGTGTATCATTTCTTTAATACCTTTGAAAAGGTATTTAAGGGAAATGAATTTTTTCAAAAAAAAAAAAAAAAAAAAAAAAACAGGGATTTTAATGTCTCTGTTGGTGTTTGAACAGCTAAAATCTGGTCATTTCATGAAAAGGCAATAAGCCTCCCACCCAGTGAAATTTCTCCTAGTGCGTGCAGTTTTAGTTGAAAACACTTGGCTTTTAAAAAGTGGTGTTTTGAGCTTGTTTACCCAGTTAGTGCATCAAATTAGATGATTAAAATGGTTTTAGAAGCCATTCATTTATGCTTTTTCTGCTGCCCTTTGCCAGAAAAGAAACTTCTTTATTTCTCCATATTGATCCTTTAATTTTATTAAATTTTATTTTTTTTATCTGTAGATACTGGTTGAAAAGGTTGTGTTGTTTTATTTCACTTTTTGATTTGAAGGGGGGGTTTTTTGGTTTTTTGTTTTTTTTTTGTTTTTTTTTTTTTTTTCATTTTTTTTTTTTTTTTCCAAAGAGATTTGCATTGTAGGTTATAGACCACAACTGTTTAGTGCCTTTTGGGCCTTTTTCCCTTTATTATGTCTACAGGTTACCAGGCAGTTTCTCAAAAGGTTGAATTTTTAACAAACCTTTGCTTTCTAGAGAGCTGGGATTAGAATTTAGTTGATCTAACATGGTGCCTGTTCGAGTTGAAGAAGTTGGCCAGTCTAACCTCTAGAATATTAGATTTTACTTTTTATTTGTATGGTTTGAGAAGAGGTTAAACTGTTGTGAGGCTTTTAAATGACAAATTTGGTACTGGTAAAGCTTGTTTTGATAATTCAGCCAGAAATGCTTAATTCTAGACAACCATGGGTGGGAATTAGAAATGTTCAAGCATGTTAGAAATAAAACCAGAGCAGGTTTCCTCCCTTGTATTCAGTTTGAAGGAGGCCCTAATGCCTGATTGGTTTTGCTTTTGAACCCAGGTTGGCGGGAAATGCATGAATTTCTTACCTTAAGATTATTTAAGAAGTTGTGCTCTCAAAATTAAGCCACTATGCTATTTTAATGTTGCTTTAACAGTTAAAAATGTTTTAAAATCTTTTATAGAATTCTATAAAAATCTTTTATAGAATGTATAAGATGTTAGTCTAATGAGCTGGGGTATGTTTGCTTTTTTTCATAACTGAATTGTGCTAACAGTTTATACAAATGCTAGAAACGGAGGTGTCATTTAGCCGTCATTAGCCATGAACAAACCTGACCTTTTATTCCATCGTGTGTGTAACGTGGTATGACATGGTTCCCTTTAGGCTGAAGACAGTGGGAGCAGCCGAGTTCAGTCCTTGCTCTCCAACTAGGCAAGGTTCTCTCAACTAAACCAAGGGTGTAGGAGTCTTAACTACTTTCAGGATGTTTTTTTTAATAACCTGATCCACATGGTCTCTTCCCTTCTTGCAGCTGCTACTAAATTTTCATTCAGAATATCAAGCTATGGTCCTTTTTGTAATCTTAACAAAGACTTCTAGGAGTGTAACTTCTCTTTTTTTATTACCGCAAAATCCAGCTGTGGTAAACTGACCATTTTATCGTTACTATTTTTTACTTATAGCAACAGCATTTTACTCATTAAAAGTGAGAGAGAAAATCTGCTTTCTGGACTTGTAAACTATGGTGGAGAAACGTAGGTTTTCCCCTTGCTGTTTGCAGGTTCAGACCCTAGACAAGTATTTGACCAAATAAATCTGCATTTGCAGCCTCTCTTAGAAGCTGCTATAGCATTTTAACGTTTTTCTCTACCCAGACTCCCCAACCTCGAACAGCCAGAAAACAGGTTGACTCCTGGGCCTTGGACACAGCCAGCCAGGCCATTGAAGGAAAAGCAAAGACGAAGCCTTGAACCATCTCTCTCCATTGTGGGGGCCAAGTAGCTGCAGTAGCCTTGAGTCCCAGTTGCATTGGGTTAAAGAGCTCATACTTACCATGTGTTAGAGGTACAGATGCTCTTCCCTGATAGGGCATGAGCTCTCCAAGAGTTAGCATTTTACCTAAACTTGGGGTTTCTGTGGCTCATAAAGTTGTAATATTGTAGAAAAAAAAATTTTTTTTTCCCCCAAATGAAAGAAAATTCATACTTGGCAAGAAGACGCAAGAGGATGATACTCTCCTTGCCATTTTCAATCCAGAGATTTCCCCCCCCAAAGGACAGTTTTTTCCTTTCATCACTTTTAGAAGCAAAACCATTTTTTTCCTTTCTCACACCCCTGTCCTCCCCAGTCCCCCTAATGATAAGCCAGTTTCATCTCCCCATTCCACACGATCTTGAATGGCACACGTTATGGTCGGTTCCTCCAAAGAGTATTGTGTTAGGGACTGAGAGGCAGAAGGGCTGGGGAAGACGTATTATAGCCCATGTGGGAATGAGAGAATGTGGGGCAGAGCAGTAATGGTGGTCTGTCTCCCACAGGTCCCCTTCCCCTGAGCCTATCTACAATAGTGAGGGGAAGCGGCTGAATACACGTGAGTTCCGCACCCGCAAAAAGCTGGAAGAGGAGCGGCATAACCTCATCACAGAAATGGTTGCACTCAACCCTGATTTCAAGCCACCAGCAGATTACAAGTAAGCACGGAGCCCTGGGGCCTCAGATCACACATGCAGGTCACGTGTGATCTGAGAACAGTTTTGGTACTGACTTCTCATCTCTTACCCCAAATTACCTGTAATTACCCGTCACTAAGGTTTAGCTCTAGAGAAGCTTTTGGTCATTTTTTTTTTTAACTCCCAAAATTTTGCAAAGGATTTGACAGTCTTTTCTTTCTTAGACCTCCAGCAACACGTGTGAGTGATAAAGTAATGATTCCCCAAGATGAATATCCAGAGATCAATTTTGTGGGACTGCTAATTGGGCCCAGGTGAGTAAGTGCAGTTCTCTGAGATACAGAATCCGTATGAACCTTGTCAGACATGTCTATTTTGTATATTATTGGGTGTCATTGGTTTGCCTTCCTGTTTCTGGTTGGAGAGACAGTTTGGATTATGCCTTTCTGGGAGAAAATCTCGTTAACTTCCCCATTTTACTGCAGAGAAGTCAAACCTACAGGATTGCCCTGGCTGACCTTAACTTAGAGATCATGGATCTCTTGATGGGAAAACCTAGTTTCTGCACTTGAGTTTCCCCACCAGTGCCCTACACAGCCCACTCTCTGTCTCCCTCAGTGTGTGCATTTGAATGCCAATTATGATAATTTGATCCATTTGCTCTTTGGTTTCTACCTCTGATAGAGGAAACACCCTGAAGAACATAGAGAAGGAGTGCAATGCCAAGATTATGATCCGAGGGAAAGGGTCTGTGAAAGAAGGAAAGGTTGGGCGCAAAGATGGCCAGATGTTGCCTGGGGAGGATGAGCCACTTCATGCCCTGGTTACCGCCAACACCATGGAGAATGTCAAAAAGGCAGTAGAACAGGTGAGAAAGCTGGAAAGGATACCGCTTGCTGGAAATCTGAGTAGTGGCCCCAGCGATGACATGACGTAACTGTCCACTGTGTCTTCACTAGATAAGAAATATCCTGAAGCAGGGCATCGAGACCCCCGAGGACCAGAACGATCTACGAAAGATGCAGCTCCGGGAGTTGGCTCGCTTGAATGGGACCCTTCGGGAAGACGACAACAGGTATGTGAACGTTGTCAGAGACCTGAGTGAGGAACCATGGCTTAGAGTCAGAGACCTGAGTGAGGAACCATGGATGTGGGAAGGTGATGTCCATAGCTCTTGAGTTGACTTATTTATTTTTTTTGCAACAGAATCTTAAGACCTTGGCAGAGCTCAGAGACCCGCAGCATTACCAACACCACAGTTTGCACCAAATGTGGAGGTGCCGGCCATATTGCTTCAGATTGCAAATTTCAGAGGTAAGGGGCTGGCAGCTCTGGGTTTCCTGGTAGGCCACAGTGTGCGTTGCCCTCTATTTAGCATTTGGGTTTGTTGTGTTACAGACCCAAGAGAAGTATATACTCTCTCTCAGTGTGGGTCTGTGTTGGTGTGATTTCAAGCCCAGGATGGTTAGAAACGGCACCCCCATTTTATTGTTCATCCTGATCTAAGGCAAACTGGAAGAATTCTAGTTTGGGGTATAAATGTTTTCATTGGGACTCAATGTTCATTTAACTGTCTTGGCTGCTTAAGATTGTTCCAAAAGGACAAAATAATTGGTTTTTGACCAGTTGCAAACTAGCGCTTGAATCAGCATTTTCTACTTTGGCAAATATATAGGGTTTGTTAAGGGATTTCTGGAAGTTCCAATTTTGCGTAGAATTTCCTTTCCTTAAGAGGGGAATGTAGATTTTGATGAGACTTGCTAGTTGGGAGGACGTATGGTTTTCTGGATGGGGTGGCTGGCTGTGGTCTGGTGCTCACTGTTCCCTCTTCTGTAGTTTTAGCCCATGGTCTCTGCAGGGGGTGGAAACACTCCTGAGAACCCCAGCTGGGACCCTTAGCACTGAGCCAAGGATCTGACGGGACTGTGAGCCATGTCCACTAAGTGCTCAGAGGAACAATCTGACAATTGGATTCCTCCATGTTTTCTGTATATAAATTCTTCAGGGTAAAAGTTTCCTTCTTAATGATACCTGTACCGCACCCTCAGGCCTGGTGACCCCCAGTCAGCTCAGGATAAAGCACGTATGGATAAAGAATATCTCTCCCTCATGGCTGAATTGGGTGAAGCGCCTGTCCCGGCATCTGTGGGCTCCAGCTCTGGGCCTGCCACCACACCCCTGGCCAGTGCACCTCGGCCTGCTGCTCCTGCCAACAACCCACCTCCACCGGTGAGTTTCAGGGGCTGGTTCTCAGGGGCTGGCTTCCTGTTCTCTTCCTCAGAGACTGGGAGCTTTGGGTGGAGCAGGTTGATGGGCGTGGCTGGCAACATTGTTCTTCCGGGATGTCAAGCCAGTTTTGGGGACCTCTCGCTTTGGGGAGACCCTGCCCTTGTGTTCTGGTCTGTGACGTAGCCGAAAGAACAGTGTTGCCACCAGGGCGAGCAGGCAGGGACGTTGGCGGGAAATGCTCTCACGTAGTCTCTCATGTCCACTACCCAGAGCCGCCCACCCTGGATGAATTCTGGCCCTTCAGAGAGTCGGCCCTACCACGGCATGCACGGAGGTGGACCTGGTGGACCAGGAGGTGGCCCTCACAGCTTCCCACACCCGTTACCCAGCCTGACAGGTGGGCATGGCGGACATCCCATGCAGCACAATCCTAATGGACCCCCACCCCCTTGGATGCAGCCACCGCCACCACCGATGAACCAGGGCCCCCACCCACCTGGGCACCATGGCCCTCCTCCAATGGGTAAGTAAGTGTCAGACCAGAAACCTTGGGGGCTTTGGGATAAGGAAGGGTTTACATCAAGTTGCTGCCAGTCAAAAGCAGCCATGACAGTGGCCAGGGGAAGTGCGCTGTGTCTCCCTGACTTTCTGAAGGAGCAAGGTTCCCTTCTGGTCTCGGGAGTGAGTTCTATGTGGGGTATAGGCCATCTCTTAAGACACTTCTCACAGTTTGCAACTGGATAAGCTGTTGGGTAGGGGCATGGTGGGAAATCTTTCCTGGCCAGTTCACATGTCCTGCTAAGTTCCTGCTCTTTCCTTCCATCAAGATCAGTACCTGGGAAGTACGCCTGTGGGCTCTGGGGTCTATCGCCTGCATCAAGGAAAAGGTAATGGAGCCACTTCTGCTCACTGAAGTCCACACCTAAGCCTGGGAGCGTGTGGGGTCTCTGTTCCAAAACTGCCCTTTTTCTGAAGCCCTCTCTCTTGTTTCCATCTTCCTGCAGGTATGATGCCGCCGCCGCCTATGGGCATGATGCCGCCGCCGCCGCCGCCTCCCAGTGGGCAGCCCCCGCCCCCTCCCTCTGGTCCTCTTCCCCCATGGCAACAGCAGCAGCAGCAACCTCCGCCACCCCCTCCGCCCAGCAGCAGTATGGCTTCCAGTACCCCCTTGCCATGGCAGCAAAGTGAGTGGCATATTTTGGGCTCGTGGGGGTGGGTGGGATGGGAGGGCACTGAGGACTAAGGGGTGACGCGACTGGGGTGGGGTGGGGAGTGCTGAGAGGAACAGGAGAACCTCACAGCTCACGGGCAGACCTTGGACCTTGGGGTAGGACTCTGGTCAGCAGAGTGTGTTGGCTGTGGGGGGGTCAACAGAAAGGAGCCTTCTGGCCCAGTTGGTTTTGGGGAGGAGAGCTGATGTCTGGTGTGGTTGTGTTTGGGGAGAGGTTTGTAGGGGGCTTGAAGGAGAAGCCTGCTATTGTAGGTAGGGTGCCAGGAGCCCAGGCTCTCAGTCCAAGCGCGCTGGCCCAAGCCTCGTGTATGTGGCCAGGGTGGGTGGCGCACGCGCATGCTCTGGAGAGGGATGTGATTGGGGCCTGAGAGACTGCAGGGATGGGACCGGGGACTGGGGAGAGAGCAGCTGTGGCCTTGAGATTGAATGTGCCGTTCGGTGGTGGCGGCAGCTGGGCGGAGGGACTTCAGAGCCGGTTCTTGTGTCTGGTACCTTTCCCTGAGCCCTTCCAGGGGCATTGGTGACAAAGGGCTTACTTTGCTAAGCCCAGAGACCTCGAGGCTGACCCCAGGGTAGTCCTGTCCACCCCTCCACTCCCCATCACCAGGACAGCCCTGCCCACCCGCCCCCCACCACCGTACCGCATGCCAAGCAAGGAGCAGGCGCCCCTCGCCCCCCATCCCAAGGCAGCAGCCGCAGAGAGCCGCGGTGTGCCCCCCCGCGCGTGTGACCTTGGGCTTCTTTACCACCCCAGATACGACGACTACCACCACGAGCGCTGGCACAGGGTCCATCCCGCCATGGCAACAGCAGCAGGCGGCTGCCGCAGCTTCTCCAGGAGCCCCTCAGATGCAAGGCAACCCCACTATGGTGCCCCTGCCCCCCGGGGTCCAGCCGCCTCTGCCGCCCGGGGCCCCTCCCCCTCCGCCGCCTCCACCGCCTGGTTCCGCCGGCATGATGTATGCCCCGCCCCCTCCTCCTCCGCCTCCCATGGACCCTTCTAACTTTGTCACCATGATGGGCATGGGGGTGGCGGGCATGCCGCCCTTCGGGATGCCTCCAGCTCCCCCACCGCCTCCACCACAGAACTAGACTTGTTGTTTTTTTTGTTTTTGTTTTTGTTTTTTGTTTTTTTAAGAAAATATATATTATATAGAAAGAGAAGTGGTCTCATTTAAACACGCCGAACCTCACCATGTGGAGCCAGACATTGGGATGCACGCATGTGATTGTGTGTGCACGCATGTGTGTGTATGCACGCACTGGGCTGGGCCAAGCGACCGAGGACTTGCTTGGGAATGGGCAGGTGGTAGTAGGGGCGCCAGCTTGGGCTCTTGTGGCGCCCCATAGCATCGAGTGTCTTCTTTGTCTTCTTCTCTCCTCACCCAACTCCCTTTGCCTCTCCCCAAATTGGGCCGCCAGGATCCCTCCCCGCGGCGGCGATGGCCCGAGCCATGAGAGTGAGGACTTTCCGCGCCCATTGGTGACCCTTCCAGGCAGACAGCCTCAGCAGCGCCCCTGGTGGACAGGATGGTTCGGCAAAGCAGCCTGAGTTATTTTTGTGGACGGAATCAGAACACGCTGGCTCCATATCGTGAAATTTTTTATTAATTTTTTTTTTTCTTTTTCCTTTGTATTTCCTTATCTTTTCCTTTCTTCAGACTCCGTCCCAGGAGATGCTTTCCCCGGTCTTCTGCTGCAGTTAGTCCTTTCCCTTCACTCCCCATTCCGCCCTTTCCAAGGAGAGGGGGGAGCAAATGGTTTTAGGCACAGGCTTTGGACATTCCTGTCAGGCTAGTGCGGGGGGTGGGTTGGGGGGTGTTCCTTTGGTTCTCAAGTTTTTTTCAAGTTTGGGATTTTATTTCTGCCTCCATGGAAGGGGGCCTTGTAAAACCGTAGAGGATGGGTCAGTCTCCAGGATTCTGGGGTCCCCATTCATCCTGGGACCCCTGCCAGCAGTAAGTGGGTGGGCAGCCCGAGCCACCTTGGGCTTGCCTACCAGCCTGGAGTCCTTCCCACGTTCCCTGACCACTGAAGCTGCCTCAGATGCCATTTGTTTCTCTCCTTCCTGGAAGGCTTCCTTTTAAATTTTCCTTTCAATTCCAAATGTCTCAATGTTTTGCAGTGTCCAGGGGTTTAAGCCCCTTGTTCTCAGTTCTGCTTCCCTTTCCCCCCCTTCTCCATGGAGTGATTATGTTGACAATAATGTATGATCTGTGTTCGCTTCACTGGTTTATCTGCAGAAATCTCTGGGCTTTTTTTTTCGGTGTATGATTTGACACTGCATTAAAGGGGGATGTGCCGTTGAATAAAAGAGCCGTGTGGTTTCTGTCTCTGTTTCCTTTTTTTCTTCACCTAAACTCCCCTCGACCAGCACGTTACCTTCCCTTGTGTTCAGCACCTGGCCCCAGGCCTTAGCTCCCTGGGGGACACAGTGGGGTGTCAATTAAGGAGGCCTACTACCTGCCTCCCTGTGGGGCTGTGGTAGAGGCTGTGTGGGTGGCTCCACCATCTCCCACTTGTTTGCTGCTTAATACAGCAAGGAGTCTAGTTAACCCCTTCTTGGTTATCCCTTACTCCCCTAGTTTCTCTCTTGTCCAAGGTCTTTCTCTGGGGCATGGACCCCAGTTGTGCTTTATGCCTGGAAGCTGCAGCCTAAGGCCCTGGGCCTAGGGAGGCCTAAGTACTAAAGGACAAGCCAGCTAATTCCTGCTTGACTGGCACAGAGCTGCTAAAATTAAAATTGCGAAGTGGCTTTTTCTTTGCTGGTGGCTGTGTGGCCTGCCAGTACTCCGGGGGGGGGGGTGGTGAGGGCAAGGTAGAGTGCCTTGCTTTGTTCTCTGTCAGCACTTCTTTGCAAAGGGTCTTAGGCTGTTTTCTTTCAATTCTAGGACAGTGGACAAGCACCCATTGTGGGACAAGAAAAATCCGTGTTGTGTTACAGCTGCATGAGGAGTGTGAGCCTCACCCACCTCCCGCTGCTGTCGCTTGGCTCTGCCGTCTCGGGGGAGGAAGGCACGACAGAGCCTGCCCTCCTTCCCCAGCTGCCTTTCCTTCAGGGAGGCCTGGGGACAGGCAAGCTCCTGCTCCCGACATTTGTCCAGTGGGGACAGCAATTTTGGCCTAGGCTGCCGTCCAGCCCTGAGCTGGAGCTGGCTGCTGGTGTTTATGTGGGGTACAAGTCCAGGTGTCGGCCCTGTCTGACATGTCTGTACTTCTTTGGTGCAGGCCAATGGGGTTGAAGAAGCCTCGGAAAGTAGGCAGGTTCAGTGGGTTTCCATAACAGCCCTATTCAGTCAGCTAAGAGAGCTGGGAAAGGTTTTTCTCTCTGTCCTTCACTGAGGGGATGGGTCTGGGGCAGGGCCTAGCTGTTCTCTTTGACCTTGGCTTTACCTAATTGCTTTCCCCACAAGTCTGGTGTTCCTGGGGGGCTCAGCGGGTGGTTAATTAGCTCTCTGAAGCTCTGGAAGAGGCAAAGTGGTGCTATGTGGGTTTTAGAAATAAAATCAATAAGGGACTTAACCACAGCCCTGCCATCTCCTCGGCTCTCCCCTGGGGCCAGCTCCATTCCAGTGCTGCTCACTCCCTTGCTGCTTCCTGCCAGCAGCTCCACTAAGGTTTTTGAGAGTAACAAAGGGGCTGATGGAGGCATCATCCTCAGGCCTTGCTCCAAGCTGCTCAAGGATCCCAAATGGAAAACAGCAGGAAGGCTTGGCCCTCAGCACCACAGCAAGCACCTGCCTTTGTGGCAGAATCGGGGAGAAGAGAAAGGTGTTGGCACCTGCCTGTGGTTGCTGAGCACCTTGCAGCCCGCACTCCAGTTTCTGCAGCGGCAGCGGCCTCTCCCCACCCCCTCAGCTCACTTGGTGAAAGGAGTGCTGGCAGGGAAAGGTCAGTGCTGGGGCTCCGTTACTGAGACCTGGCCAAGCCCTCGGCCTGGAGAAACCCAAGATTTGTCCAGGGGAGGAGGCAGGATTTCTGGTTAGAAACATGTAAATAACCCTGAGTTGGTTCCCGGTGTCGAAAGAGTGCTTTCAGGGTTTGTTAAATCTGCACATGCAACGCTAAAGGGAGGTGAAAGGGGGCTGGAGGAATGGGGCCCTCCAAGGTGATGTTATGCTGGGCTGGGGCATGCAAAATAAACAAGGGGATGCTTGGGGTGGTATCACTCCTGCAAAAAGAGTTCAGAAACTTGAGTGGGGGCAAAGAGAAAACCCACAGAAAAATTCAGTAGTTCAAGAGTGAAGAACATGCTTCCTGGTGGAGGGGGCACGCCCAGTGCCAGTCCAATCAGTGTGTTGAACTTGGAGGGAGGGAGGAGATGAGTTCAGAATTGGCCTGCAAGTTGTGCAGCAGGTGGGACTTGAGAAATAAACACATTCCAGATGAGCAGAAAGAGGGCTGCTGCTGGGAAAGGATTGAATTAACTTGGGAAGGCACGAAGAGAAGATGGCAAGTAGTCTGTGGAAACAAGTCCTAGTGGCAGGAAAATAGTCTTGCAGGCAGCAGGGTCTTCAAAAGAGTGATGTGTGCCCAAGGCGTGCTGCCACATCGGTGTGAGATGACAGCACTGATAACCTGCCGTTTGGTGAGTGAGTGTGTGCCCTGCCGGTGGCAGCCCTCCAGGGGGTGGGGGAGGCAGGCCAAGGTGAACTCAGCTGTTGTGAGGCACTTGTGGTGGGCGGGTGGCGTGCATCCACAGAGAGAAAGCCTAGGAGGAGAGGCTGAGGGTGCCAGTTACCAAGTCGGTTTCCATAAGTATAAAGACAAGGTATAAAACTAACTTTAGGGATCCTGGGTTCAGTTCCCAGTGCCTCCTAAAGAAGACAGCGAGCTGACACAACGAAGAGACACAACAAGGAAACAATGAGAGACAACAAGCAGGGAGCAGAGGTGGCTCAAGCCATTTGGGTGACTCCCTCCCACGTGGGAGGTCCCCGGTTCTGTTTCTGGTGTGCCTCCTAAAAAAAAACAGCAAGTACAAACAACAGCAGGTGGGGGTGGGGAGGGGATAAAATTTTTTAAAAATAACTATTTTCAAGAAAACCTGGAAATATGGAAAATTTGAACATTTCCCACAGTCCCACTACATCAGTGTAGGCTCAAATGACATTTTGGTGGTTTCCTCCTGACCTTTTCTCTCTCACACATGGCACCCTGGTTGCTGTTTGCGGGCAGAAGAAGAGCAGGGCTTGGGAATCTGCAAACCTGGGTAGGACTTGCAGTTTGGCCCACACACAATGCTGGGTCAGCTGTGGCTTGAGGAAATAGCTTGGCCTTCCCCAAACCACAGGGCTCTCGATAGCATCCTGCAGCTGTCCAGGTCTCTCTGACCTGCTTCCTTGGCTCACAGATCAGAACCAGTTCTCAACCTGCCCACTGCCCAGGAAGCTCAGGCATCCTTTGAAAGAGCACAGGGTCCTGGGATTTTTGGGCTCAAAGAACAAAGCAAGATCCAAAGTCTGCCCCCCACAAGATTAAGAGGGCAGATGGGTGAGGCAGGGATTTATTCTCTCATTTGAGTGTGTAAATTTGATGAAAGAATCATAGGCTCAGAAAAGTATAGCAACCAGCCTAAGGTCACACAGCAAGTGAGTGCCGGGGCAGCCAAAGCCTCAAAGGGAAGAGCTGGAAGCTGCCAGGTCAATGGTATAAAGTCCCTGTGGTCCGGGTTAGGATCCCATTTTCCAGGCAGGTCACAGCTGGGAACCCTGGCCCAGGGTGTGGCCCCGGGTGGGCCCTCAGTGGGAGGAGTGAGATAGAGAAAGCTTCCGGCCACTTACCTGGTAGTGGGACCACAGGGAGCCCTCACTATGGTTAGCCACTTTGGGGGTGCAAGTGCTTCAGGTCCTCCCCGCTTGTGGGCCCACAGGACTACAGTTCCCAGGGGCCCCTCCAGGCTGGGGACTGTTGGCCAAAGCTGGCCTGTAATCCAACTGCCCTTCTCGAAAGGTCACTTCAGAGCTCCTTGAGGGACAGCAACAGGGGGAGCTCAGAGTGGCTCAGCTTTGGTGGGGGGGGGGACGGGGCAGCGGCCCTGCCTCAGGCACCTCCCCCCACAGACACAGCAGCCCCCAGAACCCAGGGTGCTGGCCCCCCTTTCTCTCAGATGTCCCATGTCCCCCCTGATACCCAGGGTCCACTGACCCTCCTCTCCTGGACCCTCAACCTTCAGGGGGTCCTGGCCCCTCTGGCCACACAGGTAGCCCCTTCACTCCCCAGTGCAGCCAACACCAGGCCCTCTGTCCTCTGCGGGGTGGGGAGGGCCTCGGTGTGGGGCCGCCGGGAAGTTTTCCCAGAACTCATCAGCCCACCGTCTGCAGTCTCTGTGGGCAATGTGTAAACAGAATGCCAAGCTATGGAGATGGAGAGGAAGGGCGTCCAGGCCTCCTGTGCCCCGATACCTCTCGCCATTGCCCTAGGGCCCTCCAAGGAGTCCCCGTTGAGAGCCCCCCACTCCATTCCACCCTCCACCCATCACCCAGGGAAAGGGCCCAGATAGGGGGCACTTTAGCCAAAGCCACTCAGCCACCCAGGCTCCTAGTCCAGCCCTCTGCCTGCTGGACCTTGTGGCCCACCCTTGGGCAGGGGTAGGGGGCCCAGTGTGTGAGGCCTGGAGCAAGTGGTCAGTGTGGGACTGTGAACAAGCTGGGCCCCCGTGGAAGCTGGTCCCTCCCCACACCTCCTCCCGTCGCCCCCAAAATAGCTCCTGAGCTGCCAGGCCAAGACCCTCCCACTGGGGGGCGGGGGGGGCGGGGCGTGCTGCCCAGAGCCAGGCTTTAAATCCCCTTGTGGCTGGGGATCTCCACTCCTTGGCTGGAGGCGCCACCGCGGCCTGCCCGTCCGTCCTGTCAGTCCGTCCCGCCCTCCTGCAGCCATGTCCCGGCCCTTGTCAGATCAGGAGAAGAGAAAGCAGATCAGCGTGCGGGGCCTGGCCGGCGTGGAGAACGTGACTGAGCTGAAGAAGAACTTCAACCGGCACCTGCACTTCACGCTGGTCAAGGACCGCAACGTGGCCACGCCCCGGGACTACTACTTCGCACTGGCCCACACCGTGCGCGACCACCTCGTGGGCCGCTGGATCCGCACGCAGCAGCACTACTACGAGAAGGACCCCAAGGTGCTGCCTGGGCCCCCCCCCCCCGGTGCACGGGCTCGAGACCCCCTCAGGGAGCTGGGGGAGTTCTGCCCAGTGGTGGCCACTTCCTGGGCAGGGTTTTCTGCAGCAAAAGGAAAGGTCACTCACTCCAGTTCCTGGGGCTGGGGTCCCAGGGGTGCCATGTGCAATGGATGCTGGGGTGCTGCTCAGAGGGGCAGGGCCAGGGCCAGGGGCTCGGGCCAGGTCGGCTGACTGCAGAGGCCTAGCACCCACCGAGAGGGTTGGAGGGGCTGCTGGGGGGTGGTGGCAGGAAGGCCCCAGTGGCCTGGGGCAGACCCCCAGTGGAAGGACTCGTCATGGACATGTGCACGTGTGTGCCAGGGCAGCGGGCTGGGTGGAGCCGGGGCAGCTGGGTGGTAGGGATCAAGTGTCTGGTGGGGTCACTGGTAAATGTCAGCAACCTAACACCCCACGGGGGGCAGGGAGGGCACCCGGGAAGCCAGGAGACCAGCATCCCGGATCCTGGTGCCTCCCCATCTCCTACTTGGGAGTGAGGCTTGGGGACCAGGGTGAGACTCTGCATGCCAGGAGGTGCCAGACTCTAGCCCTGAGTCACTGTGTGACCTTGAGCAAATGTCTCCTCTTGGGCCTTCCCCTCCGTACCCGGGAGGTGCTTCTCTGCGTCCTGGCTCCCCGGGGGGGCTGTTGGGAGGCATGAGGAGATGGTGGCGGGGAAGAGGCTCTGCTCTCTCTCAGGTTCTTTGCATCCACACTCCCCTTAGTCCTCACAACTATCCCCAGGTAGGCATGGCCAGTCCCACTTTCTAGGCGAGGAAACAGGCTCAGAAAGAAAAAGTGGTCTGTCTAAAGTCACAGGAAAGCTGGGACAGAACCTCCCTATTAGGTCCCAAAGCCTGAGATGGTTCCTCCGAGGAGGGAGAGAATCTAGGGACAAGGAGGGGTCATGCTGGGGCCTGGGAGTCAGGCAGGAGGCTCGAGAGGTGTGGCTGTCGGTGGGCGGCCCTAACCCTCCCCTGACGCCCCTCTCGGGCAGAGGATATACTACCTGTCCTTGGAGTTCTACATGGGGCGGACGCTGCAAAACACCATGGTGAACCTGGCCCTGGAGAACGCCTGTGATGAGGCCACCTACCAGGTGTGCGCGTGGTGGGGGTAAAGGGCGGGAGCCTTCGGGGTGGGCGCACGCCGCTGCCGGCGCTTGGCTCCAACGGCGGCTTCCCTCCTCCTCTAGCTGGGCCTGGACATGGAGGAGCTGGAGGAAATCGAGGAGGATGCGGGTTTGGGCAACGGGGGCCTGGGCCGGCTGGCAGGTAAACGACAGGGTCGCAGGGAGGGGGCAGAGGAGTTTCTTCATGCTGGGAGCCTGACCCCATGTCCCTGCACACCCCTAGCCTGCTTTCTGGACTCTATGGCAACGCTGGGCCTAGCTGCATATGGCTACGGGATCCGCTATGAGTTTGGGATTTTTAACCAGAAGATCTGTGGAGGGTGGCAGGTGAGCAGCTTGGGTCCTGATCCTGTGGGGGCCTCATAATGGAGGGGACCCCCACTTGGCCGACATCTCCAGACAGATCCTCAGCCAGCCCCAGCCGTGGTGGAAAGCATCCTTGCCCCCTTGTCCTGCCAAAAGACAGCTGGAAACCCCTGCAGCAGGCAGTCCACACCTGTGGGCTGCACGAATCCCGCCTGCAGGTCCCCTTGATATCTCACCAGACCGGCCCCCGCCAGAACCCTCCCCCTGTCCGCTGCAGCCTGAGTACCTGGCTCTGACCCTGCCCTCCTTCTCCCCCTGAACTGCCTTGGGCTCAGATGGAGGAGGCCGATGACTGGCTTCGCTACGGCAACCCCTGGGAGAAGGCCCGCCCTGAGTTCATGCTGCCTGTGTACTTCTATGGCCGGGTGGATCACACCAACCAGGGGGCCAAGTGGGTGGACACACAGGTGAGGAGCGGCCAGGGGCTGGGGGAGAGGCGGAGAGCCGGGAGGGGAGAACAAGGAGGCTCCCCAGGGAAGCAGGAAACGGAGACCCAGGGAGAGAGCCTTGGTGCTATCATCTCTCTTTTACAAGTGAGGCGACTGTGGCTCAGAGAGGTTAAGTGACTTCCTCAAGGTCACACAGCTGGGCCCTGAAGAAGCTGGAGACAGACTCCCAGGGCGGCCAGGCCAAGTCAGCTGGGGGAGAGAGGCTGCCCTGCCCCACCAGTGCCCCTCCCCTGACCTGGCTCCTCCCATCCGACGAGACTCACCAAAAGAGATGACTTCTCTCTTCCACACATCCGAACTGGCACTCTTGGCAGGAGGCAAAGCAAGAGCCTAGAAAGGGGGACAGGGGAGAAAATGAAGGCTTTGCGAGGGAACTCGACTTGTTCAAGGTTACATAGCAAGAGCAAACAGAAAAAAATTCAATAAAAAAAGAAACGAGAAAAAAGAAAAAAGAAAAAAGGTCACATAGCCAGGTGGAGGTAGCCTAAAGCCACACCAGGTGCCCAGATCCCAGTTCAGTGACTCCTGCTGTGGCTGCAGGGAATCCTCTAGGCCTTCAGGACTGGGCAGTTTTTTTTACTGTCATCCAGGCTGAGGTCTAGCAGGAGCTGCTGGCAGTACAGGCTGGGTGCACGTGGCAGCCTGGCACAGCAGCTCTGGCCAGAAGGCCCAACACCCGGCGCCACCCTGCTCTGCCAGCCTGGTGGTGTGCTTCCCTCCCAGGGGCTCCCCTGGAGGGGTGGCTGAGCCCCTGGCATTGTGGAAGCAGGCACTTATTGGCAGCAGTTATTGATGGCTGCTAATTGCGGAGCCAGCTTTAGACACATGAGCCCTGCGGTCCAGCAGGCATCAGCTCCCTGGATGGACTTGATCTCTGTCGTCAGCCTGGCCCCAGAGCCCCCAGCCCTTCCGTGAGTCCAGAGTGCCCGTTTGGTTTTGCTCGGGCCAGGAGGACCAGCCCCATCCCTGCCAAGCGGCCACCAAGGCAGGGCCACCTTGGGCCCTGGGCCTGTCACTCGGGCCTCCCTCATGCCTTCTCCCAGCAGCTCCGCGAGGCAGGGGTGGGGAGTGGGGGTGTCAGGGGGTGTCCTCTCTTAGCAATCAACGCCATCGTTGGGACTAGAAGCTGGGGTTGGGAGGCGGCAGGTGCAGGGACAGAGCCTCAAGTTGCAGCCTTCGGGCTGAAGGCTCGGCTCCTGACACCGCGTGCCCTGCAGATGGTCCTGGCCATGCCCTATGACACGCCGGTGCCCGGCTACCGCAACAACATCGTCAACACCATGCGCCTCTGGTCTGCCAAGGCCCCCAACGACTTCAACCTCAAGGACTGTGAGTTCTGCCACCACCGGGCCAGGCCCGCCTTCTGGCCCCTGCGTAGCCCAAGCCTGACCATGTCCCCACTCTGCACCCTCAGTCAACGTCGGTGGCTATATCCAGGCTGTGCTGGACCGGAACCTCGCCGAGAACATCTCGCGTGTCCTCTACCCCAATGACAACGTGCGTCACCCCCTGGGCTGGAAGCCTGAGTCCCTGGGAGAGGGCAGGGAGAGCTGGGGAGAGACACGGCTGGGCATGCTGGTGGGACTGTCCCCGGTGACACCCACAATGCTCCTGGTCCCTGGCCGCCCCCTCCTGACACCACCCCCACCAGTTCTTGGTGGAGGTGAGGGCAGTTTAGGGCTCAAGGGTCCTGGTGCAGGTGGGACTGTCCCCTCAGCCACACCCTCGGCAGCTGGTGGCCACGCCCCTGCCACCTTGACTCCGCCTTGCCTGGCACTGTCCCCAGTTCTTTGAGGGAAAAGAGCTGCGGCTGAAGCAGGAGTACTTCGTGGTGGCCGCCACACTCCAGGACATCATCCGTCGCTTCAAGTCCTCCAAGTTTGGCTGCCGCGACCCTGTGCGCACGAGCTTTGACGCCTTCCCTGACAAGGTGACAGGCCGGGAGGGAAGGGCTGCCCTCTGCTTCCTTCTGCATCTCTCCTCCAGCCTCCGCCTGCCCTGCCAGCACGTTCTGTCCTTTTTTTTTTTAAAGATTTTATTTATTTATTCATTTATCCCCCCCTTGCTGCTTGTGCTCGCTGGGTCAGCTAACCACGCCGTGTGGGCGGGCTTGCCTTCACCAGGAGGCCTTGGGAACCGAACCTGGGGCCTCCCATATGGTAAACGGGAGCCCCACTGATTGAGCCACAGCCGCCTCCCTTTCTGTCCCCTTTTGATAGCCAAGGAAGCCGAGCCTGGGGCGGGTGTGAGGGCGTGACAGCATCTTCAGCCAACAGGCAGGGATCTGGGCTGCTCCCCTCTCCTTCTGGCCTCACAGCTGCCCCCAGCCCAGTCCCAGAATCACTCCCGGCCCTCTGGGGGGCTCTGAAGGGGCCAAGGACCATGTCCATGGGCGCTTGGCCTGGAGCCCAGCCTGAATGCCAGCCCCACCCCCAGGTGGCCATTCAGCTCAACGACACCCACCCCTCCCTGGCCATCCCAGAGCTGATGAGGATTCTGGTGGACCTGGAGAAGCTGGAGTGGGAGAAGGTGAGCTTCAGGATCCCACCACCCAGGTCTGCCCTCCCTGGCTGCACAGGGGTGGGGAGGAGGGGAGGTGGGGAGGTGGGGTAGGAGGCAGGGGCTCTGATGGGGAGCTGCTGATTCCCTGTGTCTGCCAGGCATGGGAAGTGACAGTGAAGACATGTGCCTACACCAACCACACTGTGCTGCCCGAGGCCCTGGAGCGCTGGCCCGTCCACCTCTTGGAGACGCTGCTGCCGCGGCACCTCCAGATCATCTACGAGATCAACCAGCGCTTCCTTAACGTGCGTGGGGGCGGGGAGTGAGGGTATGGAAAGGGGATCCAGCCCGGCGGGTACAGGGCTGGGGCTGGAGGCCCGGGTTCCTGGCTCCCAGTCCCAGCCCTGGGTTCTCCGGGACAGAGGGTGGAGGCCGCGTTCCCAGGGGACGTTGACCGGCTCCGGCGCATGTCGCTGGTGGAAGAGGGTGCCGTGAAGCGCATCAACATGGCACACCTGTGCATCGCCGGCTCGCACGCTGTCAATGGCGTGGCTCGCATCCACTCCGAGATCCTCAAGAAGACCATGTGAGACCCTCCCGCCAGGCCCCGCCCCTACACGCCCCATCCCCCCCCTCCCCAGCCAGGCCCCGCCCCGCCCGGCCCCGCCCTCCCTCCAGGCCCCGCCCCTCCAAGCCTCCGCTGCTCGTAGGCCCGCCCCCGCACTGCCTGAAACTCCTGGCAAAGTCTACTCATGGTCTTCTCCGATTGGCCCTCTCCGCAGGTGGGGTCACCAGTACAAGCACCTTAGCCCCGCCCAGTATAGTCCTGTCCCGGTCCCCAGCTAACTCCCTCTTACAGCACACATGAACACACACACACACCCCGACTGTCCCCCTCCAGGCCCCTTTCAGGAAGAAACCAGAGTAGGGGCCCTGGGAGGAGGTCTTCATCCGACAGGGTGATTGGTGAGCTCCCTCAAACCCTCTCCTGCAGCTTCAAGGACTTCTACGAGCTGGAGCCTCATAAGTTCCAAAACAAGACCAATGGCATCACCCCTCGGCGCTGGCTGGTGCTGTGTAACCCTGGGCTGGCGGAGGTCATTGCTGAGGTGAGAGGTCACTGTATGGCCAGCTGGGGTCAACCCAGGTCACTGCAGGGATCAGTTGTGTGTGGCCATGCAGGTCTTCACTGCACAGGGTGCCAGCTGAGGGCTGAAATCCATGCTGCCCTGCATCCCCAAGCCTTGCGCCTGCTGGGGGAAGGGCCACCGTTTTCTCGTTTGCACGTGGGTGCCCCATGGGCCCTGAAGCTCAGCCTGGCGGAGTTCACAGTCAATGCGTCACATCTAGAGTGAGACTGGGAGGGGACAGAGATCTGGTGGAGAAGGCTTAAGGTCATTGCCCGCCTTAGGAAGGGGCCAGGAAGGCTTCTGGAGGGAGGAAGATAGATGGGGCAGCACCATGAGCCGCTAGGAGGCCAGCGAGGGAGGCGCTGGGATCCTGACCAGAGCAAGTGGCTGTGGGGAGGGGCCCGGCTGCCCCAGAAAGAGAGCCCCCTGCGTCGGAGGAGGGGGCAGGGGCTTGCCTGAAAGTCATCTTCCGGCAGCGCATCGGGGAGGACTACATCTCCGACCTGGACCAGCTGCGCAAACTACTCTCCTACGTGGACGATGAAGCCTTTATCCGGGATGTGGCCAAAGTGAAGCAGGTGGGGAGGGCTGCAACCTGGGACACTGAGGCTGGGGCTGGCACCTGGAGAGAGCTGGCGGGGCCAGGAATCTGGGTCAGGGATGGCAAATAGAGCTGGTCTCTCCTGCCAACCCCAGGCCATTGGCAGAAGTTGCCTGGAGTCCGTGGTGGGAAAGCATCCTCTGAACTCACTGGAAGAGTCTGACATTGCCAAGTCATGTCTGCCCTGGAAGAGGAGTAGATGGGAGAAAGGGGGCAAATGAGCCTCCTGCCATCTGCCCTTCTGGGCCTGGGTGAATGGAGAGAAGTGGGATTTCTTGAGGCTGAGGCCTATTAGTGAGCCCTCCCCCCTCCCCTGCCTCCAGGAAAACAAGTTGAAGTTCTCCGCATACCTAGAGAAAGAATACAAAGTCCACATCAACCCCAACTCGCTCTTCGACATCCAGGTGAAGCGGATCCATGAATATAAACGCCAGCTCCTCAATTGCCTCCATGTCATCACCTTGTACAACCGTGAGTGGCAGGGACTCCGCTTTGTCCCTGTCCTCCCCTCTGGCACCTCTCAGCATATGACATGCCTCCTAGTCAATAGAGCTTTTGGTCTCACCACAACTCTTGGGATGTGGAATTATCCCCATTTTATAGATGGGCAAACTGCGGTTGAGAGAGGGGAAAAGCGACAGATTTCAGGTCATGTAGCAAGTGATGACCCAAGTTAGGCCTCCATCTCTCAGCTCTGACCCTGGGTGGGTGGGTGCTGTCAGGGGCTACTGCCCACAGGGAGAAACTGCTGTACTTGACCCCTCTCTTTTCAACACAGGCATCAAGAAGGAACCCAATAAGTTTGTTGTGCCCCGAACCGTGATGATTGGAGGGAAGGTGAGGGGCTGGAAGTCAGACCACAGCTCTGGTCCTTTGAGGTCCAGGTTGAGGCCGGCCTGGCGGGGTCATGGGATAAGGGGTGGGGGTCAGGGCTGTGGAGCTGACCCTGGGCTATGCCCCCACAGGCTGCCCCTGGGTACCACATGGCCAAGATGATCATCAAACTCATCACGGCCATTGGGGATGTGGTCAACCACGACCCCGTGGTGGGGGACCGCCTCCGGGTGATCTTCTTGGAGAACTACCGGGTCTCACTGGCTGAAAAAGGTGGGGACCTGGGAGACTCCGATTAGTTCAATTCCAGGTAGAGGTGCTAGTTACCCCGAGAGAGGGCAAGGCTTGAGAGTGTCCCTCTACTGGTGGAAATTCAGAACAGGGTGAAATTATAGGGAAGATGGGCTTTATTGGTACTTTTCAAGCCACACTACCAACGGAGAGGGGGGCCTCCAGGGTGGATCCCAGACGTTCAAGAAACAACAGGAGGCAGGGGGTGGGTGGAAGGGCCCCTGACTCTGGCTCTGCCTAGGACCAGCCTCACAGCCCCAGAATCCCATCTGGAGTGGGGCATCTCCCTGAGCTGACCTTGACTCCCGGCTGCTCCCCCCTCCCCAGTGATCCCTGCGGCAGACCTCTCCGAGCAGATCTCCACTGCGGGCACCGAGGCCTCGGGCACTGGCAACATGAAGTTCATGCTCAACGGGGCCCTGACCATTGGCACCATGGATGGGGCCAACGTGGAGATGGCGGAAGAGGCGGGCGAGGAGAACTTCTTCATCTTTGGCATGCGGGTGGAGGACGTGGAGAAGCTTGACCAGAGAGGGTATGGGTGTCAAGGACTCCGAGGTTCAGGGTCCCTGGGCGGGAGTTACCAAGGTGTGCCTGCTTGCGGGGGAGGGGAGTGGCGCACGAGGAGATGAGGACATGTGTCTGAAAAGGCTGGCGCACGTGGCACAAGGTTTTAGCTGTGGCCCTCAGGGGTCGGGGGAGCCTTCAAGGTAGCTTACAACAAATGAGGTTAATGGGACAGGGGGAAGAAGAAGTAACGCAGAACTGAAAGAAAAGGAAGAGAAAATGAGATCAATCCTAAGAGAGAATATTGTTTCTGGAATTGGATGTAAAATGAAATTCTTAGCTCCCTGGCAGCCATGGCAAAAAGAGAAATATGAGCACAGCAGTTAAAAATGCGCTTGTGGTCAGAAATACAGTTCTTCATAGGAGACATTTTGCTGGTAGTAGTAGATTTTTAAAAATTTTGTTTTAAAATACGATTTTTTATCATAAAAGTAATACATGTTTATTAATAGGAAAAATTAAAAAAACCACAAAGACTATATCATCCCATCACCCAGATATAAAGCCATAGACCTTTTTTCTATGCGTTTCTAAACTGTATATATTATATATATATATAATATATATAGTTTTTACCAATTGGGAATATGTATGTATGCATGTGCCATTTTGAATCCTGCTATCTTATTTAACATTCAAGAGGCATGTCCTACGTTATTAAGCAGTCTTCAAAAATATTTTCACTGTTTGTCAATAATGCATCTTCTGGACGTGCCGTAACTTAGTGAGTCAGTTCCACACAGGTGGACATTCAGGTTGATTTTTCCCTGTTCCTTAGTATGTATATCACAGTGATAAGCAACCTTTTACATCTTTACCCCTATCTCTGATTATTTCCATAAGGTGAATACTAGAAGTGGGTATATCTGAGTCAAAAAGTATGAAAGGTTTTTTTTTTTCTTTTTCTTTTGTATGAAAGTTTTTTAAGTCTCCTGATACAAATTGCCAAATTGCTTTCCAAAAAGCTGGCACCAGCTGACACTCCCAGCAGCTGACAAGAGCCAGCATTAGATGAATACTGAATTTCTTCCGTGAGGCTGGAGGAGAAAGATCAGACTTTTGTCCTTTGGGCAGGAGGGGGCCGCGGGATGTTTTGAGCAAGGTCAGCCATGTTCAGAATTAGGCTTTGGAAAAACAAGTCTGGCTGCAGGGTGGAAGCGGGATTGGAGGCGGCCAAAGTGGAGGTGGGGAAACCTGAGTGCAGGCTGACGCCGGGGCGGGGGGGGGGGGAGTGGGAGAGGCGGGGTGGCCTGGCCCCTGGGGGAGCCGGAGCCGGAGCCTAAAGCAGGGGCTCTTAACAAGGGTCCATAGCTTGAAATTCAAAGAAACGTTACTCTTGTGGGGACGTGGTGGTGCGGGTGGGACCTATTTATTACCTAATACCCAGTGTACTGGGGGCTTGGTAAGGGGTCCGTGGTTTTCACCTGACTGGCAGAGGGGTCCCTGGAGCAACAAAGGTTAAGAAGCCCTGGCCTAAGGGACTCTGGCGCAGGCGGCCTTGGGGCTGGTTGCACGTGGGGGGAGGGAAAGACAAGACTGGCCTTGGGGAGGGTTTTTTTTTTTTAAAGATTTTATTTATTTATTCATTTATCCCCCCCTTGCTGCTTGTGCTCGCTGGGTCAGCTAACCACGGGGCGGGCTTGCCTTCACCAGGAGGCCCCGGGAACCGAACCCGGGGCCTCCCATATGGTAAACGGGAGCCCTACTGATTGAGCCACAGCCGCTTCCCCAGGGGGAGGGTTTTGAACTGGGGTGGCTGAGAGATAAGTTGATGTCTCGGAAAGCGGACCAGGGTGGAAAGCTGGTGCAGCGATGAGCTCCTTTGGACACCCTGAGTTTAAGTGATGTTCCTGAGGACATGTCATACATGCTGGCTCCTCCTGGAGTGAGGACAGGGCTAGACACGGTAGAGTGGGGGCACAAAGCCATTTACGGGGGAAACAAACCTCAGAACTTGGGTGGGGGGAGTTGCGAGAATGGGGAGAGAAGAGCATTTGCTTTGGTGCCTTGGCTCGGCCCCCTCCAGGCCTCAGCTTCCTTGTCCACAAAATGGGGTGGGTTATACCAAACGCCATTGATTGTACACTTTGGATGAATTGTATGCTTTATGAATATGTATCAATAAAATGGATTTGTTTTTAAAAAATAGGAAAAAAAAATGGGGTGGGGAGGGTGACAAGCTAGGCTGGAGGGAGGCCGTTGCAAGGAGGGTCAGGGAAAGACCCCTGGCTCCAGAGGGGTTGTGACAGCTTCTGGGAGTCCAGCTGGAAGCTGGGCCTGGGTTCTGACCCTGGGGCTCGGGACTCCCCCAGTTTTCCCTGGAGGGGCTCCCAGACCCCCTTCCCAGTGCTGAGCACAGTTCTGCCCCGCAGGTACAATGCCCAGGAGTACTATGACCGCATTCCCGAGCTTCGGCAGGTCATCGAGCAGCTGAGCAGCGGCTTCTTCTCCCCTAAGCAGCCTGACCTATTCAAGGACATTGTCAACATGCTCATGCACCACGACCGGTGAGCAGGGCCTGGCCAGGGGGTGGCAAGGGGGTCGGTGGACTGAGCCAGGCTCAGGTCCACTTTGCAGGTCCCCAGCTGTCCCCCCGGACAGGACAGGCTTGGCCCTTGTCCTCATGGAGTTTCCTGCCTCTCCATTGCCCTCCAGGTTTAAAGTCTTTGCGGATTATGAAGACTACATTAAATGCCAGGAGAGAGTCAGTGCCTTGTACAAGGTGAGGGGGCCCGGCCTGGGCTGGGCAGGGCGCTGGCGACCCTGGCTGGGATGAGGCCCGAGGTGGGATCTCTGGGCCCCCACGGGCCGGGTGACCCCAGAGCTCCCTCCTGGCCTGCAGAACCCCCGAGAGTGGACGCAGATGGTGATCCGGAACATAGCCACCTCTGGCAAGTTCTCCAGCGACCGCACCATCGCCCAGTATGCTCGGGAGATCTGGGGCGTGGAGCCTTCCCGCCAGCGCCTGTCAGCCCCTGATGAGAGCATCTGAGCGTCCAGAGCAGACCCCAAACGGACCCCAAGTCTGTTTGCAATCCCTCATCCAGAAGGAAGGCTACTGGAGGGAGACCTCGAGGCCCCCTCGTGGAACCCCCAATGATCTCCAGCCTTGAGATCCCAGTGTCCAGTGGGACTAAGGACACTGCCCCCCTCCTCCTCTTTATGGGTCTGACCACCTGCACCCATTCCCCAATAAAACGACTCTCCTTGGGAGCCTCCTTCCTCCTCCCTCGGTCGGGAAATATTTTTAGCTCTTGGCGGGCACAGTGGCAGCTGCGCAATCCCCCCCTTCCCCTCACCCCCCGCCCCAGGTGCATCCCCTCGGAGGCGGGCGGGGGCGGGGACGGCCCGAGGGGGCGGGGCTCCTCCTCGCCTCCCGTCTCAGGGCCGTGTCCATACTAGGTCAGCGGCAGCCGGGCTGGCCGGGGCGGAGCGGCTGCCCGGGTGACGCCCGCCGGCGCTGGGAGCCGAGCCCCGGGCGGAAGCCTCCGGGGCTCCTGGGGATCCACGCGGCCAGGAGCGGGACCCGGGAGGGGGAGGAACCTATGGTGCCTTCTTGGCTCCGCCCTTGTCCCCGCCCACTGCGGCTTTTAAGGGTCTCTTAGCAGGTGGCTATGAGCGATTCAAAGCCCGGAACAGAGACCGACTAGGCTAAGCCAATGTCGCCCCCCCCCCCAACCAGGCGACAAGGACAATGCTGCCAGGCCTCGCGTTACTGAAACTGCACTGGGGGGAGGCCCCGCTCTCCGGCCCCGAGGCAGGGAGTGGTAAGCCTCGGAAGAGAGGTTTGGGGTTACGGTTTCAGTGAGTTCCAACCAGAACGGCCGGAAACTGCTACCCGCTCCTTAGGCTCGGTTTGTGGAGACCCCAAGCGCCTGCGGCTGCCCCTCCCAGGTTCCTCCTCGCTAGTCCAGGCGTCCAGGCACCGCCTCCGAGCGGAGCACCCACCCGCCCCCTGCAGCTCGCCCTCTCCCTCTGGGCCCCTGGGGAGCCAGGTTTCCGGGGCCCCGTTTCCTCCTGCGAGTACTGGAGGTCCCCCCCCGCCCCCGAGGGGTGGCCTCCTGTTCATTCCTCGCTCTTCACAGGCCGCTGTCCCCCAAATGCTCCCATCCTGTCCTAGGCCCTCCCCTAGAGTAGCCCAAGGACCCTCTGCTCCACGCCCCCGGCCGCCTCCGGGCTGGCACCCTCCCTTGCCCGCCGGAAGACGCGCGGCCCGCGGCTGGCTTAGCCCCGTGGGAACGGTTAGTCGCGAAAACAGGAACCCGGGCCGGGGGCTGGGCGGGGCGCCCCTTCCCCACCGCAGTCCGCTTCCTGTCCCTCCCCGCTTCCTCCGCCCGACACCCAGGCAGGGCGGGGGGCGTGGGGGCGCCGGGGTGGGGGAAGGGGGCTCTAGGTTTAGTGCCCCCCTCCGTGACCCGCGCGGCCTGACTTCGGCTCGCCCACCCTCTGCGCAGCCAGTGGCGCAGCCCCCAACCGCGGCCCTGGCCTCCCGGGCGGCGCGGCAGGGGAGGGGTTAAGCTGCCGCAGGGACCGCCGCGTGCCGGGCGAGAGGGAGCCCCCGGTGGGGGAGGCACCGCCCGCGGTGCGGAGCCGGGCGCAGGAGAGGGGAGGGGGCGGCCGCGGTGCGGGGGCGGGGCGGCGGGGAGCCGCAGCGGCTGCGAGGCCGGCGGGCGGGAGCGCACTGAGGTCGGCGGAGCCGGGCGCGGGCTTCGTGCCGAGGGTCCGGAGAGTGAGTGAGCGAGCGCGGGCGGGACGCCGGGCGCAGGAGGGCCGGGTCCCGCCGGGTCCCCCGGGGAGCGCAGGCGGGTGGGTGGGAAGTCTGCGGCGGGGTCGGGGGTTGAGAGAAGCTGCCAGGAAATCCAGGGGCCTCCGCGGCGCACCCAGTTCTTCTCAACCGCATGTCGGCGGGGTCTTCCCCCGGGAACCCCCATTTGACAGATGAGACTATTGAGGCCCTGAGAGGCCAAGTGACTCTCAAGGTCACCCAGAGTGGAAGCAGCAGCGCCCAGCGGGGACAGCGCTGGCTGGCTCCTACGGAAAGTGCGCCCGCGAACCCCGTGGAGGAGGGCCTCTTCCCAGCCTGGGGGTCCTTCCCAGCCTGGGGGCGCGTGTGGCGGCGACTGGAGACCTTTCGGTAGGGTACGGTTCTGCCAGGGCCCGGGGAGGGGGGCGACAGGACGGCCCTGGACCGCGGAGGAAGGGGTGGCGGAATGGGCGTGTGTGCGCACCCACGGGGGGTGTGCCTGTGTGTGTGGGAGTGTACATGCTTGTGGATGCACTGGCTTGCGTGTGGGCACACGTGTGCGGAGGTCGGCGCCGCTGCGGCCGCGGGACCCGAGGCTAGTCTGGCTCGAGAGAGCAGCAGGTCCGGGAGCCGGCCCCCGCCACGGGTTTGCATTCTGGCGTAGATGAGCTGGCTCTGTGCGCCGGGTTCCTCCGCGCAGGTGTGCACAGGGTGTGTGGGAGCCGGAGGATGGGGGGAGAGTGTCTGGGGCCTTAGGTGTGTGGAAGGGGGCGTCTTGCACCCCAGTGTGGACCCCTGGCCTGGGGTGCGTACCTTGCATATGGAATGAGTATCTGCCCTGTGTGGGTCCGTGTGACCCCGCCAGTGGAGGTGCGGATGGTGTCATACACGAATTTGCCACCCCCACGGCGCTAGCGCCCCCTACAGGGAGCCCCACTCTGTGTGCCTAGCGTGGCCCGCCTGGGAGTGCGTTCACAGTTCGACTGTGCCTGTGCCGAGGCTGGGGAGGAAGAGGGCCAGTGGAAGGGCTGAGTCGGGACCCCTGGGGCCTCCGTGGAGGAGGTGGCCTGGGATCTCGCGGTTCCCAGGCTCAGGCTACCCGCTGACGCCTCTGGACCGCAGCGGGCTCCCCCCGCCCCAGGAATGTTCCTCTCTCCTCCCCAGCCCGCCTCCCCAAGGGCAGGCCCCGGGGGCGGGGACTCGGGCCCGGGAGGGGGCGATGCGGGCTGGACGCCTGGGTTCTCCCCTCCCTCCTCCCATCCCAGGGAGAAATTCCTCCGAGGTCCCCTCAGGCTCCGGGTTCCCAAAATAACCCTGCGGGGGAAGGGAGGCTGTGGAGGGAGGGAAGCGGGAGGGGCGCCGAGCCGAGCTGCAGGGTGCTGCAGGTGCCTCTGGGCGAGGGCGCGAGGAGAGGAGGGCCTGCGGGGGGCTGGGCGCCCTGGCTCGTCCATCCCCGGGGAGCCCCCTCGGCCCTCCAGCGACTCCCTCCGAGGGAGGGCCGGAAGCTTCTCGGCGTGTCGGTTTCCCAACTGGCGGGTTGCACCATCCCGGGCCGGACCGTTTAACCCCGGGAGTGGCCGCGGCCCGATGACTCCGCCCCTGCCCAGCAGGGGGCGTGCCGGCTCCGCCCCGTTCCTGCCCCGCAAGCGGCTTCCCCGGCCCGCGCCTCCGCAGACTCGCGCTCTGCCTCTCCCGGGACAGGGGTCCGGTCCGAGCCCTCCGGGAGGCTCCCGGAGCGCAGCTTGGGCCCAGCCCACTCGCGCCGGCGGCCATGGCAGGCACCCTGGACCTGGACAAGGGCTGCACAGTGGAGGAGCTGCTCCGCGGCTGCATTGAAGCCTTCGGTGAGTGGCCCGGCAGGGCACCCCCAGCCCCGAGCTCCTGCCTCCCAGCTCAGATCCCTGGCCCGGCCCCACCCAGCTCTGCACCCTGCGGCCCCTGGCGCAAGCCTCACCGGCCCAGGGCAGAGAGCCGCACGCTTCAGGCAGATGCGCCGGTTTCCTCCCCAGTCTGCCCCAGCTGGCGTTGAAGGCAGGGCCGGGGTCCCCGGGCTCTGACACTTGAGGGACATTATCTGTCTCCTGGGGGAATCCGGAGGAACTCGCCATCTCCGGCCTGGGAGCAGTTTCCGGCTGATGGGGGGCGGCTTATCTGGTGAAGGGGTGCCCCTTCCCCCCAGCACTCAGGAAATGACCTCTGGATTCTTGACCCCGGGGAACCCAGACTCCTTCCGCCCCAGCTGGTTCCCCTCCGGACCACGGGCCGGCTCAGACGCTCCCCTCCCCCGGCTCCTCGGGTCCCGCCCTCCACCTCTCCCACCCTACCTTCTCTTTCTCATCTGCCTCCTGTTGGCGGAGTTCTGGGAAAGCAAAAGGTGGGCAGGGTCAGGCGTGCGGCCCGAGGGGCGAGTTGCCGGGTGGGCTGCGCGGCGGGGTTGGGGGCCCAGAGCTGTGGACCAAGGGTCAGCCCTCTTCTCTTTGATCCCCGGGAGTTAGATGACTCCGGGAAGGTGCGGGACCCGCAGCTGGTGCGCATGTTCCTCATGATGCACCCCTGGTACATCCCCTCCTCTCAGCTGGCGGCCAAGCTGCTCCACATATATCCTTCGCGCCTGGCGGGGCCCCTGGCGTCCCGAGCAAGCCCCGCTGCCCATCCCAGGCCAGGGCTGAGCGCCGCCCTGGGCGCGTAGACCCTCCTGCACCCCAGAATTCAGGCTTCGCTGCAGCCTGCCTCGTCCCCACCTAGGCCTTGCCCTCGTCTCCCTCGAGTCTGGGCTCGGCCTGACTCCCAGCCCACACCCGGCCTCTGGTCTCGCTCGCACACCCGGGGCCTCGCTCTCAGCATCCCTGAGCCTAGGCCCCGCCCCCACACCGCCTACCGACCGCCCCTGCCACGCCCCTTTCCAGGGCCTCGGCCCCGCCCCACCCCAGGCCCCGCCCCCAGCAGATCCCGGCCCCCCACCAGCTCGCTTTCTAGAGGTGGCCTCCAGCCTTGCTTTCCTTAACTCTTGTTCACCTACCAACAATCACGGAAGGACAACTCCAGCTCGCTGCAGGTGAAAACGTGCCACCTGGTCAGGTGAGTCTCCTGGGGCTCTGGCCCTTCCTGTTGCTACCTTCTCAGATTTCGGCCTCATTGGCCTGAAAGAGTGGACAGAGCCCTGTTCTGGAAGTTGGGTCTTGTGGATTTGAATCCTGGCTCTAGCCGTGGTGGGCTGTGCCACCACTGACTTGTGCCTGCTTCAGTCAAGGCCTTGGTTTTCTTATCTGTCCAGTGGGGGAAGATGTCTCAAGGAGCTGCTGTAAACTTGGAGGAAGAAAGAGCTGGGTGGGGGGTACCCCAGTCTGAGGCACGGCAGGTTCCCTTCCCTCTTTGGGGGACCATGACAATCCCAGTTAGCCCCTTGGGCAGCTCACTCGGGGAAGGTGGGGGGAGTTGCTGCCCTGGTGACCCTGCCCTCCTCTAGGTACTGGATCTCCGCATTCCCGGCGGAGTTTGACTTGAACCCCGAGCTGGCTGAGCAGATCAAGGAGCTGAAGGCTCTGCTGGACCAAGAAGGGAACCGGCGACACAGCAGCCTCATCGACATCGAGAGCGTGTGCGTGGGTGGAGCGCAGAGGGCTGACGGGCAGGCGGGTGGCACTCAGTGTCCTCCACAATCTGCATTTAATAAATGTTTGTTGAATTGAATGAATGAGGATCATGTCACTCTCTTGCTTAAAAACCTTCCATGGCTCCCTATCACCTTTAAAACAACTCAGCTGGGCATTCGAAGCCCTTCCCGGCCTCTGGTCAGCTTGGCTTTCCTGCCTCATCTCCCACAGCCCATCACCCATCCCATGCACCTCGTACCACAGCCATGGGGGTCCCCAGCCTCTGACCCCAGTGCCTCCTTCGCCATCATGGTGCTCCACTCATCTGTTTTCTTTGCCTCCTTCTCCATCTTCTCATGACTCAGTGCAAGTGTGAAGTCTCTGTAGGTTCTGCGGGCTCAGGGCTCTTCCAGGCGGAGTGTGTCGTTCCTGCCTCTGACCTCCCGTGGCACTTTGTGCAGATGCCTGTACCAAAGACCTATTCCTGTGGTGTGCTGTTTTGTGATCGTTTGTTTCTGTGTCTGTCTCCCCCAGTAGACTGTGAGCTCCTCGCGGGCAGGAACCGTGTCTTGCTCATCTCTGTATCCCCAGCGCCTAGCACAGTGCCTGGCCCAGAGTACGTTGTCCATAAACGCGTGTGGAGTGCATGACGAGGGGGAGATAGGAGGTGTGGCTGGGAGTGGGGACCGCAGTGCCTAGGCCGGTGCCCTGCAACGTGGAGACAGGTGCTCAGACGGGCGCGTCGGTGTGAGTGTGGGGCCACGAGGGACGGGATCCCCAGCAAAGGGCTCACTACCCCTGCCCCCCCCAGCCCCACCTACAAGTGGAAGCGGCAGGTGACCCAGCGGAACCCTGTGGGACAGAAAAAGCGCAAGATGTCCCTGTTGTTTGACCACCTGGAGCCCATGGAGCTGGCGGAGCATCTTACCTACCTGGAATACCGCTCCTTCTGCAAGATCCTGGTGTGGCCCTGGGACCTGTGGTCAGGGGTTGGCTGTGGACTGGGGAGGGGGTCCCAGGAGAGCCCGGCAGGGTGCTGAGGCCGCTCCCACCCCCAGTTCCAGGACTATCACAGTTTCGTGACTCATGGCTGCACGGTGGACAACCCAGTCCTGGAGCGTTTCATCTCCCTCTTCAACAGTGTCTCACAGTGGGTGCAGCTCATGATTCTCAGCAAGCTCACGGCCCCGCAGCGGGCCCTGGTCATCACACACTTCGTCCATGTGGCAGAGGTGCTGGCCCCTCCCCATGCCCCAGCCTCCCCAAGAGCCAGTCATGGATGGGCCTGGGGCCCCCTGCCCCTGCCTGCTGACCCCGCGGCCCCGGCCGAGCCCCTCTCCGCTAACCCAAGGTCTCCTCTAGAAAGACGGGGCTAACTTCCAGGCCCGTCCAGTGACTCACTGCCTCCCCCTCTCCTGCCCCATTTGCCCCCACCCAGAAGCTGCTGCAGCTGCAGAACTTCAACACGCTGATGGCAGTGGTTGGAGGCCTGAGCCACAGCTCCATCTCCCGGCTCAAGGAAACCCACAGCCACGTTAGCCCCGAGACCATCAAGGTGCCTGGGAGTGGGGAGCAGGAGGGGCTGGGGGAGCAGCCTTCTCAAGCCCCATGCCCAGCACTTCTGCTCTGGGCGCTGGGCACCACCATCCCATTTGACAGATGAGGAAACTGAGGCTCGGAGACGTTCAATACTTTTCCCAGGTCACACAATGAAAGTGACAGAGTGGGGACACGCAAGGCTGCCTTACTCCAAAGCTTGTGCTTTCTCCTTCTCCTATTTTTCTAATGCACTGAGTGATAAAAGACACACATAGAAAAGAATATAAAACATATGTGTGGTTTCAAGAAAAATGATAAAGAAACGCCTGTGTAACAACCACACAGGTCAAGAAATAGAAACATCCAGCCCTCAGAAGCATCCAGCACCTTAGCGCATAACTCCCCCACCCGAGATAACCACAAACGTGACTTTGCTGATATGCTGACCTTGCTTTTTTTTTTTTTAGCTTTACCACCTGTGTGCATCCCAGAACAATGTGGGCTTTTTTTGTGGCCTGTTTCTCAGCTTTCTATAAATGGAGTCATGTTGTGTATGCTATTTTATGTCTGGTTTCTTTCATTCCACATAGTTGTACAATGCTTGCATTTTGTTTTGTTGCTGTCTATACCCCAGATATGTGTCTTTTCTGCTGTTGAACATGTGGGGTGTTTCCAGTTTTTCTCTAACAAACGATGTAGCTAAGAACATTCTTCTAGTTCATTGTCTTATGCTGCTGTGCCTCCCTGAGCCTCAGTTTCTTCTTCTGTTCAATGTTGGTGATAAGCCGTGCCCAGAGTAGAGTTGTGGTATTTGGCAGTGGGTGTTGTTTGAACCCGTGACCTATGAACTCTGACTTCCAGGAACTGATGTTGGGGGCAATTAGGGAGGATTTTAACCTTTCACCCCTGCCAGTCTCTGGCTCCTCAACCTCTCCCACATTTCTGGGGCTGGGGGAGGGGGGATGGTTGAGGCAGTAGCCTCTGTGTGCACATGTGTGAGTACGTGACCCTTTCTCCCTGCTGCCGCCTGCCAAGCTCTGGGAAGGTCTGACGGAACTAGTGACCGCCACAGGCAACTATGGCAACTACCGGCGCCGGCTGGCAGCCTGTGTGGGCTTCCGCTTCCCCATTTTGGGTGTGCACCTCAAGGATCTGGTGGCCTTGCAGCTGGCACTGCCTGACTGGCTGGACCCTGCCCGGACCCAGCTCAACGGAGCCAAGATGAAGCAGCTCTTCAGCATCCTGGAGGAGCTGGCCATGGTGACCAGCCTGCGGCCGCCAGTGCAAGCCAACCCCGACCTGCTGAGCCTGCTCACGGTGAGGGCCGGGGGCTGGGCACCAGGGCTTGACAGCCGCACTGGTCCTGGGTGTGCCCAAGGTGCCGGGCTTGGAGAACCCAGTGGGCTGAGATCTAGCCTGGCTCCGAGGGCTTGGGGAGAACTCTGAGGTTCCAGGATCTGGGTGGGGCCATGGACTGAGGTCCGACCTCTAGGTGGGCATGTGGACTCAGGGCTGGGCCCTGGGTTGAGTTCCTGGCACTGGGTTATAGTCAAGGTTTACCGCCATGTTCTAGGTTCTGGGTGCCAGGGTGGCTTCTAGACACTGTCCTCGGCTCTGAGAGTCTTAGCTCTGAGCCAGGTTCTGGGCTTGGCCTCAGATTCGGTTTGGGGGTCTAGGGTGGGAGCTGGTGGTTCTTCTGGACAAGGTTCTAGGCATTAGACCGGGGCTTAGGTTTAAGGGTTTGGAGTGAATTCTTAGCTGCTTCTTACCTCCCAGCTGGATTCTGGATGCTGGCTGGGGTTCTGAGCTGGGGGTGAATTTCAGAACTCCAGGCTGTATTTTGGCCCACCTTCTCTGAGATCTTGGCCATGGGTTGTGTTCTAGGTTTGAGGCCCAGCTGCAGTGCTGGGCTGGCTTGTGGAGCTGGGCTGTGAACTGTGATCTCTAGGCAGACCAGCGGCTCTAAGCTCTGGGCAGGTGGCTCCTGCAAGCAGCAGGGCCACGAGGGTGAGTGAGACCCATGTGTCCCAGGTGTCTCTGGATCAGTATCAGACGGAGGATGAGCTGTACCAGCTGTCCCTGCAGCGGGAGCCGCGTTCCAAGTCCTCGGTGAGGGGCAGTCCCCACTTCCCCATTCTGGCCCAGCCTCTGTCCCACCTGAGACTCCCAGGATGAAAGGACAGGCAGAGCTTTAAGAAGTGACCTCAGCTTGCTTTTTGAACAGATGGGGACACTGAAGCCTGGGGGAGGGGCTGGTTCCTTCTCCCCCAGGCTTCCCCCAGGCCCCCTCCAAACTGGCCCTAGCCCCAGGCCTGGCCATTTCACAGCCAACCAGCCCCACAAGCTGCACCCCGCCTCCCCGGCCCCCCGTGTTGGAGGAGTGGACCTCAGCCGCCAAACCCAAGCTGGATCAAGCCCTCGTGGTGGAGCACATTGAGAAGATGGTGGAGGTGAGAATCCACGGTGGCCGGTTCTGGAGCCTGAGGGATGAGGGGAGAAGCTGGCTGGTGGACGTCGTGGCCCACGAAGGCAGGGTTTGCCAGAGCACTGCTTTGGGATTCGCCCCGAGTGCCACATTCGAGGGCCAGCACCGTCTCTGGAAGGCTCAGGGGGCTGAGGTGCCGACGGGTGGGGTTGGGGTGGGGTATGGAAAAGGGAGCTGGCAGGAGAGACAGCCTCCCACATCTCCGGGAGACTCTTCATGATGTGGGCTGGGAATATGGGAAGGGGCAGAGCCTGATGTTCCTTGTCTTCTCCCCTCCCCCACCCGTGTGTCCCCCAGTCTGTGTTCCGGAACTTTGATGTTGATGGGGATGGCCACATCTCACAGGAAGAATTCCAGATCATCCGTGGGAACTTCCCTTACCTCATCGCCTTTGGGGACCTTGACCAGAACCAGTGAGGAGGCCTGGAGGGCTGGGGGACTGGGGGAGAGGGAAGGCAGCCCAGCTCACTTCCCCCCTCGGGTTTCAGTTTCCTTATGTACAAGATGAGGCCATTGAACCAGGCGATCTTGGCAGAGGAAGCTACCCATGTGGGGAGGAGCTCTTATTTTGGTGAGGGGATGGCATCTCTGGAGACCGGGTGTCACCTCACTCATTCACACAGATGAGGAGCTCTGCCTGAACCTTGCAAAGACCTGGGGGCTAGTGCCACAAAAATGCTCTTTTATTTGTGGAACTCTCAGTTGCAAAAAGTGTGGGCAAGTGGAATTCCTGAGTCGCCTGTTTTAATGAATAGATAAGAAGGGCCTGGAATTAACAGCATCCACTTGCTTATCAACAATTCATATGCTGACAACTTGGAAAAACAGCTGGTCCCTAAAGCAGATTCAACATGCCCCTGCAACCATGCCCATGTGCCTCATTGGCTGAGGAGACAAAACCCCCATCCAAATTCATAGTCCATCCCAGGTTGATTTTTTTTTCACGTTATTGGTATTTCAAAAGTTTTTTTTTTTTTTTTACCAAATTGCAAAAATTACCATTCTCAAATTACAAAAATTCATGGTAAAAAGAAAACCTGGTAGTAAAATAAATTTATAGTGAACCGAGCATATAAAGTAAGAAGTAGAAGTTCCCTCTTTGTTTTCCCACGGGCAGAGAGGACCCCTGTTTAGCACTGCTAGCAATGCTCGTGATTTGGCAATCTGTGTCTCCTTCTAGTCTTTTTTTTTTTTTTTTTTTTTTTTTTTCTGTGCATGTGCAAATTGATAAAGAGTTTGTTGGTTTGGTGTCTGTTTCATGAACAAACAGGATTCTGGTACAAATCCAGTTCTGCCCTTGGCTTTTAAAAAAATTTTTAATTTTTGATATTTTTTTGTTGTTGTTTTTGTTTGTCTGCTCATTGTTTTTTGCTCCTTGTCTGTCTGTTTTTTCTTTAGGAGGCACTGGGAACTGAACCCGGGACCTCCCATGTGGGAAGTGGGCACTCAACTACTTGAGCCATGTCCGCTCCCTGCTCTTGGCTTTTTGCTGTAGTTGCTTTGTTTTTCCTCCCAGAGCCGAGGCAGAGGTGTGTGTGTCGGCTCTCTGGGCTGGTGGGTGGGTTTTCTGAGACCACCCTTTCAGTGGGAGTGCAGCTCTTCGAAACCTTCGACGCCTTAACCTGAAAAACCCACCTCCCTGATTGGCTCAAAACCCAGCCTCTGGCTCATGGAGTTGGAGCCCAGCAGTCCCCTCCCAGGGCAGCTGTAGTGTTCACTGCCTCGTCTTGAAGCTCCTTCTTTGCCTCTGGAACCACTTCTTTCTTGCTAACTCACCTATGCATTTGAAACAATTTTTGATGTATTTTAGCCAGCATTTCTAGGTGTCAGTAGCAATGGGGCTCGGGTTTTTTTTTTTTTTTTTTTTTTACCGGGAGGTCCGGGAATCGAACCCGGGTCCCTCCATATGGGAGACGGACGCCCAACCAGTTGAGCTACATCCGACCCCATCGGGTTTTTTTTTAATCACTGTCTTGACAGAACTGCACGCCTTGCTTCTTTTTTTTTTAAAGATTTTATTTATTTATTCATTTATCCCCCCCTTGCTGCTTGTGCTCGCTGGGTCAGCTAACCATGCCGTGTGGGCGGGCTTGCCTTCACCAGGAGGCCCCGGGAACCGAACCCGGGGCCTCCCATATGGTAAACGGGAGCCCCACTGATTGAGCCACAGCCGCTTCCCTGCCTTGTTTCTTTTGTTTTTGTTTGCCGCTTAACCGTTTACCGCAGACATCTTTCCATACCAGTTCTTGTAGAACTACCTCATCCTTTAGAACAGTTCAGAGTCCACTGTGAGGCTGGAGCCTCACTTCCATTCCCTTTCTCCTGCTGATGGAATATATAGGCTGGTCCCGGTATTTCCACCTTTCTGCGGTGAGCATGGTTGGACCGAAGCACTCGGGCCAGTATTTCTGTAGGAGAAATTCCTAGAAGTGGCATAATTGGATCAAAAGATATGCACATTCCAAATTAGGTGACAATTTGCCAAACTGACCTCAGCTGAGGTTTGTACCAGTTTGCTCTCCCATAAGCAGTGTAGGAATGCCCGTTTCCCAACTTCCTTGCCAACGCTGGATGCTATAATAATTAGCTTAAACATTTTGCTGGACTAATTGGCAAATGGTCTTGGTTAAATTTGCATTTCTTTAATATTGTGGGGATAGGGTATCTTTCCATGTGTTTACTGGCCATTTATATTTCTCCTGTTAATTGCTTGTTCATATTTCTTTGTTATTCTACCAGGTGGTTGGTCTTTTCCTCATTGATTTTTTTTTTTAATTTATTTAATTTTATTTTTTATTTTATTTTATTTTTTAAAGATTTTATTTATGGGAAACGGATGTGGCTCAAGAAGTTCGGCGTCCGTCTACCATATGGAGAGACCGGGGTTCGATCCCCGGGACCTCCCGGTAAAAAAAAAAAAAAGATTTTATTTATTTATTCATTTATCCCCCCCTTGCTGCTTGTGCTCGCTGGGTCAGCTAACCACGCTGTGCGGGCGGGCTTGCCTTCACCAGGAGGCCCCGGGAACCGAACCTAGGACCTCCCATATGGTAAACGGGAGCCCCACTGATTGAGCCACAGCTGCTTCCCTCCTCACTGATTTTTATAATTTCTTTTTTTTTTTTTACCAGGAGGTCCCAGGGATCGAACCCGGGTCCCTCCATATGGGAGATGGATTCCCAACCCTTTGAGCCACATCCATCCCCTTTTCCTCATTGATTTTTAGAATTACTGTTACTGGATATTAACCCTTTGCTGTTGAATGTATTGGCGAATATTTTCTCCCAGTCTGCCATCCATGTTGTCTTTTTCCATATAAAAGTTAAAAATTTTTGTGTCCTTGCCATGTCCCTCTTTTCCTTTATGGCTTCTCAGATTTGTAGTGTGTGTAGATGTGCCCTTATCCCTTCAAGATTACAAAACTACTCTCCTATATCTTTTCAGATACTTGTATAATTTTATTTTTTACCTTAGTGTCCCAAGGTCCCATTGAGTTGAAGGGCCACTTGGACCACACTGTGGAGCTCCAAACACAACAGGTGGAAGTTTCAAACTTCACAAGGGGCCAAGCCCTGCTCAAACTAGCTCCTGTGGGTCGAGAACCTGTTACCTGCACAGGCGCTTGTGTAAATGCTTCTCATGCCTGATCTCATTTAAGCCTCACAAAAACCCTGTGAGGTGGAGGAATGTCCACTCCCCCTGTTTATAGATGAAGACACTAAGGCACAGGAGGTTCACCAGCCCCAGGTCACATGGACAGGAAACAGTAGTGCTGGATTGGCACCGAGGCCTACCTGGCTCCAGAGCACACGCTCACTCTTCCCTTAAAATATGGTAATAGGTGGCAAAGGGTTCTGTGGGAAGCCCTGGACTACAGGCATCTTTCCTGCAGGGTTGTGCATGAGCAAGGCAGGTGCAGCTTTTCCCATCCAACCTTTCCTGGTCCCAGAGCTCATCAGAAAGCTCTTATGACAGGTGTTCCTCAGAGCACACTTTGGGAAATGGAAGTTTGCCAAACCTCACCAACTCTGTAAAGTGGGCCAGGCATCCCCATTTTTCTGAGGAGGAAGCCAGCGGAAAGTGACTTGCCCAAGGCCACTTGACTAGTTGGTGGTGGCCACCTAACCTGCCTAACTCCAAGTCTAGGGCTCTTTCTTTTCCCTGCATTGGGGTCCAAAATCAGGGCTTCTGATTGTTGGCCCTTTCATTTGCTGAGGGTCCCCTGCCCCCTCACAGGGACGGCTGCATCAGCAAGGAGGAGATGGTCTCCTACTTCCTGCGCTCCAGCTCCGTGCTGGGTGGCCGCATGGGCTTCGTACACAACTTCCAGGAGAGCAACTCCCTGCGCCCCGTTGCCTGCCGCCACTGCAAGGCCCTGGTGAGCACCCCCCCACCTCCCGCCCTGCAGGCTGTCTCAGGCCTGGCAAGCTGGCAAACGTGGTTAATTCCGCCTGTTTTCTTCTCAGGGCTCTGCAGTTGACTCTGAGCCCGGCCCTAAGGCCTCAGGGAGGGTTAGTCCCAGCCCCTGCCATTAAGAAGGGGGAGGCAGAGCCCTCCCTCCTAAATCCCTACTCCCCAGCACAGCCCTTCTTCTATTTCAGATCCTGGGCATCTACAAGCAAGGCCTCAAATGCCGAGGTGAGACGACACGGCAGGGCAGCTGGGCTGAGAGAACCAGAAGGGCTTTTTGAGGGGAATGGCCATGTGGGTGGGGATTCTTAATTTGTTGGGGCAATGGTCATGGGTGGCTTGAAGGGGGTGGAGGAGGTATGCCAATTGATGTGAAGGGGATGTCCTTTAAGAGGCTTTTAATTTGGTGAGGCAATTGCCCAGGAACACGGAACTTTGAGAGGGCATAGACTGGCGAGTAGGATAAAGAGAGCACATTCGGAGAATACTCTTATTTTGGTGGGGCAGCTGCTCAGGACCACAGGAACCCCGGGAGCGGTGCAGGCTTGCAGAACGGGATAGAGGGTGTTCTGACCCATGGCTCTGCCTGAGCTCCCCATCTCCCTTCCACCAGCCTGTGGTGTGAACTGCCACAAGCAGTGCAAGGACCGCCTGTCGGTTGAGTGCCGGCGCCGGGCGCAGAGTATGAGTCTGGAGGGGTCTGCACCCTCCCCCACACACACCCACCATCGAGCCTTCAGCTTCTCCCTGCCCCGCCCAGGTAGGCGAGGCTCCCGCCCTCCAGGTAAGAACGGGTCTCATTCTGTACTGGCCTGTGCAGGTGGCAACATGGCAACATATGAACCTATCTGGGGTGGGAACCATTTGGGGCCTTGTAATTTGCTTATCTTAGAGGGGCAATGAAGAAGAATTAGACAGGTCATGGTGCCATAAGGTGGCCAGGGAGCCGTCTCTCTTCTGAGAGACTTATAAAGGTATGTAAAATGAAAAGAGGACATTTGTGTAATCCAAGTATCTTTAAAAATATAATATATTAAAAAAAAAGAAAAGAGGCTTCAAGATTCCAGTTACACTCTTATTTTGTTAGGGGGATTGACAGGATTGTAGAGGGAGTTATGTGAGCCATTTGCCTGCGTTTCCCTTCTGGCTGCTCTGTAGGCCACTCTGTAAAAAGCCCTTATTCTGATTATCTCCCGGCGACTGTCTTGGGGTCTCTGGTGGTTTTAGGTCAATTTGCTGAATGACAATTTGCCAAATGATTATTTTGCTGAGAACAGTCTAAACAACCATGTTAAACTGGGATCTAAGGCCACTGACCACAACTGTTTGGGTTGGCATAAGTCCTCAAAAATAGAAGAGAGAAAACCATTTGCATTGAGCCTTCCAGAAGTGCTGGGGTCTAAACTATGAAGTCCACACAAAATTGACATTTACGCAAACTGCACTGATAAATCTGTGGCTGCGAAAAAAGCTGCAGCAAAATGAAAACTTAGAAAAAGCCTAAAAAATCGGGCCATTTGCTCATTCAGTGAATTGATTTTGGTGGATTGGTCTGTTTCTGGGATGGGGCAGGGGGCAGGGAGGAGGGAGGGAAGGGCTGCTGCAATCACAGAGACCCAGGAGCTGGTTCTGTGACACCCTTCTACCGCCTCAGAGATCCGCGAGGAGGAGGTGCAGACAGTGGAGGATGGAGTGTTTGACATCCACTTGTAATAGAGGGTGAGTCCTCCCATGACCTGCCCAGGAGCTTCCCCCAGGCAGCTGGGGTGGGGATGATATCAGGAAAATGGTGCTCAACCCAAAGGCCCCAGGCCAGGTGGGCTCTTACTTTGGCGGGGGTCGGGTGGGGTGGGGGGGTGTCTTCCTCACAACCTCTGTTTTTTTTCCTTCCCAGCTGTGACTGGATCAAGGACTCATGCCTGCCTTGGAGGAAAGACTCGAGCAGAGCAGGGAGCCCGGGGGTGGGGGCTGGGCTGGGGTGGCATGCAGCTGAAGGCAGGGCCGGGGCTGTCTTCCCTAAGGTTGTACAGACTCTTGTGAATATTCGTGTTTTCCAGAAGGAATAAAAAGGCCTGTGTAATTAACCTCGGATCATCGGAACCTAGAATCCTGGGGGGCTGTAACCCTAGGGGACTAGAGTCTTGGTGTCTAGAATTTAATAGTCAGGGAGCCTTGGGAGGGCAGGAATCCCATCTGTCTGGAATCTTGGGGGGGCAGAAATCTAGAGGAATAGAACCTTAGAACCAGAGCACTTTGGAACATAATTATCTTGCGTGTGTGGGGCAGTGGGGTGGAATGTGTGTGTGTGTCTAGAATCTTGAGGAATCCAGCATCTCGAGCGTCTAAAATTTGAAAGGAGAGTATCTTTACACCCTGGAATTGCTGGGTCCAGTGGTCATCTATAACCTTCGCCTTCAGCCTGCAGTCGCAATTCCCTTGCTTGACAAGTGGCCTTTCAACCCCTGCTTGAACACTTCCAGCAACGGCGAGGATTCCGGGGAGGCTGGGAGGCAGAGGGGCAGCCCGGAGTGCTGGCTGTAGTGGGAAGGGCCCCGGAGTGGGGGCTGTACTCACTGGGGCTGCAGCCTCCTTGCCAGCCAGAAGGACGGTGACTTCCAGAGGAAATGCATATTGATCCTGCTCTCAGCCTTCTGCAGCCTCTCCCAACCTAGCTCTTCCCTCCAGAGCTTGCAGCATGGAGGTTTGGGGGGTCACCACTGCCCCTTCTAAGACTTCAACAAGTGGGGAGGGTGGACTAGGGGTCTCCAGATGGTTCTGAAGGTGCGCCAGCCTGCCCCTGGGTTCAGGAGACTCCGGATAGCAATCCTGAGCATGGGAGCTTCCTCCCCAACCCCTAGGCTAGGGGTGCCTACAGCAGCTGTGGGATTGCTCTGGGGGTGGAGGCCTAAGCACCCCCAACCCCTACCTGCCAAGCAAAATATCAGCAGGCTGGGTAGTGGTTTCAGCTCCCCTGTGAATGCCCCAGCTCTCCTCCCTTAGGGCGCCCCCAGTCCCTGCCCCGCTCTCCCCTGCAGACCCCATGCCCCCTGGCCTATTTCTCATTGTGGGTCACCCTTCCCCCCATTGTCACATCTCCGTAGACTTGCCCCCTGTGGGCTCCCCAGCCCTGTCCCCCATTGGGTCCCCTGCTCTGCACCTCCCTCCTCCGTCCTTGGCCCCCTCCACCCCCTCCCCTCTGAGGCTGTAATATCCGTTTCACGATTTGGGGGCTGAGTTGCTATAACAACAGACAGCGATTGTGTTGTGAAGAGCAGATTACTCCCTGTGCCGCCGCCGCCCGCACGCTGCCACCATCCCTGCAGCCTGGTCGGCCCCCCAGCCCCAGCCTGAGCCCCTGCCCCTGCCAGGCCTCTTCCCAGTGTGTGTGTACCCAGGGGGGGGTGTCTGCCCCACCCGCGTGTGTGACACGTGACTGTCTTTTCCTGTGTCGATCTGGCGTGTGAGCATCCCATCACGTGTGGGTGTGTGCATGTGTGTGCGCGGACACGCACGCTGTATCTGCTGCGTTTCCCCTCCACGGGGTGTCCCCACTGGACTGGGTGCGAGCGGGGAGGGGTGTGGGCTCACCACATCTTGTGAGCGTCCGCGGGTGGGTGCATGTTGGGAAGGGGGGCACCTTGAAGTAGTGGGTCCCAACTACCCTGGGTAGTCTGAACCTCGGCCCTTGGGGGGAGACATCCCTGTGGCTGCAGGGAGGGCCGGGAGGTGAAGCAGCTTCCAGGTGACCTTTCTTGCCCTTGATGGGCAAAGGTGGCCCAAAGAGCTGGGGGTGGGGACAAGTGCTCACTTTCACCTCCTCCCAGCCCCTGCCAGACCCCCACCCCCATTCCCAGGCCCATCCATAAGGGCCTGGGAGACAGTCTGTCCGTGAGTCATTGCACCTTCTGTCTGTCCCTCTAGCCATGGTAAACACCACAGACAAGACTGTGCAGACCCATGCTGGTGAGGAGGCTGCAGGGGTGGGGCAGTGGGGGATGGGCAGGGCAGTGGGCTGGGGGTTCAGAGAGGCGCTTTCACATCCACACGCCCTGACTCAGCAGTTCCTATTCTCTGGCTCCTCCAGTGGCCTTGGTGGGGCCGGCCTGAGGGTCTCTCCAAGGTCAGAGTAGGCCCTACATCTGAGATCTGGCTCAGGGATCCCTCTTCCCAACCCTTAGGAAGCACCCCCGGCAGCCTGGGCCCCCCGTCACCCCCTCACAGGCTGGGCCAGGAGGTCCCCTCTGGTGGGTGGGTGCCCACCCTCATCCACTCAGTAACGGACCACAGGTGCCTTGGGGGGTGCACGGTGACCCACAGGCAGGTCCCCTGGGCATGCCTTTGCCCCGGAGCATGTAAGCCCGTGTGCACAAGTTAGTTTGTGTGCTTGGGCCAGCATGTGGTTCTGGTGGGGGTGTCACCAAGGTGGGGCGTTTCTGCAACTGTCCGCCTGCACATGTGTGCACCCGTGGTTTATGGGATTGTTCCTGCACGTTGCCTCTGGCTAAGGAAGCACTGACCAGGGCAGGCTGTGCAGATTACCCACCCTGCAGCAGGAATCAGGGACCTGGAGCAAGACGGCAGGTGCACACACACACACACACACACACACACTGCCTCATTCAGAAGCCCAGTGTCCGACTCTGTGGCACATGCACTAGGTGGCAGGTCATCTTTTACTGGCTGAGTGAAGGGGTGTGCAGTCATGAGCCGCCCTTGCCAGGAAGGCCTCCACCCCAATGCCAGACTCAGCCACACTCTGCAACTCATGGTCGGAGGGAGAGGAGAACAGAGAAGGGGCTACTGCCAGCTTCCCTTCAGGGGTCCAGGCAATGTGCAGCCGCGTCCCCGCCCCCCCCAAACCGACTCCTACCCCAGCCCAGGGTTCTTGGCAGGACTGGGAATCCTGCTTCCGACTCTGGGATTCCCATGAGGCAGGTTGGGAACCCCCAAGCCCCTAGGTCTATCCTACCCCCAGCTCTGCCTTTCTCTCCCCCAACCCCTCTGTCCTTATCGCAGAATAGACCCTCCCTCCCCAGTTCTGGGGGCTCCAGGCCAGGGGGCCCCGGAACGGTGGGAAGCGAGGGCCAGGCTGCCGGCTGGAAAAAGTACCCAGCAGTCGCGGGCGGGGTCCCGCTTCCCTGGGCTCCCCGCAGCCGGGGCCCGCCCCTGGGCGTAGCCAGCAGGGGGCGCTGCCGCCCAGGCCCCGGCGGCCGGGATCCCGGCCCACAGCCTCCGCTCGGCTCGCCCAGCCCCGGGCGCTGCCACAGGGGCTCTCCGGACTGCAGGTGCGGGGTCCAGGGCGCCTGGGTTCCCGGGAAATGCAGAGGCCAGGTTGGGGCGGCCTGTCTCGTCAGGGCCCCGGGCTACCGGGCCGAGGACCGCGGGAGGCGAGGAAGCGCGCGGCCGCCCTGGGGCCGGGACGCCCGGGTCCCGTGCGGGGGAGGGCGGTGGGCCGGCGGAGCGGCGGAACGGGCGGCCTCTGCGCCTTCCCATTGGCTGCGCCGCCCGTCCGTTAGCGCAGCGCGGCCCAATGCGCTGGCCGGGGGGGGCGGGCCCCGCGCTGGTGCTGCCGTCAGTCGGTGTTGCAGGGATGCGGCGGCGGGAGCAGCCGCCCTGACTCGCCGAGCATCCTCCTCCGAGCGGCGCCGCGGCGGGGCTGGCGGGCTGAGGGCGGCGGGGACGCGGCGGGGAGCGATCGGGGCGCGAGGCGGCCGCCACCGCTCGCCCGGCTCTGCCACCCGCGGGAGACCGGGCGGCTCCGGGGCTCTGATTCCCACCCTCCAGCTCCTGGCGCCCCCAGCACCAGGTACCGTGGGAGGTGGGGGCTGCGGCGGAGACGGGTGGCGGGGCAGGGGCCGATCGGGGGAGGCGACCGGTTCGGAGGGGGCGGGGGAGGCAGGAAGGATGGTTTGGGGGGCGGGGGCGCCGCGCGGAGAGGGCTGGCTCTGTGACAGCGAAGAGGCTAAGCGACTGGGGGTGGGGGTTTGGGGGTCGGAGGCTCCCCGTGGAAGGGGCTCTGGTTCTGAGCTGGGGCCAATGGAGGGGGTCGGCAGGGTGGGTCGATGGGGGAGGGGAGGGGGCGAGAAGGAGGGGCACCCAGAGGGCTGTGAGCGGGGATGGGAAGGGGGCTCCCCAGGCTGCTACCCACAGGAGCTGGAAGCGTCGGGAGACTGGAGGGGCTGGGAGCTTGCTCTGAAGAGAAAGCAGCGAGGAGCAGAAGGAGAGGGGCTGGAGAGAGGGAGAGGGGAGAAGTGGAGAGGAAAGGAGCAGGGGCCAGGCCAAGGGCTGGACTGGGGGAACCACTGAGGACTCGGCTTTCCTGGGGGAGGGGAGCCAAGGGGAGAGGAGGTTATTGGGCGGGAGCAGAGGCGAGTGTGCCAAGGTGCTTGAGGCAGAGATGGGTCTGTGCTGGTGGAGAGCTGGGAAAGATGGGGGGCCTGAGGGAGAGAAGCAGAAGCTTGCAGGGGGAAGCTTGGGGGTGATGAGGGAGGCAGGCTGGGAAGCTAGTTGGAGGGGGCCGTGCTGGGGTGGGAATGCTCTGGGGCTAGCCGCAGGGTTATGGTCAGAGAGTGCTGCAGGGGGAGAGGAGGCTGCAGGGCCCTGGGCTGCTCCCCCACCCCTAAAGAGGGGATCGGTGCCCATGTCTCAGCCTCCTCCCTCAGTTGTAGGAGCCATCTGCCCGGGTTCTTTGGGCTGGGCTGTAAGCCCTTGAACCCTTGATGGGTTGTTGGAGGCAAAATTGGCTTTGGGGAGCAGTTGTTCCCTTTACTCTCAATCCCCACCTGAGACTGGGGGGACAGCCCTGGGAGAGAGCATTTGGAGCCTCATTGAACCAGCAAGGGCTGGGAGGAGGCCCTGCTGCCTGGGGTGAACGGGGGAGCTGTCTAGACCTGGGTGGGTCTCCAGTCCTCTGACTGCCTTGGGGGCTTCTGTACACCCCCATTTTTATACGTGCTGGGGTGTTGGGGGTGGGTAAGGACCTTCCCTTATTCCTGACCCTCCCTCCTGTGTGCCTTCCCAGTGTCTGGGTGTTCCTTTTGAAGGAGGGTGGGCTTTAGGGTTTTACATGCTCTGTCTCCTGCCAGAAAGGAGAAAGAGAGAAGGCAGAGAGAGGGAAGGAAGAGAGAGAGAGAAGGGCCATCGGCTGGTCCCTTAACTGTGAGGCCTTCTGTTTTGTGGGTGCTTCAGCTACTCAGCTCCCTAATTCCTTCTGCTTCCAGGGATGCCTCCAAGGATGTCTGCATCTGAGCCTGGGTTGGCTCTTTCCAGGGGGCAGGGGACAAGGGTCTGGCTGGGGATCCTTCATTCCTGCTGGAGGAAGTGTCCTCAGACCCATAGGGGTGGATCGGCCTGACCGGCAGGCGGAGGCCCATGTTCCCAGGGTGGCTGGGGACTCTCTCCAGGAGGCTGGGCCTCTCTTGGCTTCTTGGCTTGGGCTGAATCCCGAGAGGAGGGGCAAGGAGGGGGCTGGGTTCTGGAGGGACTGTTGGGGACATCTGTTCCCCGCCCCGGGAACCCAGTCTCTACCCAGGTCCAGCTTCTCCCTCCCACCTGCCCTTGCCAGTGACACAGACACCCTGACATTGATACACACGCTCCGTGACACCCACCCAGACACCCACCCACACAGGCACACACACCTGCGTACACAATCCACCTCCCGGCAGCACACCACCCACACTCCCCGCCCAGAGAGAATGCCACCTCACTGCCTGCCTGGGCGACCTCCCCCCGGCTCCCTGCTCTCCAGCCCAGGTTGCACACAGGCCTCTCCACGCCCCCAGGGCCTCCCCACACTGGGTTGCCCAGCCCTCACCCTCAGACAAGTAGCCCCCAGGCAACCATTCACCTCCCCAGACTGACAGTCATCTGGGGTGCACCTGTACTCCTTGCACACCTTCACTCCTTGCCCCTCCCAGACACCCACCGCTTCCAGGTACACACTGCTGTGCACACACATGCTCCCAGAGCCCCCCGCCCCCCAATCATTACAGACCACATGCTTGCCTTGGTCCGAAGCACTTGGCCCCAGGCCTTTGTGGGGGTGTACAGACGTGTGTGCACACCGATACTCACACGTGTGCTAAACACACCCTTTATGTCTTGGCTCACCCCCTAAGCCTCTCTCCCACTTCAGTTCTTTCCCTCTCACTCTCTCTTTGAACACTGGAGAGTCCCTGCAACCCCAGGCCCTCCTACCCCTCTGGACCACAGCCACAATCGCTCACAGTCCAGCTCAGCTGTCAGCCACCCCTGGCCTCCCTCAGAGCCTTCCCTGTCTAGGCGCCCCCCCACCCCTGCAGAATTCTCCCACAAGGGGCTCCCCGCCCCTGTCTGGCACTGGAGACACACTGTCCATTCATTCGCAGCCTGGGAGCCCAGCCCCCGCGGGGATGCCCCGCTTGTGCGTCCTCGCAAGCCACCCACCCTGCTGCTCCATCTGTCTGCGTGGCTCTCCCGCCCCGGCCCCTTCCACACCGACAGGCTTTGTGGGCTCTCGGAGACTCATTCAACAAATGATCCCGAGCACACTCTCCAGCGTGCGCCCGGCAAAGCAGTTCTCCGGCCTCCTCATCCCTCTGCAATGGGTGAGGGCGAGGCCACATGAGCTCTGCTCTGCCCCTCAGCGAGCCTCAGCTTCCTCATCTGTGAAATGGGGCTGCATACCTACCTCGTGGTGCTGTTATGAAGGTTAGAGGCGATGACGGTGATGAGAATCATCGCAGTCACAGCTCATTTCTTGTACACCTACTGTGTGCCTAGCTCTGCGCTAAGTGGGCTATGAACTTCCCTTTGTCTAATGTGTGGGTCAGGTATGGAGAAAGCCCCCAGTAAACAGGAGCTATTTTTATCATCATCATCACCCCTCCCCTGCCCACACACACCTGTCATGGATACCTTTAGGAACATTGCCAGTCACCCCAGCTTACTCACGCGGCCGCCTCTGGAAACCATCTGTCCCCTCTGCATCACTGGGATGCACCCACCGAGGCCGGCGCCCCCCAGCTGCGCACAGCTCGGTGTGCGCACCCCTCCCACCACCTCCCACCCCATGCTCCCAGGCACTGGGGCTCCAGCCCCCACTCCAGCGAGTCATTCATTCACACCTCGGTCTCCAGCCCACCCTCTCCGGCAGCCCCGCACACCTGGCACACAGTCCCGCCATGCACAACCTGAGCTGCCAGCCTTGTGCCCAGGCCCCTTCATGCACCTCTCCATGCACGCAGAGACTTGCTCACCACAGCCTGCAGAGACACCCACCCACTCCCTGCCCATGTGGTAGAGGACTCCCACCTGTCTTCACACCTATTCGTGCATTCTCCTTCCTTCCTAGGCAGGAGGGGGCACCCAGCAGAGGGAGAGAGCACAGGGTGCTCTGGGCTCAGAATTAAATCTCACTCCCAGCTCTGCCCCTGATGACCTTGGTGACCTTGGGCAAGCCCCTTCCCCTGAGTGTCAGTTTCCCCATCTGTAAAAAGGGGCAGAGATAATACCTGCCTTGTGTACTTTCCTTTCCACGCCCTGATCAGACTCAAGGGAAACATTACACACGTGTACTTTTGTAAACTGTAAAATGCTGACATGAGCAGGTTTAAAAGTAATCATTAATATGACACATACTTTTCCATACTTCATTCCACGCTAGGTACTGTTTTAAGTGCTTTACATGTATATACATATGTAAACATTTACATATGTGCATATATTAATTCTAATTTTGACAGCACTGCAATTATCTCTATTTCACACAGGGAAACCCAGGAACGGAGAGGCTAAGTAACTTGCCCAAGGCCAGAAACGGGTAGAGCTGGCATTGAACCCAGCCTCCAGAGTCAGGGCCTCTAACTACTAGGCTGTCTTTTTCAGCCAGCTGCTGAGGTTGTGGCTGGATGTAGACATACTTGGGGGTCTTCCCTCGTTTGTTTTAGGCCATCAGGGTTGGAAGGAAGAAGCAGGAAGGGGTGGTGGGAACTGTTCTCTGCCCACCAATCCTGCCTAAGGTTTCAGGGAGGAGAGAGGACCCTCAAAAACACATTCTGTATCTGAAAGGGATCTCTGGGTCAAGTATTCTGATGTGCCCCTCCCATGTGCTCCAAGAGCCACCCCCTAAGCATCTCTGAGCAGTAGTCATCCGCCTCAGCTTGCATACCTCCACAGACAGGGAACTCACCACTCCCTGAGGCAGCCTACTCCACTGGTGGATGATTTGGATTGCTAGCAAATTTTTCTTTAGCTGGAGCCAGAATCCACACCTCCACCCTGCCCCCATAATACACTGTTCTCCCCACCTGTCCATGGGCTGCCTTCTGGGGCCACTCAAATGTGTATAAACCCAGTTTTTCCTCCCTGGGATCTGGGGGAGGCCCCTGCTGTCTAACTCCCAGCTGGCATGAGAGGGAGCTGGTGTGAGGAGAGACAGAAGGAGGCCTGGCATTCCCACGGCTGGAGGTGTGTGTGTGTGTGTGTGTGTGTGTATATGGGCATGGCCAGAGTGGAGGCTGGGCTGTGTGGTTGCTGGGAGAAGCGGAGGGACAGCAAGGATTTGGAGTGGCCCCTGGGCCTGGCCAGCACTCTGTCAGGGGGCGTGGATCATCTGGGACCAAGTCCCAGGGCTGGAACCCACATCCCTTTGCTCAATTTGCTCTGGCAGGCAGGAAGGCCCAGGGATGGAGCAAAGCATCTGGAATGGAAGGCTGATAACCTTGGTCCTAGAAGCTTCTGGTAGGGAAGGCCAGTAACTTTGGTTCTAGTCCTGTTGTACTGTGTGACCTCAGGTCAATCCTAGCCCCTCTCTGGGACTCTGTTTCCACCTTGTGAAAATGAGAGGGGTGGAGTCCAGGAGCTCTGAGGTCCCTGTCTTTCAGTCCCGGGGGCTGGAAGTCTGGGGTACGTCAGGAGGCAGTGTCCTCTGTGCAGTCCAGATCTGGGAAGGGGGGCTCTGAGCCCCAGACACTGTCCTGAGGTCTGTGGACAGTGCAGAGGAGAAGAAAGGCCACAGGCTTTGGAGCCAACAGATCCCTTACCCACATTGTGATGCTGGGAGTGAGTGCATCATTCCAAGCTCAGTCTCCTTGCCTTAAGCCTGGGGTGATGAAACTACCTCCTGGAGCCATGGAGATTAAATGGGACAATGTACACATCGGTCCACCCTGTACCTGATACAGATTGAGGAGCCCCAAAATTTTCAGCTTACATGCTACAGTGGCACTGGCTTGGCCATGGGAAGATGAGGATGGAGCTGTCTACCTCGGGAGGATCCAGCAAGAGTTGCTGGGAGGGGATGCAGTGGGAGAGAGAGTAGCCAGGGGCCCTGAAGGTGGCCTAGCCTCCCCAATCCCCATCCCCTCCAGCTCTCCTCACCACTGGCCCAGGGCGGCAGAGTCCATCTGTGGAAAGGAGACACCAGGGAGCTGATGGGTTGTGAAGTCCCAAGATTACACGGGAGAGGGCAGCTCCCCAGAGAGGCAGTGGCTCAGGGCCAGCAGAGGCTGGCAGTGCACACTGCACTGACGTCCGGGAGTGGGCCGGATGTCCCGGGGCTGCTCCACCAGCGTCCCTGCACTGGCAGTGGGCACTGGAGCGATTGACTGGGTCTTGGGGGCCGTGCCTGGACACTGCCATGGGTGCAGAGAGGACTTTCACTGCAGGGAGCACTATATGAGCCTTGTGGAGGGGCCATTGCTTGCACACCTCCAGGGAGCACCACTTCCTTGATGCAGTTGTGCAAGGCAATGGCTCAGGCTCCTGGGAGGAGGTCTCTGGAGATAAGGGTTTCTGCTGAGGCCAGAGAGTAGAGGAGCAGGAGTGGAGGAAGGATGGTGCATAAAAGGGACAGTAAGAGAGCACCCCGCCTCCTGGGAGAATAGGTGGGTTGAAGGCTGGGCCAGCAGAAGCCTAGGTACAGGGGTCCTGCAGAGAGGAGAAAGGAACCGTGGAGAGCAGCAAGTTTCCCAGGAACTGTGGAGTGGGTGGGGTGGAAAAGAAAGGATCCAGGTGTCTGCTTAGCTCATGCTCCTCTTGGGGCTCTCTTGGCCTCCCAGGTCCAAATCTGCCCCGAGGATGGGGTGGGGGGTGCTCCCTCCTGGCCAGTCCTGCAGCCCTGTGCCCGTGGTGCTGAGCTAGGCTGGCCTGCGCTGTGGAGCTGCGGGCTGCGGGGAGAATGAGTTATAAGCCCTGAGGGGCCGCAGGCCCTGCCCCTCGCCCCTCCCTGGAGGCACCACAAAAGCCCTGCCTCTGCCCCCACAACCAGCTCCCAGGCACGAGCCTGCGGACACTAACCGCCTTCCCACATGCTCCGTCCACATCCTGACCCACAGAGCTGATGGAGGTCCTTCCTGGACCCTGACTCTGCCCCTTACCCTCCCTCTCCCCCAGGGAGCAAACTCCCTAGCTCCAGGCTCTCAGGAACGGTCGCCTGTCTCCTAGGCTCTGAAAGTCTTCCCAATCACCCTTCACTCTGCATTCTGCCAACTTCCGGGGACAGGAAGGAGAACCTGCCATTAGCCTTCTTCAGCGAGACCCCCTCTGCCCTTTCCTTAGGGGGACCGGGATGGGGGGTGGGGCAGGGGAACGAATCCCCTCCCTCTCCCTTACCAGGGAGAGTGGACAGCGGCACGAAATCCCATTCCCTGTGCCAGTGGAAATCAATAGCTAATTAATTCCCTCCCCAAAATAGTGTCTGGAGGTGGGGGGGGTGGAACTGGGAGGGAGGCAGACAAAAGCGGGGAGAGACAGAGACCCTGGGTGGGGTAGAGAGAGGGGGGATGGTCACTCTTCTGGCCACCAGGTCTGAGGCCTCTGCTGGGGGTCTCTGGCCACACCAGCAGGAGAAGAGGGGGAGTCTTGGTCTTTCCCTCCCCCAAGCCTGAGGGACACCCCTCCCCTGCCCAGGGCTGGGGTGGGGTGCATGTGTGTGTGTGTGTGTGGGGTGAGGGCATCAATCAGGCTGGGAGCAGGTGCTGCATTTAATTTGATTGGCTAATTAGCCCGCGCATGTTAATTATCCCCATTACCCAATGAGGAGAGGCAATGGAAGAGCTATATATAACCCCGACAGTGTTTGTAGGAAGTAGGGGTGGCGCAGGCTGGGTATCCTCCATCCCTGCTGGGGAAGGGGCAGCCCTTGGAGGGGCTGGGGCAGGCGACTTGAGTCCCTGCTGGAGCCTGTGGGATGGGGTTGGGGATGGGCAACAGGCTCAAGGAGTCACATGGAAAGAACTGAGGGCTGAGCTTTGGGAACCTCTTAGAGGTGGCTCCCCAAACACTACCGCCAGCCTCCCGAGCCCCCCTTTCCCCCACCTGCCTTCTGCACACATGTCACTCCAACCATCCCTGCCCTCCCATGACGCTCTGCTCATCCCCTAACTACTGTGTTTCAAGGGATCCCTACCCTTCTCTCCTTCATACCTCAGCTTCCTTCCACATGGCTCTCCTCACCCCATCCCTCCAGCCTTCTTCCTCTCCAGGTCACCCTACTCCTCTTTTGAGTTCCACCTCTCCTGAGCTACACCTCTGGCTGCTTTGCTCTTTGTCTCCTTCCTGGATCTAAGTCCTAGTTCCTAGCTGTGTGACCTTGGGCAAGTCCCCAAACTTTTCTAAGTTGGTTTCCTGAATGCCTAATGGGAATAACGGGACTTCTCAGAGTGATTAGGTGAAATGACAGTTGTAAAAGTGCCCAGCACCCAGGGCCTTGACAAATGCTCTCTGAATTTGAAATTTAATTTTCTTTCATCTTTCTTTTGCTTCTCTCTCATCAGACCACCTTTCTCCTCCATTACTCTTCTGCCTCTGTCACTCTGCATGCGCTTCCTCTCCCCCCACCCCAATCTTTCCCGGTCTCTTCCTAAACTCCGGCTCCTCCCTGCTTCTCTCTCAGGCTTCTCCCCACCTCCTTCCCTCCCTCCCTCCCCAAAATAAAATCAATGCAATATTCAGGAGGGTTGTTGGATATAAATAATTACGACTCAGAGTTTAACGAGATGCAAATTCCCCTCCCTGGCGTGGGGTATAAATTGCTCTCTGACAGCCTGTTACAAGGGTAATCATTTCAGAAAGGCAATTTTATGCAAATGAGCCTGCCTGCCTCCTGGTGGCTCCCCCAGCCCTGGTACCCTGGGAGTGGGGAAGGACTGAAGTGTGGTGAAGAGAATCGAGGCAGTGGGGCTAGGCCTGAGGCTGAGCACTGGGAGCTGGCTGGAGGTTGAAGGTGAAGGATCTGTGGGCTGGAGCCTGGGAAGGGGGGCGAGTGTGGTTTGGGGGGAATTGGAGACTTGGAGGCAATGCCTGTGTTCCTGTATAGATGGGGAGGGCTTGGAAGCCTGGATGCCTGGGTCCTGGCTGGCCCCCATCCCCCTTCTCAGCCGTCGATACCAGTGATACCATTGACGAATTGGCATTTAATTAATCCCAATGAATTATTTAGCAACTTCATTATCCAGCATCAGGGGCTGATGAGGGAAAGCCTCGGCTGGAGGTGAGAACCACGCATAGAGTCTGAGTGGCTCAGAGAAGAAGGGGTTGGGGGTCACCTGCCGCCAGGCCCAGGGCCTCGCCCACAGGAGCTGGCCCTGGTCCTGACGCCTGGGAACTTTGGGAGGGTAAGGGTCTGGGCAGCTGCGCTGGGTTCCTACTGAACTCTATGGTGTCACTGGGTGTGAATGTCGCCGTCCTCCCCACCTGCCCGTCTCGCAACACCCCTAGTGAGCGCCAACCTCCTCAACAGTGTTGGCCTCCAGTACTCCGGGCAATGATGGTGTCCCCAGGTCAGGGCCAGCTCAAGTTCGGGGCCAGCTTCCCAAGTTGGGCGCCTGCTAGGGTGAGGATAGGGGCCAGCTACCGACGGTCCCCTCCTTCGCGCCGCTCAGTAACCCTTTCCTCTCTGTTCTCCCGCAGGCATCCCTCCTCCATCTTTCGCCCGAGCCCACGGCGGGGGAGGGGCGCCGCCGCAGCCGCCTGGGGAAGCCGGCACCTCGGGCCTCTGCGCCTCGCCCCGCGGCCGGGCCCATGGCATTGTGAGCCGGCAAGGAAGCCCCGCTCGGCGCGGGGGCGCCCGGCCCCCTCCCCGCCCCATGCGCCCGCAGCTCTGAAGTCTGAGCGGGGCCGGGGGCCGGGCGGGGCCGGGGCCGCCGGAAGCATGGCGCCCGCGAGCCGGTGGCGACCGCCACCACCGCCGCCGCCGCTGCTGCTGCTGCTCTTGCTGGCGTTGGCGGCGGGTGCGGGCGGCCTGGAGTTCGGCGGCGGCCCGGGCCAGTGGGCGCGCTACGCGCGCTGGGCGGGCGCGGCGAGCAGCGGCGAGCTCAGCTTCAGCCTGCGCACCAACGCCACGCGCGCGCTGCTGCTCTACCTCGACGACGGCGGCGACTGCGACTTCCTGGAGCTGCTGCTCGTGGACGGGCGCCTGCGGCTGCGCTTCACGCTCTCGTGCGCGGAGCCCGCCACGCTGCAGCTGGACACGCCGGTGGCCGACGACCGCTGGCACATGGTGCTGCTGACCCGCGACGCGCGCCGCACGGCGCTGGCGGTGGACGGCGAGGTCCGCGCCGCCGAGGTGCGCTCCAAGCGGCGCGAGATGCAGGTGGCCAGCGACCTGTTCGTGGGCGGCATCCCGCCCGACGTGCGCCTCTCGGCGCTCACGCTCAGCACGGTCAAGTACGAGCCGCCCTTCCGCGGCCTCCTGGCCAACCTGAAGCTGGGCGAGCGGCCCCCCGCGCTGCTGGGCAGCCAGGGCCTGCGTGGCGCCGCCGCCGACCCGCTCTGCGCGCCCGCGCGCAACCCCTGCGCCAACGGCGGCCTCTGCACCGTGCTGGCGCCCGGCGAGGTGGGCTGCGACTGCAGCCACACGGGCTTCGGCGGCAAGTTCTGCAGCGAAGGTGAGCCCCGGGAGCCGCCGCCCGGCGCGGGAGCTGCGAGGGCTGACAGTGCGGGCCCGAACGCGAGCGGGGACAGTGTCCCTGCGAGACGCGTGTGAGAAGTGTGGCCGGGCAGGAAGGCGTGTGCGGTCCGCCAGGGAGCGGCGGGAGCGGGCGCGGGGCCCGCGCGGGCGGCGGGCTGGGCCGGCCGCCTGCGGCGCAGTGCGGGGCCCGGGGTCCGTGAGGGGAACTGCGAGTAGGCCTGAGGCCTGAGTGGCCAGGTCCTGACAGGGGCCGGTGAGAGGGTGAGCGTGGGGCGCGTGAGGGCGTGTGGGCCGGGGCGCCGAGGGCCCGTGGGTGCGGCCTGGGCGGGCGGAGCTCGCGGGGGCCGCGGCCGAGGCCCAGTGTGCCGACACTGTGGGAGCAGAAGGCCCCGCGGCTTGTGCGGGGCGCTGGAGGGCGGTGGGCGGGGCCTGCGGCCGGCCGGGGGCGGGGCTGGCCTGGCGGGCGGGACCTTCGGTCGGCCGGGGGCGGGGCTGGCCTGGTGGGCGGGGCCCGCGCCCGTCTGAGGGCCGCAGGTGGAGGCCGGGAGTCGGGAGCAGGCGCGACCGTGAGGAGACGCGGGAGAGGGCGCGGGGCGAGGGGCGCAGGGGGCCGTGTGAGGCTGCGACGGCGCGCCGGGCTGCCGGTGACAGCAGGCGCCAGCGCGGCTTCGGGAGGGTGAAGGAACCCTGAGGGAGGGGGTGGCTGAAGCTGCTCTGAGGAGGAGCTGACGTGAGGTGAGGCGGACACGCCTGGCAGACGCCCACCAGGGCCTGGAGGGGAGGCTTTCGTTTTGAACGTGGGCCCCCTTGCGAGGTGAGCTCTAGAAGGGCGGAGACTGGGCCGCGAGGGGCTGTTGGAGCTCTGGGTCCGGACTTGAACGTGAAGTGTGGCCTTGAAAGGGCACTGGCAGGCTTCCGCCAGCCCCGGCTCCACAGGGTCCTTGGCCGAGAGGTGCAGTGAGGGCCACAGGGCCCTGGGCTGAGCCAGGCCTGGAGCCGGGCTGTGGTTTCAGCGGGAACCGGATGGGAGGCCCTTCGAGGAACCTCTTTTACTTTGGTCCTGTTGGGGGGTGGCGGAGGGCTCCCCCATCATTTGGGCTCCCCCCATCATTTGAGAGCATGTGGGCTCCTTCATCTCTTGTCCGAGGCACCTGTTTGCTGAGCAGGCGTGTGCAGACAGACATGCTTGCCTCTCTCTGGGTACTCCTAGGAGTTGTGGGTCCCTCAGCAGTTGCATGTGTGTGTGTGTGTGTTTGTGTGTGACTTTAAGGGGAGCAGCCTGGGGGTACTTTGGGGATGGTCGTCCTTAGGGCTGCATATGCAGGTGGGCAGCCATAGGAGGAGCTGGGTCTGGGAAATCTGCACTTTGCACAGTATTTTGATTGTGCATTCCATGAATACATAAGGCAGGTTTTGGTTTGTTTTCGTGGGGTTATTTGTATAAAGTTGTTGGCTGTATCTACAGAGAATTGTGTGTATTAAGTTAACCTGACACCTTCTCACCTTTCCTCCAAGGAGTTCAGGTGCTCCCCAAGCTGTGAAATTGTGTGTTTTCGTCTATGCCTGCGTGCAGAGGCCTGTGCAGCTGGCAGTGCATAGAATGTACGTGAATGGGTCTGTTCGAGTAGTGGTGTTTATAGATAGAAGTCCAATGCCTAGTGCACAAGTGTGAGAGTGTGTGTGTGCGCATAGGTACCTGTGTGCCTGTTTTAATGTGAGACCTCAGTAAAGCACCTGGACACTATGAAGAATTTTTCTCTTCAGGACCTTAACTTGATTCCTTGGTTTCTATGATCTCCCCCACTCCCCCCAATCCCAAGCCTTCCTAAAAAAATAGGATGAACCACCCTTCTAATTAGATAGAAGAGAAATCTGAGCCACAGAGAGGTTAAAGGAACTGGTCTTACTTGGCTGAATTGGGTCTGGGTTGTGTGAAAAAAGCAGCCAGAAGCAACCTGGTCAGAGTCTTTGTATCTGTTCCCAGAAAGGATTCCTTGGCCAGAGGCCCCAGGGGAACCAAACAGGTGTGTGTTTCCCAATATACATTGTGTAGTTGTGTGTGTAAGATGAGTCTGTGTACTGGTGTGTTAGAGGGACGGTTGTGTGTATCATATGGATGTGCCAAATGTATATCAGATGAACGTGTCAGCTGTGCTGAGGCTGTGAGAGATAGCTGTTTGTTTATCTTTGTATCTGATCCATTATGGGATGTGTATGTGTGTGTGTGAGATTCATGTAAGAAAGGGGCAAGTGGGATATTAGGTGGGTGTCAGACAGCTGGTAGGGGAGGGTTGCTTCTGTGTGTATTTGTGTGTGTGAGGGCAAGAGAGAAGGGAGGATAAGAGAGAAAGAGACAGCAGTATCTGTTGAAAGAGTGGTGCTTTGTCTGTGATAAAGGGCAGGGATTGTATCTTTAGTCACCTCTCTATTCCCTGTACCTCATATAGTACCATATTGTGGGTGTTTGATAAGGATTTGTGGAATGAATGAAGAGATATTAATAAGAATTTGAGAGAATATGGCCTTGGGAGTAAGGCTGTATGTACATATGAAAATATGTACGTGTATTTCCAGATATATATTGTGAATGGGCATGGGGCTTGTAAACACTGATTGCTGGGAGTGCATCTGGAAGTGACAGGCGCAGTGGCGACACAGTGAATTCCCCTCCTTCCCCCTCCCCCAGCCTCATTCCCTCTCCTTATATTTATTTCTTACTTTCTGGGAAGCTTTTGTAGTATTGTGTGCGTATTGTATCTCTTCGAATACAGTCTCATCCAGTCAAGAGGAAAGGCATGGGCTCCCACTGTTAGGTATTGGGATGGGGGGAGAAAGACAGATCTCAGGGCTAGTCTCCAAACTTCCTTGGGAGTTACAATCACTTCCTTGCTCCTTGCTTTGACCGTTCCCCAACTTTTCTCAGATCAGGGACATTTTTAAAAGTCACAGCACCCCTTCCAAAGAGTAGTTATTATTTTTATATCAGTTTATTGTGAAAATAAATGACCCAAAGCAGCTGTGAATTCAGGAAAGCTTTTAGATGACTTTGACATTATATATGCCATTGTGGTTAGTAAAATATACATTAGAAAAAATAGTTTTAGCTTTATATGCAAGGCATCCCAATCTGTCTTCAGATAATCTTTAACAGACACATGGGTTTGTGGATCTTTTGGAATCCCCCTGCCTTCCCGGGGTCTGGGCCTACCCATTGACTGAGAACCTCCACGATAGGAAATCCACCCCCATCCTGCCCCGGGGGTCTGGCCACAGGTAACTGAAGCCAGAGCTAAGTTTGAGTGATTGAGTGTCAGCTTCTGATTTTCTGTGAAACAATCAGAAGCTTCTGATTATCTGTGAAAGCTGGTATAGAGTCAGTTGGGACTGCGCAGGGGATTGCCTGTGAACCATTTCTTGTGTCGCTCAGGTGTGGAGAAAGGGCTGAAACGTGATCGAGGAAGTCTGTAGAGGTGTGGGGCACAGATGCATGGGGTGGTGTGTCAGGGGTATGCCTTACTCCTGAGAGGAATGTGAAACTAGTGGTGATGTGCATACTTGCAGGGAGATAGACACACTTGTCTTGTGTGTGTTTTGTAAGTTTGTTGGTGATCTGATTCAACAGATAGTTATGGAGACCACCTTGTGCGGGAGGCTGAAGGGGAGGCAGAGATGAATCAGAGCACTCCCTGTGCTCTGGGAGTTGACTGTTTAATTGGGGAAGTGGACGAAAAAGCAGGACACTGTAGGGGTTATAAGCACAGATTCTGCAACCAGACTGCAGAATTAAATTGTGAGAATTAAATGTGCTAATTCATGTAAAGTGCTTAGATCAGTGTGCCTGGCACATACAGAGTGCTCAGTAAATAACAGAAAAAAACCCAGTTCAACATAGAATGGGATATATGCCAGAGAGACGCAGCAAGGTGGTAGTGCTTAGTGTTTATACCACAGACTCCGGTGGCACAGATCTGGGTTTAAATCTGTCTTCTCTGTTCTCTAGGCATGTGACAGCCGGTGCGTGCCTAGCTGTAGATTAATTTTCCCTTATCTGTAAAATGGGGATAAGCATCCTTATCTCGTAAGTTTGTTGTGAGAATTGAATGAGTGTCTGGTACATCATAAGCGGTGAGTAAATGGTAGCTATTATTAAAAGCAAAGTGCTATTGAGGTTTCCAGGAAGGTGAGCATTTACAGGTTGGGGGGATCAGTAATGGGTTTAAGAAAAGCATGCAATTTAAGATTGGCCTTGAAAATGGAGTAGTAGTAATCTGGTTTTGGGAGGGGTATCGTTCCAAGCAAAGGGACTGGTAAGAACTAAGGCATAGAAGTGGAAAAATGCAATTTCTATTTGTAGAGGGGCAACCAGGAGTGTAGGGAGTAGGGAATCCAAAGCAGGTTGAAGCCAGATCTTGGAGATTTGATTGAAGCCATTCAACTAACACTTATTGAGTGCTGCTTGTGGTCAGAGAATTGGCAAATGGAGCCACAAAATAATTTGGAGCAGGTTTATGAATAATAATAAAATAATAATAAACCATTTAGGAAGCTTAAAGTAAAATGGTTTATAGAGGGCCGAGTTAGGTGGTGGAGAAATCGGTTGGGAGACTGTTAGAACAGTTCAGGAGAGGATATTGCAGCCCTGGACCTTGGTTGTCATGCAGAATGGTGAGGATGGGTGGCAGCAGCTGTGATGGCAGAGGTGGCTGAACACCATTGCTGAGCTTGAAGCTGTGGAGCTCTGCCTCCTGGATGTAGGGAGAGGGAAGGTGTCAGAGATGAAGAGTCAAGTTTGTATGATTGGAATGATGGTGGAAGAGGTTTTAGTTTTCCTGGCTCTTGAATCACAAACCATGCAATAGGTTGGCTTAAACAAGGGGACATTATTGGCTCATGGCTTTGATGCTAGGAGAAATCCAAATCAAGGTGTCATCAAAATGATGCTGTCTTCTCGAAGACTGGCATTCTGGGGCTGGCTGCTGGTGATCCTTGGTCCTGGGCTCCTCAGTCACATGGCAGTGCATATGGCGGCCTCTCCCTTTTCTTCCGGGTTCTGTTGCTGTTCAGCTTCTGGCTGCTCCCTCTTGGTTTTCTCCCTATCTGTCTGAATTTTACTCTCTTATGAAGGTCTCGAGTACTAGGAGTAAGACCCATCCTGACTGAGGTGGGCCACACCTTAACAGAAGTAACCTCATCAAGAGGTCCTACTTACAATGGGTTCACACCCACAGGAATGGCTTAAACTTAAGAATATGATTTTCTGGGGTACCTAACTTTAAACCACTACAAGGCGTAAAGGAAAAGAGAGAAGTCAGGAGGGAGTGTAGGTTTGGGGTTATAGATAACACATGTTGAGTCATGGTGTCCCTTGACAGAGACGTGCAGGCATTTGGCACTGTGAGACCAGAACTTTTAATGGAAGACAGGGTAGCAGATGGAGACCTGGGAGCCACATGCCTGGAGAGATAGTATTTGAAGCTCTGAGATCAGATGAGGTGGCCAAGGGAGGAGGTGAGGAGAATTGACACAAGGCTTCAGAGGAACATATGGTTGGTTTGAGGAACAGTTGCTGATACAGCGAAGGAGGAGTTTGGACCAAGAGAAGGACTGGGATCAGACAGCAAAGGGAGGAGAGAGAGAGGACTAGCAGCGAATGAGCAGTTCACAGAGGGTGAAACGGAGGCTCAGCTGGAGGAAGATCTGGGATCTGAGTCCTGAGCTGACTCCAGAGCTTGTTGCTCCCCACCTGCCCATACTGTCTCCAGAAAGGAGAGTGGTCAGCAGTGTCCACTGATTATCTGCGTTTGACTTGTTGGGCTTATACCTAGGGACAATGTTTCATCAGAACCAGTAACCATCCCAGATTCCTAGAGCCACCACTTCCCCTTAAGCTGGCATGTGATGAGGGTGTCCCTGTATTTGTCAGTCAGCTGTCTCAGAACTGAGAGAGGGCAATGGAAGCAGTTCAGTAGACTCTCAGTCTTCCAGAGCCCTCAGGGAGGAACTTACTCAGAACAGCGGGGAATTATCCCATTAAAACACAAAACTCACCAAAATGTAAGGCATTTTCGATGAAAATCTTTCTAAAATATGTTACCTACCTCTCTGCCCCCCTAAATGTAATGTCTGGAGTGTGAGTTAACCTTTTCTGGATGACTCAGCATTGTCGTGGTTCCCTCAGGCATCACATCAACTGTCATCCAGTGGTCTTTTCACTGAGGCCTGTCCCTGTGTGAAATGGCCCTTGCCTGCTGTGCCTTTGAGATCTTATATTAGCTTTTTATAGTTTTCCTATCTCCGCCCTTAGGAGGAGTTGTTAGGTGGCACCCATCTGTGTGTGTGGGTATGTGTGTGTGTTTTTTGTGTGTGAATGAGCTTGAAACCAGCACTGTCAAACAGGTTAGAATTATATGTCACTAAAAGTGAATGGACTCCAGTTAGGGCCCAAGAAGCTCTCCTATGAGAGTTTTTTTGAATGCACAGGTACTGTGATGTCTGTTTCAGGTGCTTGGAAGTTGCTCTTTTGTGTGTGTGTTTTTCCTTTTGTCCCAGCTTTTATCACTGTCTTTGATAAGGAATCTGCTGGAATCCTGGGTTCATGTTAGGCTAGACAGTACCATCTGTGACACAGCCTCTGCCCTCTGGGGGCCTGCCAATACTTATATGTGGGAAAGTTGAGGAAATGAGGTCATGTGGATGGAACCCCTTTGTTAGTGTGAACGTCCATTACCCGAGGTCCTTATAGTTTCTACCCTTGGAAGCTGACTCCAGGCAGAGTGTGATGACTGTTCAGGAGAGTGGTGCAGGACCCAGAGTTGAGATAGATGGCTCCCAGTAAAGCATCCTATGGCGTAATCGTTAAAAGCTTGGGATACCTGGGTTTGAATCCTGGTTTTGCTACTTGGTAGCCATGCGAAGTTGGACAGTTTACTTATTTCCATTATTCTTCGATGTCCTACTCTGGACAGTGGGGGTATTAATGGTGCTGTAGGGACCGAATGAGTTAATGCATGGAAATCCTTTACAATGTGCCAGGCACTATTCTAAATGATCAATAAAAACAGCTATTAGGATTACCCCTAGTGATCAGGGAAGGCTTCAAGGAGGAGTTGTGAGTTGGCTCCATCTTGAGGGATAAATGAATGAGATTTCTAGACGGGGATAGGAAAGGGAAGAGTTTTTCTGCCAGGAGAATAGCCTAGGCCAGGACTTGAGGGGATGTGAGTTGAGTGTGTCAGGGATGGTGAGGAAACCAAGACAGTTGCAGCTTTGTGGGAGATAAAATCAGAACTACAGATTAAAGTCAGCTTCTGAAAGTCTTGACTTCCGGGCCAAGAGTGTTGCCCATTGGAAGTTTTAAAGCTAGACAGATTTGGGTTCGAGTTTCGACTCCCTCTCTCACCAGTGCTGTGTGATCTTAGATGAGTTGCTTTCACTTTCTGAGTCTTGGTTTCCTCATCCCTAAGAGGGAGTAATAATGATATCCACTCACAAGGTAGTAAAGGTGAGTAAATGAAACAATGCCTATGAAGAGCCAGGCCTACTCTAAGTGCTCAATACCCGATAAGTGTTATTTTATTATTCATTCAACAAACATGTTAATGCCTGTTTTTGATCCAGGAACTGTGCAAGCAGTTGGATAAAGAGAGATGAATGAGACAGTGTCCTTGCTTTTGGCTATCTCACAGTCCATTCAGGAAGCAGACACATAAACACAATTGCAGTATAGATTTGATAAGTGACATAATAATAGAATGCACAAAAGAGGGATGATCAGCACTGTCTGGGAGGTCAGTTCAGAACACAGATGGAGATATATTGACCTGAGCCTTAAAGGAAGAGGTGACTTCCTCAGGCAGTTTAGGGGGAGGGGATAGGGATGGGGAAGGGTATGTCAAGCAGAGGGAACAACATGTGCAGAAACCCAGCATATTAGGGAAACAGGAAGAAGTTTGGTGTGGCTGGGGTCAGGATTGTTGTAGAAAAGGAGGTTGGAGGGAGGTGTGGCCAGATTTTGAATAGACTTTCCTGAGAAGTCTGAACTTTATCCTGTAGGCAGTGGGATAAAGCCTTGAAAAGTTTTTAAACAGGGTCGTGCCATGGATGGGCCCCTTTCGTGGTGTTCAGAATCTGAATTGCAGGGTGAAAAGACTGGCTGTTGGGGGAGATGAGTCGAGAGGCTTATTAGTGTTCTGGGGAGAACTGATTGAGGGCCTGGGCTCAGGGCCATGCTGGGGGTGATGGGGGCATGGAGTAGGTTTCCAGTTTCGTTTAGCTTTCAGGGCTTGAGAAGATGGAACCAAAAAGACCTGGTGATGGGTCTCTTTTCATAAAAAAAGAGCAGGGCTGATTTTGGGGGACCTAGCCTTGCCTAGGAAATGCAGGCCCGAGAATAAAGTCTGGGGAGAAGGATTATGAGGTCCATTTTGGCCATATTGAGAGTGAGATGACCATGAGACATTCGGGTAGAGCTGCTCTGTAGCAGGTGCATATAGAGGTCAGGAGCCCAGGAGAAAGGTCTGTATCAGGGCCACTGGGAAGTTCTGAGTGTGTGTGTGTTTGTGTGTTGATCACAGTAGTATATAGTAAGTTCTCTCGGGTGTTGGTGCCAATAGAACTGGGCTGGAGATGGGCAGGGAGACCAACCAGGAGGAGGCCAGTGCAGTAAGCCAGATGTGAGGGGCCGAAGGTGTAGGCTATGATGCCTGCGGACTGCAGTGGACAGAGGCAAAGGTGATTTTGTGCTCCTGGGTCAGTCTCCTCTTCTGTATAAAGGAGAGATACAATCCCTCCTGTTTTTCTCTCTGGGTCTCTGAGAGGCGGGACTGCGATGGCGCAAGTAGATGGTCAGTACGGTGCCAGTACCTAATTTTGTCAATCTCTGGAGCCTGGCAGAGGGAGGGCTACGTAGTGGATGCTGCATAAGTGTTTGTTGAAAGCAGAGCCTTTGCCAACTGCAGGAAAATGGGCTCCTCTATGGTGGGGGTGGGGATAGGGAGCATGGATTCAGTGGTGGAGTTGTGGAGTTTAGATGTCAGAACTGTCGAGTAGTTGCTGAGCAGACAGTTGGGGATTCAGGACTCTTCCTTAGGGAAGATGTCGTGACTACAAATTCAGGTTTGGGAGTCCCTAAGCCACAAAGTGAGTGGTGACCCAAGGAGAGTGGGTAGGAGAGAGAGGAGTACAGAGGCAGGGGCAAGCCTGGGGGTCCTGTATGGCAAGTGATGGCTTTGGGTGGATCAGCAGAAAACAAAGGGCAGCAGAGGCAAACAGGAAAATGAATCTCCAGGTGTTGTTTCTCAGAAGCCAGGGGAGGGAGGATTCATGCAGGGGGCAGAGCAACTTTGGCCGTGTCACCTTCCTGAGCATAGCACGATGCATGTCTCTGGCAGGTGGAAATAATTTTTGAAATATCTGCCAGGGATTATCTAAACATCACCATGCCTCTTTGCGTAGGTGCTGGAGAGATGATTGTGCTGCCTGACGGGGGCCTTTGCACACCACACATGGGTGCTCACTTCACAGATTTTCCCTAGAGCTCCTTTACCTAGCCAGCTCCCCCAGTAAATGCAATGTGATCTAGGTTAAGTAAAACATTCTATACACGGCTTTTTTTGGATGCAGCTGTCTGGTAAAAGAAGCTCTGTGTTATGTAGAGGCATGCCTTTTAAACATGTGGGCATGCAAAGGATGGTTTGTGTAGGTTTAGGAAATGGGGTACATATATGTTCAATGTGGTCTTTAGCCACTGGAAAAGTACAGGATGGTGGTGGTGGGTGTTTATGTCTAGCATTATGTATTTGATCACGGTGTGGGTATTGATGTTTGCATTCAGCCTGTGTGTGCATTTGTGTGTGTGTTGTGGGTGGTATAAGATATGATAAATGACAGTGTTTGTTTTTGGAGTATGGCTACCTCCCCTAAGAGTGAATGAGCAAATAACACAAAATGGGGTTAGAGGTGGGAGGAGACAGAGTGTGAGTGAGTGTTTACTGAACACCGTTGGTGTACCTGGGGCCTGCGTGTGTGCGTGTGCATGCAGGTTTCCCCACTGGGTTTATGTTTGCATGTCATATTATTTCTCTTTTCCTGCCTGTTGCTTCCTCTCAAGGCTCCCAGTAGGTGGGATGTTCTGCATTGGGGAGCCTTGGTCTTAAAAAGCAGACCAGAACCCTGCCTGTCTAGGGAGTTGTAGCAGTTGAACAAACCACTTCTGCCCTCTCTTCCTTCAGTCTTCCCTCTTGGCCAGCTCGGTGAGCCTCAAGGCCAGGCCCAGGCAGGCCTCTAATAGGTGTGGGGTGACTGCCTAAAGGGTGTGACATGGCCCCCTGAATCTCGACCTGTCCCACCACTGAAGCCCACCTGGCTTTTACGAAGGCACTTATCCTCTACTCGTAAGACTGGAGTCAGAAGGGGCCTCAGAAACTGTGTAGTCTACCCATCTTGTTTTTATAGAAGACAGACTGGGGGCTCAGAGAGGTGAAGCGACTGGCACAGAAGTCACACAGCACTCTGCGGCAGGTCTGTGTTTTCTGGCTGCTAACTTAGGGCTTTCTACATACCAATGAATTTTCTCCCCTGGGTGGTGGTGGGCTTGGGGGTGGCCAGCTCCCTGTGGCCAAAAGCTTCCAGTATGAATTGTGTAAGAGATTTTATGCGCCACCAAATCGCTGAGTGCCTATGTGTGTCAGCGTGAGTTGTGCCTGGGAGTCCTATGAGTAAGTTCCTGGTGTGAGCTTGCCCCTATCTGTCTCTGAGCTGCAATGGAATCCAGGGGGTGGATCCTGCCTGGGGGAGTCTGGAAGCCTTCGTCCTGGCCCTGCCTCTGATTCTCTGTATGACCTGGAGTGCCACTCCTCCCCCTCCCCCTGGGCCTCAGTTTCCTGAAATGTATAACATGAGGGTTGGTGAGATGTGTGCTAAGGTCCCTAACCAGCCCTCGCCATGGTTTGACCTCATGTGAAGCACTGACTCGGCGTACAGCTCTGTCCTTGTCTGGTCCCCAGCAAAGATGGAGTTGCTCCCTGAGATTCTGGCTCTCCAGGTTGGGTATCAGGGCCTAGGGTGGGCTTGGGGACCTCAAACATCACTCTCCTTGGGGCCCCATCCTCCATACCCTTGCTAACAGCCCTCTTTTTTTTTTTTTTTTCCTTCTCTTTCTCTCCGCATCACTCCTTCTCTCCACCTTGCTGGCCTGTAGAGGAGTACCCCATGGAAGGTGAGTGGTGCCTTTCAGTCATGGGGGTAGTGGGTCTGTCGCCGTGGGGGTCCTACTCCACCCACGTTTGGGTCTCTCTGGGGAAGGATGGCTGGGTCTCCTCTTCTTGGCTGCCTTGGCCCCACCTCTTGTCTGCTTTCTCTTTATTGGTGTGGTGGGGGGTGCTGCCAGGCAAAGGGCAGGCCCTTCTGCTTGCCCATCTTCTGCTCCAGTCTGCCTATTGACCTTTCTTATTCCTTGAAGGAAAGGGAGAGGGGGATGTTAGGGAAGAGTGGGGTTTGGGGGTGGAGGGTTTGGGGCTGAAAGGATCTGAAGTGCCCAGAAGTGAGTGGTAGACAGATGCCTTTTTGCCCAGGCTGTGTTGGAAACTTAGGAAGGCGACATTGCTGCCCCAGAAGGCTGTGCTTGGATAGAACCCTCTCTGGCTCTGGTGCCTCTGCCACAGGCCTCAGGGGTGCTGAAGTGCTGGGGGAGAGTGCAGGTAGAGGGTGGGAGGTGGGTCCCCGGGGCCTGGGATTGTGTGGGTTGGGGAATGGACTCTGCAGCCAGCTCCTCTTGCTGGCCCCTCTCACCAGCATCAGTGGCTTGGTAGGTACAGCTGGTCTGCTTCTTTGGCCCAAGGCCCAGTGGTGGGGTTGGGGGGCAGTGTGCCTCTCTTTGGAGTCTCAGCCCATTCTTGCCCTGTCTTCTGTGTGGTCTGCTTTCTCTCTCTCTCTTGTTTTTGTCTTTGCCTCTCTTTTCTCTGGGGCTGTCTCTGGTCCTCTTTCTTTGTCTCTGTCCTTCCCCAGGCTCCCTTGGGGTTTCTGTCACTCTCTGAACCTTTCCCTTTAGTGTGAATTTTACTTGTTTCTTTTCCTTCTCCCATGGAGGAGCAAGGCCAGGGAGAGGGAAGATTGGGTCAGATGGCCTGGGCTTGCTATCCCCTGACTCCTGAAGGCTGGGTTCAAGTTGAGCTCACAGGACCACCACAGAGAAGGCAGCAGAGTGAATGTGAGCTGGGATCCTAGGCACCAAACCTGCCCCAGGTTCTCTTCTAGAAAAGCAGGAGTTGGAGGGGTGGGGGAGTGGGGTATGCACTAGGAGGAGTGGAGGAGGGTACCAAGGATGTAGAAGACCTGGGAAAGAATAAGGGGAAGGGGCTGATTCTGACTATGGGGCTGGGGTCTGCTTTTCCTTTTGATGTCCACGGTTTGGCTAGTCTCTCTCCCTGGATGTCTCTTCTCCATGGGTGCCCTTAGGTTCTCCAGTCCTGGCAGGCAGATATCTCTGTGTGTGTGTACATGTGCATGTGTGTCTGCAAGCTCACCGAGCCCATGGTTCTGCTAGTCGATTGTGTGTCTGTGTTGTGCCTTTGTGCACGTCTGTTGATAATGTGCTTGTGTACATGTAAGATGGATTGGGGTCTGAGTGTGTGTGGATGTGCTATGTCTGCCTTGGTGTGGCCCACATCTCTGTGTGCCTCTGTAGGTGTGTCTGTGTCTGTGGCTTTGTGTGTTTGCCTCTGTGTCTGTGCCTGTCCTGTCTGCGTTTGCATCTCTCTGTATTAGTGTTTACCTCTGTGTGTATGTGTGTGTGTGTGTGTGTGTATGTTTGTGTGAGAGAGAGAGTCTGCATGTCTGGGTGGACGCAGCCTTCTGAGGGCTGGAGATAAGATTGAGTGCTGATGTGACTTTTACTTGCTCTTGATGTCATGTCTCCTCTGGAACAAAGGGAGAGATGGAGGGAGGAAGAGAGAGGGGAAGAAAGGATGGAGAAGAGAGGCTTGGAGGGAGGAAGAAGGGAATAGAGAGGCAGGTGTAGGAGAGGGGAAGTACAGCGGTGGAAAGAAGGACTCAATGGAGGGAGAGCAGAAAGGAGGGAAACCGAGAGGAAGAGATAGCCAGGCAGTCTGGAAGGAGGAGACAGAGAAGAAAGGCAGGAGGGCTGCTGGGGAGGGAAAGTGTCCTGGAAATATGAGGGGAGAGAAAAGGGGATCATTCTTTTCCAAGCCTGTGGGATAGACAGGGATAAGAAGAGAAGCTGACCTTTGGGGACAAATGGAGAATGAGACATGTGGACCCTACCTAGCCATTTCTTTGGGGTGACATGGTGGTCTGCTGGTTTAGATGCTGTGTGTCTGTTAGTGGCTCTGCCGGGGCATGTATTTGAGGTTGTGTGAGTGTGTGTGTGTGTGTGTATGTACATACCTATGAATGTGATACAGCTGTGTGCCTGCCAGTGACAGGTCTGCATGCCTGCTTTGGTGTCTCTCTGTCTTGTCTCCTATAATTCCCTCTCTGCCTTAGTCTCCTAGGGTTACTATAACAAAATACCACAAACTAGGTGGCTCAAAATAACAGAAACATACTGTCGCACAGTTTTGGAGGCCCGAAGTCCAAAACCAAGGTGTCGGCAGGGCTGTGCTCCCTCTAAGTCTAGGGAAGTAACTGTCCCCTTCCTTCCTCCTGGCTTGCTGACAATCCATGGCTTTTTCTGACCCAGTCATCATGTGGTGTTCTCCCTTCTGTCTGTCTGTGTCCCTATTTCTTCTTCTTGTAAGGACACTAGTCATATTGGATTAAGGGCCTACCCTTCTCAAGTATCACCTCATTTTAACTTGCCTAGTTCTCTCTGTAATGCCCCTATTTCCAAAGAAGATAATATTACGGGGTACTGGGGAGTAGAGTTTCCACATATCTTTCTGGGGGACACAATTCAATCCATAAAAGCCTGTCCCCTGGTCCCCCAAATTCATCTTTCCCACATGCAACATCTCAACATCCCAAATGCCTTAAGTCATCCAGCATAACTCTAGGTCCAAAATCTCATCTAAATCAATTGTGGGTATGGTCTATCCTGGGGCAAAATTCCTCTCCATCTGGGGACCTGTGAAATCTAGAAAACAAGTTATCTGCTTCCCAAATACAGTGGTGAGACAGGCATAGGACAGACATTTCCATTCCAGAAGGGAAAGGTTAGAAGGGAAAAAGGGGTCATGGTCCCAAGCAAGACTGAAACCTATTAGATTTCAAGGGATGAGTGTCATCTCCTGTGGCTCGAGCCTCTGTACTCTTGGTCTCCTGGAGCAGTGGCCCCATCCTCTCCAAACACTGGGGTGGTGGCCCTGTCTTCTCCAAATACCACACTCTTGGCTCAAGAAGGTCCTTTCTGCTCAGGCCTTTGCATCCACAGCCCTGCCCTTGGAGTCATTCTTCATTTCATCCCGTGTCTCTCCCTTTCAGGTCAGGCTGGAAGTGTTTCTCCTGATATAAAATTCTCAAAAACTTTGTTGATCTGTGCAGTTCATGGGGATCCAAGGTGTCAGACAAGGGCGTCCACCACAGATCTTTCCTGGCTGCTGCTGAGATGGTTGATTAGATCCATGAGTCTCAAGCCTAATCTCTTTAGCAAGCAGTTGTCCATCCACACCCTAGGCCCTGTTTCTAGAGCATGTTGTCTGGAAAGGCCCAGAATTTTCCAAATCATCAAATGCTGGTTCCTTTTTTGTTTAACAGTCCATTCTTCAACTTATCTCTTTATTCTCACATGTTACTCTAAGCAGCAAGGAGAAACCAGGCTATACCTCCCACACTTTGCTTGGAAATCTCCTCAGCTAAATATGCAAGTTCACACAAGTTCTGGCTTCCACCTGACTTTAGAACATGATTTCCACCAAGTTCTCTGCCTCTTTTTAACAAGGATCACCTTTCCTCCAATTTCCAATAACACATTCCTCATTTCCGAATGCAGCCTCACCAGCAGCACCTTTAATGTTCATATTTCTAGCAACATTCTATTCATTACAACCTGTGTATTCTCCAAGACGAGAAAAACTTTCTCTGCAGCTCTTCTCACTTTGTTCTGAGACCTCACCACAATCACTTTTAACGTCCACATTTCTACCAACAGTCTCATCAAGGCAATCTAGACTTTTACAAGTGCCTCAAAATTCTCCCATTCTCTACTCCTTATCCAATTCCAAAGCCACGTCCACATTTTCACGTATTTGTTAGGGCAGCACCCCACTTCCCGGTACAAAAAACTGTCAGTTTCTTAGGGCTGCTGTAATAAAATACACAAACGAGGGGACTTAAACCTACAGAAATTTGTTGACAGTTCTGGAGGCCACAAGTCTGAAATTAAGGTGTTGGTAGGGCTGTGCTTCCTCGAAGCCTGTGGGGAAGTAGCTGTCCCATGCCTCTCTCCTGACTTCTGGCAGTGGCTTGCTAACAATCCCTGGCATTCTCTACCTCAGTTGTCACGTTCTCTCTTCTCTCTGTGTCCAAAAACCCCTCTTACAAGGACATTAGTCATTGGATTAGGGCCCACCCTACTCCAGTGTGACCTCATTTTAACTTGCCTAATTCCATCTGTAATTTCCAAATAAGGCCACATTCTGAGGTACTGAGGATTAGGACTTCAAAATTATCCTTTTGGGGAACACAATTTAGTCCATAGCATGTTCTTTCTTCTTTCCATGTTGGGCCTATCTGGCATTTTTGTGAGAATGTGGGGGGTGAGACTGAAAGTGGGGAAATGGGCTTGGCTGGTGGTAGGTGAGGAGCCTCTTCTGTGGCCTTGTGCTCTGGACCCTGCAGTTCCAGACCCTTCAGATCTGAGGAGTTCTGTGTAGCCCTCATCTGCCCCCACCCTCTTTCTAAAAGAGCTAGGATCCCTGATGCTGTGCCTCAGGCCTACCTCTCTCTGAGGAGCCCAGACATCCTGCTCCTAGCCCGCTGCTGAGCCACGTCCTTTTGGAGATCCCCTTTCCCTGCCCCCTTTTCCTTTTAGCCTCTTTGGCAGGGAGAGGAGATCCAGAAGCAGCCAGATAAAGTACCCTAGGAAAGGACCCTTCGTAATGTCATCCATCACTGCCAGCCTCCTTTCCAGTGGTGGGAGGAGGGGCAGATGCCACAGGTGGGCTGTGGGGAGGCGAATGCCCAGGTGAGGACTGAGGGGCATGAGGGGGGAGCAGAGATTTCAGATTGAGGTGGGGAGACAGGCTTTAGTAGGAGGACCTTTGGGCCAGGCTGGGGCTGAGCCACAGGGAGACAGGAAAGGGAAATGGTCTCCCCTTCACCAACATGGCTGATGCTGTCACGCCTGAGGGAGCTGAGCAGCTGGTTGCCGTGGTGACAGAGGGAGAGTGCCGCATGCTAATGAGGCTGGCTGGGAGCTGGGCAGCGGAAGGGTCTGGGAGGGGAGAGATGTGGTTCTCTTCCAGCAGCAGGACAGGCCTGTAGAGGGATGGAGGTGGGTTCACAGGGCACCTGGCTTCTGGGATGGAGGGGTGGGGCTGAGGTTTGAATTTCCAAGGATGGAAGCCTGTGGGCAAGCCTGTGTCTCATAGAGTTGGATGAAGGTTTAGGGTTCCGGGTCTGGACCCTGGATTTAGGGAATCTGGAGGGAGGATGCTGGTAGTTCTTGGGGAAAAAGCTAGAGATGTGGGGTGGGGTGGCATTCAGAGCAAGGAATAAGGGGACTCAGTCCAAATGCCTGGGTCCCCCACCTGTTTTTTGGATAAAATCTGTGGCCTCCCAAGAACTGTTCTGTCCTGGGGTTGCCCTTAGCAGTGGTGACCTCCTTACCCAACTGGCCCCAGAGACCCAGCGGCAGAGAGAAACCAACATCAACCCAGAGAGGTGGGGAGAAGGGGGCAATGGGAACCACCAACTGTCTGCAGAGTTGGGTCTTTGGCCCCCGGCTCTGCCCTTCCTGGCTTCCTTGCTGCCTTTCCTCCTGGAACCCAGGCATCCTGGCCCTCAATTTTGTCACAGAAACACTTGTAGCTCTTTTGCCCTGATACTTCCACCGTGGCCTCAGCTCTCCCTAGGGCGGCATCCAATGCCACAGCAACTGACATGGTTTCCAAGAGCAGCAGTGGTCCTGCAGGGCTGTTTCCTTCCCCCTCCTTTTGGCCAATTACCACAGGGGTGAGAGTGGGGAGTGAAGGATTGGAGTGAGGGGATGGGGTTTGGGGGGCTTGGCTGGTGATCTCAGGGGAGTCCTGGGTGCTGCCAGCCCCTCTGGGAGAGAGCTTTCCTTGGTAGGTGCCCTTTGAGAACAGGGGCACTAGGCCAGTGGGCCAGATTCTTTCTCAGTAAGGCTGGGCTCTCTCAAGGGGCCAAGTAATCCTGAGTGGAAATCCTAAACCTGATCTTGCCCTCAGTCCTGGAAAAGAGCTTCTGTTTTCCATTTTTGAAATCCAGCTTTTGGGTTGTCTCAGCGAGGTCCTGGACAGAGAAAGGGGGTCCATAGAGTAATTTATTCACAAATAAGGCCTTCTGTCCTTTCAGAAAGCCAGACCTCCTGCCCATGGGACTTGGCTATCCCCTTGTTGTGAGAGCTCTGGAGGGATCCAAGCCCCCTCTCTTTGCTCCAGTGTTTCCCTAGATTCTGTGTTCTCCTACTAGCTTCCTCTCTAACTGTGTCCTCCTGAACCTCAGGTTCTTCTTAGAACCCAGATATGCAGGGTCCCTACTCTGCCTGCAGAAGCTGTTGGGAGGGTGGAGCTGGGAGCCTTGGAGCTGGCCAGAGGTCTGCCCAAACCCCTCTTTGGTGGGGGATTCCTTTTAGACCCAGGTCCTCATCCCTTCATCTTTCCCCTTCTCTGCCAGGGTCATAGGGGCAATGGGAATCGAGGGTTGGGGGTGGAGGTTGGAGGTCTCCCTTGCCCGCTCAATCCCACGCTAACAGGACACTCTCTCTCTCTCCAGGTGGCTTTGAGTTTTGTGTTGTGTTTTATTTCCTCCTCCATCTGAATTGTTTTTCTCGTTGACCGTTTTTTTTTTTTTTTCTCTCCGTCTCCTGGAAGAAAAAAAAAAAAAAGAAAAAAAGAAAAAGGAAAAAGCAACCCTCCCAGCCTCATGCTTCTCCTCCTTTTCCTTTTTTTTTTCCGGCAAGAAGAAAAAAAAGAAACCAAAATCTCCTCTCCCTGCTGCAGTGACTCCCTGCCCCTATCCTTCCTCTGGTTCTGCCTGTGCCCCTCTCACCCTCTCTAGTGCCCCCTTATCTCTCTTTCTCTCTCTTCCCCTTTTGTACCCTCCACCCTCTGTTTCGGCATCGGGCCCCTTCCTCAGCTTCTGGGCTGGGGGTTTTCCCCCCGATGTCTGTCACAAGTTAAAAAGGGTTTTTAAATTGTGGCAGCAAAAGCTTTTTCTCCCTTCTCTCCGGCTGATTTTGATGACTCGTGTTTTCTTTGTTTCTTCCCCTTTTCTTTCATTTTTCTTCTTTTTTTTCTTTCTTTCTTTCTTTCCTTCCCCTTTTCCAAGGTCCGGCTCACCTGACGTTAAACAGCGAAGGTATGGTTTGAAGTTTTGGTTTGGTTTGGATTGGATTGGATTGCCCCCAACTACGCCTGGAGTTTCTGTTCTTCTCCCTTGTTCCCCCCCACCCCCCCATTCCCTGCCTCCTTCCTTCCTTTCCTATCCCCTTCCTCTGCCATTTCTTTATTTTATTTGGGGGGTGCTGGGTGGGGGCAGGGGGCGTGTCCTTGTCTGTGCTCTTCCCTCTCCTTTACCTGCTCTGCTACAAATCCATCTGCCCTCATCTCACCTTGGTTTCTGACATCAAGAGATGTTTGAACTCCTGCCGTTGTCTCCAGTCACCTTTTTGCGTTTTCCTGGTAGTGTATCTCGCTTATTTTCTTTTTCATGGTGGTGTTTTATTTCCTTCCATTCACTCTGATCATTCTTTCTTTTCTATGAACCCAAGTGAAAAGAGAAAAGCACAGGCTGGAGAAAGAGTATTTTAGGCAGCCTCACCCCCCCTTACCCCTGCTGCTATATCCATAATGGGAAGGAAGAGGGGAAAAGTGTGTGTGTGTGGTGGAGGTATAGGGCACCTCCCTGTCCCCAACTGCTCACGTCCATGTCCACCCTTGTAGCTTTTGAGCATCTTCTAACCCTATTTGAAAGATGAGGAAACTGAGGGCCAGAGATGTGACGTGACTTGTCAGTGACCACACAGCTGTTAACTGGTGGTACGTCTGGGACTGGTCATCTCATTTTAATTTCCCTTCTGCCCAAGCCCTCCCCTCCTTCAAGATCCCAGTGCTGAGCACACCTGGAAACAGAGCCAGGATCCCTGACCCAGATCCCCCTAGCAATCCTCTCCCCTGGCCCTCCCTGTCACTATTCCCTCAGGTATTTGGCCTTCCAGATGCTTGGGCCCTACTCCGCCAGCCCATTCAGTTCTCTTCTGGGGCTCATTGTACACAGGGACATGGTGGGGTCCCTAACCTGTAGCATGAAGACTGGTTGACTTGTGGGGGTGGGTTGTGGGGAGAGACTTACATAGATCTGAAATTTGGTTTGGTTTAGGTTTGGGGAGGTAAGAGGCTGGCATTCTCACAAGAAAGGTGGGGAAAGAGGAATTCCCAAGTTGGGGTGTCAGGAGTAGAAGCCCTGGTTGGTTCACTCACAGGGTCTGGTTCTGGGCATGCCAGCTGTGGGCTCACCTTTGTAGTTGATGAAGGCCCAAAGGATTCCAGCAAGTCCCTCTCCCTGGAAAGTGCCAGAGCTCAAGGGTTATTCTAGCTTTAGTTCTGGAGATTTGGGATTGGGGTTGGGGTAAGAACCCAGATAGGGACTTTTAAAAAACTCTATTCCCAAGTTCCCCTCACCCTGAAGCCATCACATGGAGGCTGGCAATGGGTCTGGGTGCCCGGGAGCCAGGCTCTGAGGGTACCTGTTCGGTGACAGGGGTGAGTGGAGACTCCAAGCCTTCCTGGACCCCTGCATGTTGACATATGCCTGCAGGCACCTTTGGCTCTGGAGGGCTTCAACCAGGAGGCCTAAGTGTCAACTAGCTGGGAAGTGGAGAGTGGTGGCTAATTTCTGGGAAAGGGCTTCCCCTCATTCATGATGAGACCCCCCTTGGTGTGCATAGGCCCCTTTCATCACAACAGAAGGATGAGGAGAAAACAGTCCCTGGGGAAGCCCCTGGTCAACTGGCAGAAAAGCAGAGAGAGGAGACACTGGACCCTCCCACTGTCGACAATGGAGCCGTGGGGGCTGAGTTTGGGGGCCCAGAGGACAGTACAGGCTAGAGGAGGATTTGGTTTGTAGCTCAGGGGAGTCTTCTTGGCTGTGGGGTGCCTGGGCTCAGGCTTTTGAATGAGTCGAAGAGCATGAACTCTGAGCCAGCAGAAAGGGTTGGAAGCATAGATGCAGAGGGAGAGGAGAGCAAGCTTCAGAGGAAAGGCGGCCAGGAGAACACAGGGATGGGGTTGGGGATCTGGAAGTGGGAGCTCAGGTGCCTGCAAGCTTGAGGTCCATCCCTTTCATCTTGTAGGGCAGAAGGGGCCTGGACCAGAAGTGAGGGCCTCTGCTCCTCTGCCCGGCTCACTCCACTCCTGGGCCCAGGGTGCAAGTTGGCGATTATGAGTTGGCAGGGGTCTGAGGGGAAATGGCCCTTGGTTTGTCAACTGGATCCTTCCCTAAGGGTCCCAAAGGCAAGAGAATTCCCACAGAAGCCCCTCCTTCCCTATGCCTCCAAGCAGAACTTTCACCCTAGAGAAGGTCCTCCTTCACCTCAAAGCTGGGTGGGGCTGGCTGGGTAGCCCCCTGTGCCTGACTCCCCAATTCTGCTTCTCCAGTAGGGTCCTTACTGTTCTCCGAGGGGGGGGGCCGGGAGAGGAGGAGCCAGCGATGTGCACCAGCCGACAAAAGGTCAGTGACCCCAGAGAGCCCAGCCCTCAGCTCCCCACAGGCTAACCACACTTCCTGGGGGAGGGGGGTGAGTCAACAAGGTACATCCCCTCTCACCCTGTTCCGAGGGCTCCAGCCCCAGCCCTGTGTGAAGGGTTGAAAACCTCTACTTCTTTCCCAAAGCCTAGTTGTTCTGATAGCCTCTTTCTAGAACACAGGTGCTTTTTTCTGTGGAAGTTGTTCAGGCCCATCCCTAGAAAGTATCTGCTTCTCTGGTAGAGTGGCTGGGCAGCAGGACCCCCCTCGCCCCATTTAATCATCAAATTCTGGAAGCCTGATAGAGGCCCAGTGCAGGGGATGCCAGTTGGCGATGTGGGCGTTTATACAATGTATGTATCACATGTGTTGCCTAAAGTAACCCTCACGCCCCTTTGTGGTAGGGCTCATTACTCTCATTTTACAGATGAGGAAAAAGACTTGCCAACCCCCTGGCCAGCACGTGCCCTTTTAGCCTGTCTTAGGGCTCTAGTGGGTAAGCTCCCGTTGCCACACCAAAGCTGCCTTTCTTAAGAGAATCTCTCCTCTAAGAAATGCACTGGCTGGTTTAACCCCAGTTGGTGCCAGACGGTGCTGAGAGTTCTGTCTCTGTTCTTTTGTACACACTGTCCTGTCTGCCTTGATTTCCACCATATCCTGCCCCCTCCCCCAACTCCCTGGTATCTCTTCCAGCTGATTCTGAAAAAGCAGCCTGGCCACCCACACAGGAGGCCTCCCCAAACTCCCCAGGCAAACCTAGACACTCCCTGGTGTTCCTTCTGCACTGTGTCTGCACATGCATTAGAACACTCCTCACCCGGCATCGTAACCGTCACTTCTGTTTGCCTCACCTGGAGGACAGTGATTGGGTGTTTTCATTTGTAGAGCCTTAGAGCTTTGCTGGGCACATCTGTCCTCAGTCAGTAGATGGTCTCTGCTATCCAGGGGCTCAGGGATGCCCTAACAGATAACTACAGCACAGTGTGTACATGCAAGCAGAGAGGTACATGAAAGGCATAGACTTGGTTCAGAGGAGTTAATTTATTCATTGACACACAGAAAGTTACGTGCCAATACAAGAGCCACTGATCTGTGGCATGATGTGCAGTTTACTAAGTTGTGTCCTGGCTGTTTTCTTTCTAGATGCCCACAGCAAAGGGTGAGGGGGGCTTAGGATGAGCTCCTCTTTCCAGAGGAGAAAGTTGGGACTGAGAGATTCTTGCTGAGTCTTGGCCAAGGTCACAAAGCCAGTGATAGAGCCAACCCCAGCACCCACGTCTTTCTCACATCACACTTCCTCTCAAGGGAGTAAGACAAGATGTCACTGGGCAGTAAGTGCCAAATGAGCAGAACGGTCAGCTGTAGTGGTTGAGAATAGGGAGGCGTTAAGGGGGGCTGGAGGCGCTTCCCAGAGGGTGTTGAGCTGGGCCCAGACAGGAGGCAGTTGTTCTTTCCCTCTTGGTACTTGGAAATCCCAGACCACAACGACAAGCCTCTTGACACATTCAGCATGACTGGGGACACATGTGGGCTCTAGACTCCCCAACTGTGGGAGATAAACAAGTGTCAGCTATAACAGCCCCCCCTTCTTGTGCCAGGAGCTATTAGGAGCTGTAATTGTTCCAAGCTCCTGGGAGCTGTAGTTTGGAGTTTTGAGTGCGGCGAGATGGTGGAGAGCGCCCCCTGGTGCTTCAGGTCTTGTCGGTCCCAGGTCAGGATTGTGTGCTTCTAAGCAGCTGGGCACCCCACATCCCTACCACAAAGAGTAGCCCCCCAGTCCCTTGACATCCTGCTCCCCAAACCCTCCACTCAGGTCTGTTCCTGTCCATCCCCTCATCCTCGGGCTTTTCCATGTTCGTGCATCTCTTTTCTGTCCCTGTCCTCAAATTCTTTTAGGCTCCCCCTGGCTGCTCCTTGCCTCTGTCCACCTCAGGCCCACCCTTGCCAGGTCTCTGTGAGTGGAGAGTTCGCAAACTCAGGTTCCAGAGTGGCTGCCTTTGCCTCCTCTCCTAGGAGGCCTGAGGCAGGAGCCTGAGGAGTTGGGGACTGTCCTCAAGACTCCTCTTCGCCTGGGCAGCCGTGGTCCAGCCCCTCACCCGCTGCCTCCTTTTTTCTTGCCTCTTTTGTTCTGCCCCAATCACTGTTTTCACGTGGTTGCCTTATTCTTTCCTTTCTTTCCATTTGACTCTCTTTAATGATATTTTCTTTGCAGTAAAGGTGAGGGAGTGTAAGGGAGGCCTGGCTTGGGGAGGGACTAGTACATGTGGGGACAAACCCAAGGTCAAACACATTCCCTTTCCTGGTCCTTGAGCCCCCTGGCTCTGCCAGTGCCTGGGCAGCAGGCCCAGTTGCCATAGAAACATTAAGACCCTGAGAAAATCTTCGTTTCTTTCCCTAGAGGTCCCTGTCCCCCTTTCCTCACTGGCCTTCTTCCCGGCACCCTTACCGGTCCCCTCAGGCTTGCTCCTCTTCTTTATCTACATCACTTCCCTTTTCATCTCTTGCTCCCTCACAGCCCTGAGCCATCTCCATTTCCCTTCTGTCTGCCCTGAGCCATCTCCATTTCACCTTCCTCTCTTCCACCACTTCCCTCCCCATTGTCATCCATCCCCACCTTTCCCTTCTCATCTCTTGGTTCCTCACCTTTACTTTCTGGTCCTCCCTACTTGAACGCTAAGGAAGATTGGGGGTGTGGGGGGAATCAGACAGTCCCAGTGTTGCCCATGACCCACGGCCTCGCTGCCCTGTGGCCTCAGGAAACCGGGCCTTGCCAGCTGCAGTGAGGGCTGTGCCAGCCTCCGGGGCAGCAGCTGGTGCCTTGGGCAGCGGGAGGCAGTGAGGACAGAGTCTGTGGGCAGCCTGCCCAGCGGGAGAGAAGCAGGCCTGTTGTGCGTCGGGGATGGGAATCTGCCGAATCTGCACCCAGAGACACACCACCTCAAATCGAAGCTCCTGCTGCTGGTCCATGCATGGGGACCATGCGTACGCCCTGGCGTTGTGCCCTGCTGTTACCTGGGTCTCAGGAGCTTATCGTGAGAACCCCTGCTCTTGGAGAGCTCAGCGCTCTTCAGAAAGACCTTTCACCCCACGGTCTTGTTTGCCCCTCATCTCACCCATCCCGTGAAGTAGGCAGGATGAGCTGTTGTGGCATTCTTAACTGGCAAGGAGAAGCCAGCCACTGTCTTCTGGTCTCTGGTCTCTCCTGCCTCCATCTCCGGTTCTTTTCCCTCTGCTGATGCTCTGGCTTTGAAGGGCTGGGGCTGGGATTCTATCTTCTCAGTACCTCTCGCTTGTCACCACGTACAGAATGCTAAGTCGTGCCCTGTCATTGCTGCTTCTGCTAAAAAAGTGCCAGTGGAAGGAGCCCTGTGCCGATGCCTGACATATACCACACGCTTACCACACTCATCACACACACATACCACACCACACATACCATACACACATAACGCCCCCCCCCCCACACAGACATACCCCACACATCACACCACACGCATCACATACCACACATCAACAACACAGCCCCCATCACACACAGGCCTCCCTTATCTCTAGCCTTTTGCTGCTGTACCCACCCAGCACACATAGTTTCCACCCTTGGCACGCTGGGGCACTGCAGAGGCTCTCGCCCAGGGCTCATATGCTGTTCTTCATGCCTGGAGCAGAGGCTGGGTGGGGTGATAGCTGGCATGGCGACCACACACGTAAGCTCCACCCAGTGGCCCAGCCCTACCTGGTGCACGTCCCCTGTCACCTGCATGGCCTTCCCTCGTGTCTGATACCTGCCCTTTCCCCACCCCACCCCATTCTTCTCACTCACTGCTCAACAAGCCTAGCTGTCCCATTCCTTATGGTGAGGCCAGACACTGTCCCCAGGTACTGGGATGGCAGGAGTGGGAGGTGGGCTGTACTCAGGAGACCCTCGGTGCTTCCGCCATAGGGAAGCAACTCCTAGAAAGAAGCCCAGTGCCTTCTTGTTTCTCTTCCACACCTTTGTTAAGGGGAGTGGCCAATGGGCGTGTTGGGTGAGAACCGACTGCTTTGCCTGGCCCTGTGGCAGCTAAATTGTCAGCTGTCAGGGTAAGAGTCACTAAGCAGCCTCCTAGTTCAGAACCTGGATACGGAGGAAGTTGACTTTTGACAGGCAAGATGGCTGGGCCCAGGGAGGAGGGTTGACAGGCCGAGGGAGGGGATGAGGGTCTGAAGTTGGGAGCTGGATGGCACTCACACAACCAGTGCCTGGTTGCTGGGGGGCAATGGGGAGGGTCTGGGGTGCCCTGGCCCACTTGGCCTTCTCCCATTTCCCCAAACTGGTGTCCAGGGAAGGAGGAGTTTGTGGCGACCTTCAAAGGCAATGAGTTCTTCTGCTACGACCTGTCCCACAACCCGATCCAGAGCAGCACGGATGAGATCACGCTGGCCTTTCGCACCCTGCAGCGCAATGGGCTGATGCTGCACACTGGCAAGTCGGCCGACTATGTCAACCTGTCCCTCAAGTCCGGGGCCGTCTGGCTGGTCATCAACCTGGGCTCAGGTGCCTTTGAGGCCCTCGTGGAGCCCGTCAACGGCAAGTTCAATGACAACGCCTGGCACGATGTCCGGGTCACCCGAAACCTGCGCCAGGTAGGGGAGCAAGAAGAAGGCCAGGGGCCAGTGGCATCCGTCTGTGGTGGATGAGAGCAAGGGGAGAGGGCTGCCTGGGGTGGGGGTGGGAGGAAGGGATGGTTCTGTAGAAAATGAGGCTTGGGGCAGTGAGGGTCTAGGAGTGGGGTGGCTTCAGAGATGGGGTGGGTAGGGGGTAGGGAGGAGGCTCCAGAGCTGCCCATGGGTGGGAGTCTGGGAGAGGAAGGACTGGGCTCAGGTTGGTTTCAAGGGTTGGGGCTAAGAGATCAGGTGACCTGGCTGAAGGGTGGGTTCAGGAGGTGGGTGGAGCAAGCTAGAACAAGCACAGGGGTGCTATGCAGTGAGGAGGGAGTAGACTGGCCTGGTGGATGTCCTGATACTAGGGCAGAAAGGCACAAGTGAAAGCATGAGGTAAGGCAAGGCTTTCCTAGGGGGAGAGGCAGGGAGGTGGTCTGAGTAAGGTTGAGATGGAGCAGGTGGGGGAGGGAGAGCAGGACCAGAGAGAGTGCTGAGTCCTGCTTCCCCTCGGGCGAACACACTCTTCTGCTTTCCATCCTCTTCCTCTCAAAGGAGTGCAGCCTCTCCCAGCAGCCCCTTTCTGGCTCCCTTGGGCTCCTAGGCCAGCCCACGCAAGTGCTATGAGGAAACCATCCTGGGCTGGCCCCTTGCAGACAGGATAGGACTGAGCTCTGCAGTGTACCCTCAGCTCTTGTGTTTGGGCTCACCCACGGGAGAGGTGCAGAAGCTTCTGGGCATTGCCTCTGTCCTCTTAGCAGTGGCCTCTTCACCTCCCACAGGCCCCAGGTGGCCTCTGCAGGTGAGGCCACCTTTCTGGCTGGGCTTCTTCTGGCTGAGAAGCTCCTGCTCAAACAGGGCCCATGCCAGACCCTTCTTCCCAAGCAGGGGACACAGCTGTGCACCCCATGCCTCCTGTCTTTTCCTCCTCTCTCCTTTCATTGCTTACTCCACACTGGCTTAGAGGTGCTCAAGCTTTTGCTAGTCCTTCTGTTTTCTCACGGCTAGTGGCAGGGAAGCTAGTCCAACTCCACCTCTAGCAGTCTCAGTGCCCCCAGGAGGACTGAGCCTCCCTGCCCTTTTCAGCTCCATCTCGGCTGTTTTGTAGCCAGTCTCCTACTGGTTACTTTCTCTTGTGCTTCGTGGTTCTAGTTGTGCGGTGGCTAGTCTTCCATTGCCTCCTTTTTGTCATCACCATTGCCTTCTCCTCCTCTTCCTGCTCCACCCCTTCCTCCCACGGAAAGGCTAGTTAGTGGCACTCAGGATTCTGGCTGACCTCCCACTCTTCTCACCTGCTCTTATTTAACATCCTTGAGTGATGATCTAATGGGGATTCCTCCTCATTGAATGCCTTTCCCCCTTGCTGTGAGAACACAGTGACTCATCTGCTGTTCCTTTCCCCAGCCTGCTGCTACCTGTTGCAGTCAGGCTCCTGCTGATGCACCTATTTTTAGTGCCCCTAGAATTCTGAAGTGGAATGCTCGGTGGGACCACTCCTGTTCAATGCAATGCCCCCTCTCCATGTCACATCACTCGCCCAATTACAGGGCTGCCACGTGTTGTCAACACTGAGCAAACCTGAGAGTATCATGTACGCTGGCGATATTTTCAGCTGCCACACCCATTTCGTTGGGGAGGGAGTTGCCCTTTGGTGCTTCTTGCTCCCTTTCCTTCCCCCGAGTCAGTGCTGTCACTTGGTACTGCCTTTGGCCAGATACTATAAGCCCAGAGTCCCAATGCACACATTGTTTGGCAAAAAAATGTATCATTCATCCAGTGCTGGGTGACTTGGGTGATATAGAGGGAAAAAAGAGAGAGCCAATGTGGCTCAGTGGTTGAGTGCCAGCTTCCCACATATGTGGTCCTGGATTCAATCCCCAGCCTCAGTACCCAAAAACAAAACAAAACAAAACCCCAAAAAACCCCAACTGTCAGGAAGTAGATTTGGCTCAAGCAGTTGGGCGCCTGCCTACCACACGAAAGGTCCCAGTTCGGTTACCGGTGCCTCCTAAAGAAGACAAGCAAGATACTGAGCTGACGCAATGGGCTGGAGCAGTGAGCTGATGCAACAAGATGACACAATGAAGAGATAACAACGAAGAAACACAATGAGAGACACAACAAGCAGGGAGCGGAGGTGGCTCAAGCGATTGGGTGCCTCTCTCCCACATGGGAGGTCCTGGGTTCGGTTCCCACTGCCTCCTAAAAAGAAGACGAGCACACAATGAATGGGCACAAAGAGGAAACAATGGGGGGAGGGGGCAAATTAAAAAAAAAATCTTAAGGAAAAAAAAAAGACATGGTACCTGGCCTTCTGGAACTTAAGCTCTCAAGGAGATAGGATGGATATGTTAAAAGTCAACAGAAAGAAAAAGTGAACAGAGCAATCCCATTTCTAGGTATTGAAGAGATTGAAAACAGGGTCTCAAACAGATTGCTGTACACCAGTTCATAAAATGTACATACACATCGTGGAATATTATTTGGCCATAAGACAAAATGAAGTTATAAGACATGCTGCAACATGGAAGAACCTTGAAAACATGCTGAATGAAGTGTGTAAGGACAGAAATTGTACGATCTCAGTTATAAGAGAGGACTAGAAATAGCAAATTCACAAGATAGCAGAATAGAGTTTACCAGGGATAAGGGGGGTGAGAAGAGTGCGGAAGGGGGAATATTTGTAAAAGCAAAAATGAAACCAATTGCGGAAATTGGTGAGGGGTTCATGAGACAAAACAAAAACCAAAAAACAGTGCAAATTGCAAGTGCTGGTGAGTAGCATCAGCTCCAAAGGTTCTAGGAACTGGAGGAGCTACCTAGGAGGAGGGAGAGGTCTGTGGCTTGAGCGGGTGAGAATGGCCTTGGGTATAGACAGTAACTGGTGATCCACCTGCCTCAGTGCTTGCCAAGACATGCTCCAAGGTGGTAACTGGTGGACACCCCTTCCCTCTGGCTCATTCTATCAGATGGGTCAGAGCAGAATCAGGCCACATTGATCTCAGGGTCAAAGAGAGTGTCTGCTTAAAGACTTTTCTTGAGAGCCTTTTTAGAAGGGCTTTCTGTGTGGCTTTATTTGAGCCCAGGCCACTTCATAAGTGTGAGGGGCAGGGACCTCATTATCCTCAGGGCCGGCCTCTGAGTCCCCTGACCCTGCTCAAGGCCTAGTCCAGCCTCCCTAGGCCCCTTGTTTGCCTTTCTTTCAGGGCTTCTGAGAGTCAGCAAGTGGGTCTTGTCTCTAGAGCCTTGGTTCTTAACTGGGGGCAATCCCCCTCCCCTCAAGAGATATTTGGAAATGTCTGGAGATGTCTTTCATGGTCACTACTAGGGATTGCTACTGGCACCTTGTAGGTAGAAGCCAGGACGCTGCTACACATTCCACCATGTCAGGACAGCCCTGCCCATCCCCACCCCAAAGAACAAGCCAGCCCAAAATGGCAATGTGCAGAGGTAGAGAAACTGTTCTCAAGGGAGGGAGTTACCCTCACGCAAGGTTATGCAGTATCTAGATGGCACCCTAGGGTTGGGAAAATCCTTTTGTGACTGAGGAGTGTTGGGTTGGGGGTGGGATGGTTGAATCAGGGACCTGTCTCCCCCAGGTTGTGAGGGCCAGGAGCAAAGACAGGGAGGTGATGTAAGACATGACATCTGCCTTCACCCTTGCAGGGTAGGGGACCCGGATCTGAGACTGCCGTGGCTCTACTTCATTTTCTCCCAGTGATTAGAAGGGCTGGGGAGATGGCCTTCTTGCGGAGAGCCTGCTTCAGAATAAGCAGGGAAGGAAAGTGGGTCGCACTTGTCCTTGCTCCTGCAGCTGTGGGTAGGTCAAAGGGCCAGTTCCAAAGACTGGAAGGAGGCAGGATTTTTTTTCATTTTTTCTCCCTGATCTCCCAGAATCATCAAGAGGCTCAAGGAAAATAGGAACTAGGAACAGAGGAGGTCCGACTGAAACAGTGCGTCACTCTCTGCCTCCTGCCTCTTCATACCCAGCCCTTGGGGCCATTGTGACTTGCAGAGTCTCTTGGGGCTCTTTGCAGGAATCATGTCCTCTGAGGAGTTCCTGAGGCCTATTTTTATCCTGAGCCCACTTTCCTCCCATACCCAGTATGCTTCCTAACTGCCTCCCACCACCATCCAAGCAGAGTGCAAACTCATTTTATCATTAGCCAGAACCAAATTTGGAAGACAAGTTGGCTGCCAAAGTACCACATGTGCTCCCTCCTGTCCAGCTCTGATGCTGCTGCTCCTCACTGCAGAAATTTCCAGGGGCTCCCCAGGATCCCAAGGCTGGGGTCCAGCTGCCCAGTCAGTCATTTCAGGCTCCATCTCCACCTTCCTCCCTGGGCCTCTCGTCTTCTGTCTTGTCACACACACTGTCTTAGGGCCTAACTGTGCTGCTTCTTGCTTTGTTCTCACAGTTTTCCCATAGTGACTTGCTGAAATCCTAGAGCTGGGGTGTGAGTCAGACAGACTGGGTTCAAATCTTGGTTCTGCCTCTCCTAGTTGGAGTGACTGTAGGCAAGTCATATAGCCTCTCCGGGCTTCAGCTCCTCACCTGCAAAGTGGAATGAACAGAGAGATAGCCTTTAAGTGCACAGTGCAGCCAGGAACTGTGGGAACACTGAAGGGCTTGCTGCTGCTGGCATTAGCATCAGCATTTTGCTTTTGTTTTTAAAACCCTTCAGGCCCAGTTTAAATGCCGCCTTCTCCAGAAAACTTTCCTTGGTCCACCCCTCCAGCCAGTCCCCCCTTTTTGCTGTGTTCTTCAAGCCTTTAGGAACTTACGTTCTAGCCTTATTGTATTCTGCCCACAAAGGGGTCAGTATTTGCATTCCTTTCTTATCTCTACTCCTTCAGGGCTTAATCCCAACACCTAATGAGTGGTTTTAGATGTTCTTTTAGTAACTTTTCTAGTTCATTTGGACTCTTCCTTGAAGACTTTCTTCTGACCAGTGGCCCAATTTGTGAGATTTTGTAAGCGAGGACCCAGCCAGCAGGCTTAACTATTTTACACAAAATTGTTTAATTATTATCATCCTGGAAAAAAAGATCCAAAGAATGCATTGTCTCACTCCTTCTTCTGAATTTCCTTAGGACTCTGTTCCTCCCTTACGGCCTTTCTCAGACTACTCTAATGTGTCTCCTCCTTAGCCACTGAGTTCAAGGGCAGGCACTGACTTCATTTCTCTCTTGTGTCTCACCTAATTTTTATAATGATCCTGTGAGGTAGGAGATATTATTCCCATTTTACCAATAAGGAAACTGAGTCTCGGAAGGTTGAAGAACTTGCTTATGGTTATCCAGTTAGGAAGTGGTGGAATCGGAAGTCTGTCTGCCTTCAAAGCCACTCCATTTCTTTGCCTCCCTGGGAGGGCCTGGTTGTTGTCACTGATGTAAAATGCAAAGGATGGGCTATAGTTCTTGTGGTTCTCTCATTCTTAGATGTTTCCAAATCTTGAAATCATTTGAATGTTCTGCTTGTATATCTGAGTGGAGTGGGCCCCTCTTTTTCTTTGTCCCAAATGTCCCTTGCTCAAGTTCCATAGAGATTGCCTTCATCCCAGAGTTTTGTGATTTGTGTGCAAACAGAAATCACAGAGTTCAAGGTGGACCCGGGGTGTAGTCTGGTCCAAAGGCCCTTGGCTGTGGTAAGTTACCACTTGATATAAAGACTAACTTCTCCCTTTGAAGGCTTTGATCTCCTTCTTCCCCATCATGCACTGTCATTCTTGTGCTCCTAAGTTCTAGCAGTTCTCCAGCCATTTCTAAGCGTGGGAAAACACCTTCTTTGCTCCTTTTGTCAGTCTGAAGCCTTGGATCACCAGAGCCTGGCATCAGGGAAAGCATGGACCGCCATGTACCTCTCCATGTATGTTCCAGACTATGAGAAATGTCTTATCTTGGAAACTCCACTCTAGCGTTTGACCACAGCGGCCCCCTCAGGCATACTCACCATGGACTGGGCGCTGAATCCTCAATTCCTAAGACTAGAGAGGTCTATTTAATCTATTCCGACTCTGCTGTTTTTCACAGGAAGCCTGGACCACATGACAAATGAGTGGAAGACCCAGGCTTTAACCTCATGTCTTCCTTCCCAATCCTATTTTATAATTTACTCTTCTACTTGTTAAAATTAAACCCTGTCCATGAAAGTTGAAACTTTTTTCCTTTTATTTCATTCTGTTATAACCTGTTCTAGTTCAAAAACAGTAGCAGTTGGGCTTGTACCTTCAATGCCGTTTTGTCTGCCTTGTTTGACTAGTACGGTAATACCAGACGACTCTTAGCTTTTTTGGTGCAATTGGTTTAGCTGCCCTGAAGCTAATTGTTTCTTGTTCTGACTAGTTGGCCTCTTAATTTCATGACAGCCTTACTAACTGGAAGTACTAATCCTCTTATCACCCATTATCCCCTTGCTCTAATCACTGCACCTGCAATTAGACTCTTCTCCTGCTATGTAAACTGTCTCCACATCACTAATAATTAATATTGGTTATTCAGCACTTCTTCTAGCTGCTAAATATGGAATTCTGTTATTTTTAATTATATGAGGCCCTTATTAATTGTCTTACTAAATTAGTCCTCTATCCACTGGTTATAACAACTCTCTAACTAATGGATCTGTCCTTAGAATACCTCTTCATCCCATAATCACACTCTTGGGTGTGCAATTTAGTATTTACTGGACATCAAGCAATAGTGTTCCCCCATCTCTGATACTCTAAGTGAAGCTGCCAGTCCCTGTGATATCTCCTCCCCAAAGACCAGGGTAATTTTGAGGGTGGTGGTTGCTGCTGCCTTTGGCAATGAGAAGGGAAAACGAATTTCAAACTACATAGGGGTGGGGACTCTAGAGACTGGGGTAGAAGTAGCTGGAGACTAGCTTAGGGAGGAGTAAGGGATTTTAGAGGTAGGTGGACCTCTATGTTCCTTTTTATGGTGTGTGTGGTGGGGCAGTGAGTTTCTGGTCTGATAGCCTTACCAATTCGGGGCTTGCAGGGGAGGTGGTGGGGGGCACTTAATTCTGGGGGGCATGGTTTCCCGGAAGAAAATAAGGGAATGGGGGGTGGTGAAAAGGAAGAACTGGGAGAACTTGTTGGGAAATGTGGGCTCTGAAAAAGTCAAGTTGGGTGGGAAGGAGGAGCATCTTTGGTTGGGAGAGTTGGGGGAGAGGAAGGAGGGTCTGGGATGAGTAGATACAATGTGAGAATGAACCTCCTGCCAGCCCATGGAGGGCAAGGTGTCCTTTTCCTTGTTCTGGTGGCAACTCACTCTCTCTTCCTTTCTCAAGAAAGAGAAGCAGAAAAACAAAGCGAGGAGCTGCCCCCCTGCCCCATGACTCCCATGATCTAGTTGCCTATCCCCCACCCCAGGAAAAGCAGACACTAGTTTCTCCTGCTGTGCTCTTTGGGAACCCTTTCCCTTTGCCTCCAAATAAAACTGCCTCTCCTCTTTGCCAGTCCTTTGATTTGCTAGGGGTGCTGGCCACTCTTCTCTTAGCCTGTTAGCCAACTGGCCCATCACCAACCAGTTAACCCGTTAACCCTACATGGTCACTGGCGCTAGCTCACTCTTTAGTCATTTCTCCATAAAGCCATCTGGTTGACCACTTAGTCAAGAAACCCATCAGTCTATCCTTTCTCACACCCTTGTTTCCCTCCCTTCCTTACCCCCAACTCCTTAACATTTCAGCTGATAGGACTTACTAATACTGCATAATTGGGTCTGCTTCTTAACCTCCTGCCTTCCCTCTCTCACCCTCTGTTGGAAAACCCCGTTGCCAACTCTGTGTGTGTTACTAACACGCTTATAACCCGGGGGGGCCAAGGGATGGGGCAGGGACAGGTGGGACAAGGTATGAGTGAAAAAACTAACCTTTCTGTCTCATTTGCGGAATGTCGGCCATCTTTAAGTCTTTGCTTTCTTGGTCCAGTTCTTTTGTTGTTTTCTCTACTAACCAAGGTCTCTAACTGTTTCCCCTTCTCTGCAGATGGGGCTTTTTGGGGAGGGGATGGGGGAAGAGGAATCCAGAGGAAGGGTCGGGGAGGGATTGGGATAAGGGGATTTAATTTGTGTGTGTGTTTTATTTCTCCTTCCCATCATAATTTAATTTTCTTTTAACAAAATACTTTAGCTGGACCTAAGGTGGGAGGGTCTGAACAGACAACTAGATATATGTGGGTATATATTTTTTCTCCTTCCTTGAGTTTCACAGTTGGTCATTTTATTTTTCTTTTCGTTCTGTTCTTTTGTTATTGTCTTTTTTTTTTTTTGACACCCACCTCCCCTCCCCTCCCCTCCCCTCTCCTCCCCCCATATCTCCGGTGAAGCACGCAGGGATTGGACACGCTATGGTAAACAAACTGCATTATCTGGTAGATATCACTCTAATTGTCTTACCGTTTGGTTTGCCGTGGGTTTTTTTAATTGTTCGATTCTCCCTCTTTTGTTTCCTTTCCCCTTTTGGTTCTGGTTGTTTTGCTCTTCCAATTGTTTTTTGCGTCCTGGACAATCTATAGATTTTGCTTCTCTCTCTTTTAGTTTTCCTCTTTCCCTTTTCCTTCTTTTTTGTTCCAAACACAAATCCAAAAGGCAAATGGAAATCAAGGAATTTGGCTTGTCCCTGCCCTAATCTCTGACTCCTGAATTCAGATTCCTGGCAAGAGAGACCTGGAGGCAGGCCCCGTGTTCATCGGCTCTGGTTAGACCAGCCCCGATGCCAGGCTGCTTTTATTTTGATTGCTTTATTTTGTGCCTTCCTTCCTTTCTTTCTTTTTTTCCTCCCTCGTTTTTTCTCTTTGATTTAGTTTCTTTCTTGGTCTCCTGAAAATCCATGGAAAACACCATCCCATGACATGCTACGCCTCTGCTCACTGTCAGCTCCCGGAGGGGCCCCTCAGGTTGGGGAAGGGGGTGGGGGCGAGACCTCCAGTGGCAGCCAGCTGGGTGGGCTCCCCAGAGGGGAGGGGAGTGACCTTGGAACAGGGTGTAGGGAGATGCAGACCTGCCTGGGATTGGTCCAGATCTCATTCAAATCATGTCCTGTCAGCTTGGAGGCTGCCCCATGCTGGCTGCCAGGGGAAAGGTGACAGCCCCTCCCTCACTTCTCAGCCTCAAGGGTTCCTGGTTCCGTCTCCCCCCACATTTTGCATGGCATGAATGGTCTTTTCCCCCACCAGGGATAGCGTCCAGTTCTCCCCAAACCGCTCTGCTCTGACTAACACTGTGTTTCACACTGTCTTCCTTCCCCTTCATCTCCCCCCTCCTCCTGGTATCCCCTGCCTCTACCGCATGGCCCCTGAGGAGGGCTTGGTTTCCTTCCCCATCAAGGGGAGTAAGAAGATGAGGCCTGGCAGGGGCAGGGTTGGGGTAGACTTGTCGCCAAGCTCCTCTGTTTGGGTTGGCTCAGCCCTGGTGAGTGTCGGTGTGGGTGTCTGTGTAAGTGCAGCTGGTGTGTGTTGGTGTGTGGGTGTGACTGTGTGTAAATGTTGGTGTGACATTTAGGGAGTGTTAGTGGAAAACCGTACTGTGTGTTTGTGAGTCCCTGCTGGGGTGAACTGGGGGATGCATGCCTGTGTGTGTTTTCTAGCTGGTGAGGGCTCTGCGTGGAGGTGAGCCGTGGGGGCTGGCCCTTTCGTGCCAGGATGGGCAGAAGTGGGAAGGGGACTGGCGGCTGGCCCTTGGCTCCTCGCCTGTGCCTGCAGGCCCTGCTCTGTGAGTTCCCCTGGGATTCCCTTGTGCCTGCCCAGTCCTGGCTCTGCGGCAGCAGCTGGTTAGTCATCAGCCTATTAATAATGCAGAGTGATTGAGCACCAGGCTGGGGACCCTGCAGATGGTTGTGTCTGCTCTCATGGGGCCAGTGCTGCTTGGGGCAGTGCCTGGCCTCTCTGCCTCCCAGGTCTGCATGGCTGGCTGGCCAGTGAGGAGGGAAGCATGACAGGTAGGGCTCCCCACCTCCCCATGCCTGGTCTTTCCTGAAGCTTTCAGTTCTTTGTTTCTCTGCAGCCACAGAAACCTGAGGTAGCCACCTCCTCTGCCCTGTCCCCGAGCTAGTGCCCCTGGGCAGGCCCTCTCAGTCTTCCCCAATCCAAGCTCTAGTCTGGCCACTCCCAGTCTTCCCGGTGTTCAAATGGAGCCTTGTGGTGAGTTCAGCACCTCCCCTCCTCGGGCTCTGTTCCTCCAGCAGCTTTCCTAGAGCTAGCTGCTACCCGCCTTGGTCAGGACAGACCTTCTGGTACCTGTCAGGAACTGGAGATTTGGAGTTCTTTCTTTATAGGGCTTCATTGGACAGCTAGCCTGTGACTTTGGGGACAGAGTGGAGGCAGGATAAACCCATGGGGTACACCCCAAGCACCTGGGAATACAGTCCTAGAATTAGGACCTGCAGGTCTTCCTTCTAGTCCCAATTCAGCTAATGATTGGCTTGAGTAAGTTGGGGCTGCTAAAGCTCGCTTTGCTCAATGGGCTGATACTATATTTGCATTGCCTATTTCCTGGGGGTCAATATGAAGATCAAATAAGGCAATGGAAGTGAAAGCACTCTACAGACTCTGTAGAGGGGATTATAATTTTACTTTATAAAATGTTAACTGATTTTCTCAGTGTTTCCAAGGGCAGGGATGTTGTTTTGTAAAGAAGCAACTCCCTTCCCACAGCATCTCTGGCTCCACTGGAGATCCTGTTACCTTCCCTTCTTAGGAATCAGTCCCAGAATAACTTCCTGAAACCCCAGAATGCTTTAGGAGTTGGGCTGGGGAGGAGGAGGAATGATGGAATGGCTTGGTTGAGTCTGGTGAAACAGACAGCCTTGTTTGGTTTCAGCCCTGGTGAGGAAAGCATCTGCTAAATTCTGAGTCTGTAAAGTTCTCATTTTGCTGTGTGAGTGAGCGCAGCTTGACAGAGAGGTCCCAGCATCCTCATGTTCCCTCATAAACCTCTCCTGGCTCTAGGCATGAGTTCACCAGGACTGAAATGATTGCTGCAAGAGGCGGGGTTCAGTGTGTTCTGATTCCCAGGCCTCCCTCAGACGGCTTTCATTTTGTTTGGTATTTAGTTTTACTAAGGCATTTTATTTATATGGACTCTTTTCTGGTGACCTGACCATTTCTCCTTGAGTTGGGGGGATTGGATAACAGACAAGAAAAGGCCACCCAGTTAAGAAGTCTGAGGTAGGTGTGGTCAGACCGATCGAGGTTTTCTTGTGGAAAAAAAAAAGTTCTTTGCACACATACTGGGGTCTTTGGTTCTTCTAGTCAGCTTTCACATATTGAATATCATTTAGTCTTGGCAAATGCCTGGGTTGCAGGCAGCAGGCAGAGATTATTCCCAGCTATCAGACGAGGAAACTGAGGCCCAGAGAAAGCAACTTGGCTGGTCACATGGCCAGTTAGGGAAGAGCTCAGTGCTCTCATTTCTGTTATCTCACTCAGCGTGGAAGAAACGGGAGGGACAGAAGCTGTTACACTCCTTTTACAGATGAGAGTCAGAGAGGTAAAATGAGATTGTTCTGGAAAATGGCAAAGGCTACATGAGGACCCAGGATTTCTGACCTGAAGGTTTTTCCCTTTGTTCCCAAACTATCAAATCCAGAGCTCAGGATTCCTATAGGTCTATAACCACCGGTGAGTTCATTTTCTGGGTGTGTCTTTTCAACTCTTTTCTCTCTCTGTAGTTTCTCTCTCCCTTGACAAACGGGTGGCTAAACTGAACACTTAGCATGACTGTGTCACCTCACTCAGCCTTGAAGTCCCTCCTTCCCCCTGCTTCATTCCCTACTCCCACCCCACCTCAGTCCTAAGGAGGTGAGAGGACCTTTTCCCTAAACTGGTTGTTCTTCACCACCTTTGGTTCCCGGGTCCCTTTGAGAATCTGGTGACAGCAGTGGACTCTCAAAGGAGAAAAAAACCCATTGGTTGAGTTTTGCCTACAATGCCAAGGACATCAGAATCCCCAAAGCCCATCTAGCCCACCTACCAGGTGAAAACACCTGCCTCAATCCTATTCTCACCAGAATAAGTCCCTCAACCAAGGAGGGCAGTGACCCTGTGAGCAGGGCAGGGAACCGGGCAAGTCTCCAGACGATGCCATAGGGGCGCTTCCTTTCTTCCTTAGCCTTTTTTTCCTGGGGCATTGTGGGCATGGGGTGCCTGTTGAGGATATTTGCAGCCAGGACCAGGTTCCACATCAGAGCCAGCCTGTCTAAGGGAAGCAGAGCAGAGCAGAGCAGAGCTGAAGAGAGGTGGGGCCAGCAGGGAGGTTGGAGAGGCTACCCCTTCTGACCACCTCCAGATACCCCCTGTGCTCCTGGGGATGGAGCGGAGGCTGGGCGCTGGGCTGCTGCTTCCCCTTGGCTGGACATGGTGCCTCATGCTCACGGTCTGCACAGCCCCTACCCTGGGCCGGGCTTGTCCATGGTGAGAGGACCAGTGGGGGTTGGGTGCAGAGTCTCTGCCGTGTGTCTTGGGTACTTGCCATAGACCCAGTGATGGAAAGGCTGTCAAGAAAGAAAGAGTGTCAAGTCTTCCCCGGCCACCTTGGGGAGCCTGCAGCAGTGTGTGTGGTGTGCGCAGTGTCTAGGTGTACGCAGGTGTGCCTGAGGCTGCTGACCAGTGGTGAATGGGTGGAAGATGGGAGCATGGGGCTCACCCTCTGGAGAGGAAGGTCAGAGTCTAATGTTCCTCTCCTTTCTTCCTCAACCCAGTAATGTCTGCCCAGTGGCCGTTCCTTTCTCCCTCCTCCATGGGAAGGAAGCATCTCCTTGCTGCACCCCTCGGCTCTTTTGCCAACATCTCTGCTCTTCCCCTCTCCCTGCATGCCTTCTCACTGGCTGCCTTTCTCCTGCCTCTCCTGCTGGCCTGGCCCCCCTGCCTCTTCCTCTAACCTGCATGGGTCCTAGCTGCAGGGGCTGTTCTGTGTTGCACGGCCCCCGCCCCTTCCTCCTCCACCCTGCCCCACCCCTTCCAGAAGCTGCGCGGGGGGATTGGGGGGCAGGGGTATCATGAACCCCTGGGGTGGAGGGGGACCAGGGGAATTACTCCCCTGTTTCCTGCTTTTACTAACGAACCTGCCATTTTTGTGTCTGAACTTTGATTTGTCTGAGGGAACAGTCGGTTTTACTAATCCAAGTCACCTCCCTCCTGGCCTTTCCCAGAGACCTTCCTCCATTCCCTCTGCCCCTGGCTTCCTTTCCACTCGGAACCCACCTCCCCCTTTCTCCCTTGACTTCCCCCACACCTAGTCTGACTCCCTCTCCCCTTGGCACCTCCTTGTCTAACCCTGCCTCCTGCCACCCTCTTCCCTCAGCTCCTGGGGGCAGGGAGCTCTCTAAAAAAATAGATGTGAATTTGGAGGGCAGATAAGAGGGTGATTAAGGCAGCTCTCCTCTGGTGGGAGACACCCTGTGGAAGTCATTTTGGCCCTGTCTAGAGGGAGTTGAGGAGGGCACTCCCCACCTCCACCCAAGTCAGGTCCTTCTAATTGGAGAGGCAAAAGGGCAGGTGGCCTGGACAAATGGAGAGGGCTGAAGAGAGCCCCTAGGGTGAGGAGCATGGCCAGTACTTGGTGGCCTGACTTCTGAGGCCAGGGCAGGGGGCCACAGCCGTGTGGCTCGGGTGGGGTAGGAGGCCGAGCTGACTGATGGAGGACGAAGAGGAGTGGCTTCCTGGGAACTGTGGGGCCAGGAGAGAGTCTCCTGCCGCACAGAAGCAGGGTGCACAGAGCAGAGCCCTTGTAGCAGACCCGAGGCTCCAGGGTATTGGGGTTCTATAGGGGGACACAGACAGTGAGAGGCCAGTGTGGCTCTGGGTCAGAAGGCGACTTGACATTTATCAGTAATGACTGTGTGTTGTGTCCCCTAGCTGTGCTGGGGTGCCTGGCCTTGGGAGCTGACCGTGTAGTTGGGGTGACCAGACTTAGGCTCAGGAGATACCTAGTGTCCCCATTGCTGATTATCTCCGTACAGCATCACAGGATGGGAGGTGGAAGGTGGGCTGGAGCTGAATTTCCCCGGGGAGTCCCCTTCCCTGCTGCTCTCCTTGTCTTATCCTCATCCCTCACCCTGGTCCCCTTCTTCCCTCTCTCCAGCCCCTCTCTGCCCGCTCTAATCTCGTTTGCATGTTTTTGTGACTAATACTTTGACCCTTCCCTTTTCTACCCGGATCCCCACCTCCCAATCTCAGGGTGGGGTATAGGGAAGAAAAAATAAGCAATAATGACTACCCCTCCTCTCAGAACAAGACTCAAAGCTTTCAAACAGCCCCTTCTACACAGACACCCCCTTAACTTCTGCCTTGACCCTAGTTCCCCCCAGCACAAGGTTTGATGGTTCCTGGGAGGGGCCCTCCTTCAGCCTCACTCTGCCTGGTCCCACCCCACTCACTCTGAGGCTCCAACCAAGTGCCAGAGGGACACGAGGGCCCTGGGGTGGGGTGTGTATGTCCCCTTGCCCCAGTTCTTCCCTGTCCCTCAGGCATTCCTAACTTCACCCCTCAACATCCCCCACCCCCAGTGGCAATGGAGCCCTGCAGACCAGGCACTGGAAGATGGCTGGTGGCATGTATGTATGGACTGGAGGGGGTGGGGACATCACAGATGTGAGAAGGCCCTACTTCTCCAGCCTTTGCCCCCAAAGGGGTCCTTAGGCCTGTCAGGGGTGTGGGAAGTGGGGGTGAACTGTGGCCTGTTGAAGCACAATATGGGGTTGGAAAAACAAGTCCCCTGCCCTCTTTTCCCAGCTGTTTTCCCTAAACCATAGCTTTCCTAAAATAGGGGCCCCTGGTTCCATAGCCCTTGGGTCTTCCCCACAGCCTTGCTCTATGTCTGGAACCCTTGTGGGCTGTTCCCATGGCCAGACTTTTCAGGGGCTAGGTGGGCATTTGCCTGGGAGTGGTCAGAGGGTCCCCTGGACTTGTCACTCCCCCTCTGAGGTCATTTCTGCCTCCTCCAGGCCACTGCCAAGCCCTCTCATCACCTTGGAGCACCCAGGATTACCCCATCCCTATCCATCTTGCTTTCTTAGCTGAATTTTCAAGGTATTTGTAAAGTTTGCCATGCCACCCCCCACCTGTTCCCCATTCAGGTCCTGATACCTTAGATAGCTGGGAAGGCAATTAGATGCCAAGAAAGGAAGGACCAGGCTGATGAATGGGAAAGGGCTGCCTTCTCTTTTGGAGGCAAGAGAGAACCCTAACAGAGGGGGCCCTGAGGAGGAAAGAGACAGACTCAGGCAGGGACCGAAGCTTGAGTGGGTGGGGTGGGAACCAGCTCTGCAGGGTGTTACCAAGCCCCAGGAAATTCCAAGACTTCCTCGAATATCTGAGTTCTTGTTCCTCATGGCCCTACTCTCTTCCATCTCCCTCCTGGGCTAAGACTGAAAGAAAGTCCCAGTACCCTGGAGTGGAGCTGCAGGTGAGTATAAGCTGCAGGGTCCCTGGAGAATTCCTGTTCCCTGACTCATTCATGAAAGAAGCTCCAAAGTCACATGTAGGTTCAAAGAGTACCTTCAGGAGGAGAGAATGAGGGAGTGAGGGTGCCATTAGCATTCCTCCCATAATAGGGCCTGTCCTGGGGTCCCCATCCCCTTTCCAAGGACTCCCAGGAGCCACTTCCTGCTTTTGGTGAGCCCTTCAAGTGCCCTTCAGGCCTCTGCTGCCGATTGGGGGCCAGAGGAGGGCTCAGCCTACCCTGAAACCATCAAATCTTGTGCTGATCCTTTTCCTCCTTTCCTCTCTATCCCCACTGTTCCTCCTCTGAGACAAGCAGACATAAAAATGGGGGTCCCCCTCCCCCACTGCCCCCTGGCCCCTACCTTGCCCAGCCCATGGCTCTTCCCAGGGGGTTGATGCCGGTTGTTTCCTTGTCTCCCCCTCCCTCCCTGGGCTGGGCAGGTGACCATCTCGGTGGACGGGATCCTGACCACTACGGGCTACACACAGGAGGACTACACCATGCTGGGCTCCGATGACTTCTTCTACATTGGGGGCAGCCCCAACACGGCTGATCTGCCGGGCTCGCCCGTCAGCAACAACTTCATGGGCTGCCTCAAAGACGTGAGTAGGGCTGGGGAGGGATGATGCCCTCGTCTTCAGTGTGACCTGGTCTGGCCTGGCCAGCTGCCTGGCACTCTCTTCCTTCCAAGTTCAGAATGGGAGTCCTCCCCACTTCAAAACCTCAGGCCCCCTGACTGGGTCAAGTGGCTTCTCCCCTCTCCTTTCCTGTGTGCCTTAGAAGCCCGCATTCTCTCACAGGCCCCTTAAAGGCAGCCGTGATGCCGAGGAAAGAATTTTGGACATGAAGACTAAAGATCTATGTTTGAGTCCCAGATCCTTCACTCACTAGCTTTGAGTTTGGCCCAGTCCCTTGAGCTGTCTGACTCTTGGTTTCCTCACCTGTGAATGAGTGGTCAGTACCTAACTCTTTAGCTTGCGGTAAGGAGTAGATGAGAGATGATAAGTGAAAGTTCTTTGGCAGTTAGAAAATGTCAAGCAGAAGTTAGCGGCAGTTGTGTGCCTTGTGAGTATATTAACTAATCCAGCAGCACCAAGTGCCCACAGCCTGAGCTGCCATGCTAGTGCCAGCTCTGAAGACAGGGCAGTGAGTAAGCGGCGCCAGGGAGATGTTCACAGCCTCTGTGTGAAGGTCTAGAACAAGGCCCAGGCCAAGAGGTCTGGTGGCCCAGAGCAGGGGCCAGGAGGCATGGGCAACAGGGTCCCATGGTGGTCGGCTGCTGCTGGGTGGGAGTGGCCAGGCCCTAGGACGCTTTAGCTCATGTGCACACCGACCCCCCTCCCCACAGGTGGTCTATAAGAACAATGACTTCAAGCTGGAACTGTCCCGCCTGGCAAAGGAAGGGGACCCCAAGATGAAGCTGCAAGGGGACCTGTCATTCCGCTGTGAGGATGTGGCTGCACTGGATCCAGTGACCTTTGAGAATCCTGAGGCCTTCGTGGCACTGCCCCGCTGGAGTGCCAAGCGTACCGGCTCCATCTCGCTCGACTTCCGCACCACCGAGCCCAATGGACTGCTGCTCTTCAGCCAGGGCCGGCGGGCGGGCAGCGGGGCCGTTGGCCACAGCCCTGTGCAGCGGGCTGACTACTTTGCCATGGAGTTGCTGGACGGCTACCTCTATCTTCTGCTGGACATGGGCTCTGGGGGCATCAAGCTGCGGGCATCCAGCCGCAAGGTCAATGATGGCGAGTGGTGCCACGTGGACTTCCAGAGGGACGGGCGCAAAGGTCAGGAGGCCTCTGGACCCTTCCCCTCGCCCCCTACCCTGACGTCCCCTCTTCACCTGTTCTTTTCTGCATAAATCCTGGTGCTCCTCCCTGCCTTTTCTCCTTCACCCCTCCTCTCAATCCCTCCCTGTTGCTCTGTTGCTTCCTTCCGGCAAGGTTCATCAGTGGAGAGAGCACAACATTTTGGAGTTGGTCAGACCCAGGATGCACACCTTGGCCCTCCAGGCACATCGCATGCTCTTGGAGCCCCAGTGCCCTCATCAAGAGGAGCAAATAAGAGGACCTCTGTCAAAGCATTAGCATGTTGCCCAAGAACGGAGATATCCCATTTTTTTTTTAATTTTTTTTAAACAATCTTCCCAACCATGCCTCTCTTCTATCTAGATCAGTTAACTTTCTTTTATTAACTCACTCAACAAATACTTACTGAGTACCCTCATGTGCCAAGTGCTGTCCAGGTGCTGGGGATACACAGGTGGCAGTGAACTAGTCTTTGCTCTCCTGAAGCTCGTGTTCTGGTTAGAGGAAACATACAGTAAACAGACAGACAGACACTCCTGCCTGGCAATGAGGGCTCTGAAGAACAATAGTGCAACAGGGTTGAGAGTGCTGGGGGCTGCCAGGTGCTAGTTCTTGAACCTTCTGTCACTTCTAGCCATGCTCTCCTCCACCTCTCTTTTCCAGACTCCCTTTCTTGTCGTCTTGTTTCCTGCTGACAAATTCTCTCCTCTACTCTTCTCCATTTTGTTGAACACAAGAGAATTGTCCAAGAAAGAGAGAATTGATATAAATGAAAACTGACACATTATCCAGTTGAGGCATTTATCAGTGTCAGCTAAAGCAACGTGCTCCCTTTTACTATGCAGGGCCTGCAGTTCTGGTGGAGTTGAATGCACCTCTGCATGCAGGGAGGAAGGGGGCTGGCTGCTATGGCTCCTGGAGGCATCAGCTTCTTATAGGTTTTTTTTTTTTTTTTTTTTTTAATTTTTATCCCTCTGCCCCCTCCCCCCAAGATGGCTGCCATGTCTTTCTGCTCGTTGTCAGCTCGTCGTCTTTAGGAGGCACCGGGAATTGAACCTGGGACCTCCCATGTGGGAGGCAGGTGCCCAATTGCTTGAGCCACATCCGCTCCCCGTATAGGCTTTTTGCTCTTTCTTCTTCCTTTCTCAGAGAGATGCTGCCTTCCCTGGGCTGTACATTACGTGGCTTCATCCCCTGGTTTTGTCTCATGAGGGTGTCAGTGGGTCTTTGCAGGGTCCTTGCTGCCTCCCAGGGTTTCCACACAAGTCTTCAGTTGCTCTCTAGGTTGGAATCCATCCAGGCCTTGCAGAGAACTCCAGGGCCTTCCACTCCTGCTTGCCTTCTTGTGAGCCTCATCCAGAGCTCCCGAGCCCAGAAACCAGGTCCTATGGTTCCTGGATCACTGTCTTGATCAATGCTGGCCACTTTTGGGGGCCACCTTCATTTGTGCACAGACACACAGACTTGGCCTTTCATTCCAGCAAAGCTCTCTCTGACGTTTTTCCCATTTTAGAGTGACCTTGGAACAGAAGCCAGTATTCCACTGTCATTTCCTCTCACTGACTCTCCATCACATCCCCTTTCTCATCTCTTTTCCTTCCCCTCCCTCGTCCTTCTCCAACATTTGGTTCAATTAAGAAAATACCTGTTGGGAGTCTAGTGCCAGGGAGGCCCAGTGGCAGGTGGGGAGAGCAGGCACCTGGTGAGTGAATCTGACTCCCACTGGAGGTGCGCAGGGCCAGGTAGTCTGAGTCTGGGGGCCTGGCAGAGGGAGTGGGTTTAGCAGCAGGACCTTGAGGCATCTGACACTTTCTTGGGAGAGAGCAAGCAAGGGACCCTGCTGTTAAAATGGGGCCCAGCAAAATCACTTTTCTGATTCAGATGAGGTTTTGAGCAGAGGATACTCTCCAAGTGAGGAGCGCTGTCTGGAGAAAAGGTCCTGATCTGGCCCCCTTGGTGTCATCACCTGTGTGCGCACACACTGATCTACCACCAGGAGTCCTCCCCAAAAGACCTGTGCCACATTCAGCCTAATGTCGACCCAAACTCTCCTTGCCTCTCTTTGACCCCACTGAGCTAGGCTAACTTTTTTTTTTTCTTTTTAAAGAATTCTTCCAAAGTTGTGAAAGGAGATGGGAAGGAAAAACGTCTCTGAATAAAAAATACAAACAGAATAAAAATGCTCTTAATGAACAGGTTTCTGCTTCTTAAAATCTTAGTAAAGGCTTTGCAGCTCCCACCTGAGCTCCATCTTTTTTCTAAGATCACCAGCCTTTCTTTCTAAACATCTTTTAAGACTCAAAGCTCTTTGCCTGCCTCCTTTCTTCTGGCTGTGTTGGGGTCTTCCAGGCCCTGGGCAGTGGGGTGGAGGGTGCAGGCACCAAGGCCTTGCTGCTGGCATCATAATGCAGCTGCTCCTCACTCGTGGATACCCAGGCTCCCCAAGCCTTGTGTCCCACTGCCCAGTGGGATCTTAAAGGACCAATTTCCTAGGGCTGTTATGAGACTTAAGTGAGATGATATATGTCAAGTGCCAAGTGCCAGCCTGCAGGCACAAGAGCTCAACAAGAGAACAACTTTGGAATCAAACCTTTCAGCATCCATCATGTTCTCTGCCCCTGGTTCCTGGTCTAAGGGGCACAGGAAGTCCACGGCATGACCCCGAGAATGATCCGGCCCTGGCAGGGTTCACATCCTCAGAGCCCTCGCTTAGGTGGGGGAGAAAGGCCTGAACAGCTATAGGTACTCAGAATGCTGTGGCCGGGCTGGGCGGGTCGCATACATTCTTGAACCCGGGGACCTTTGTCAAGCAGTAGCCGCAGCCAGGCCCGTGGTGCTACTGTTTGTGCTCCTGAACCTGCCATGGGGTGCAGGGTGGAGAGGGCCCAGCTCTGAAGGGGGGCTTCCTTGGAGGGCCAGGGCACCCCTCTGACCTGTGGCCCTCTGGCCCCTGCCTTCCCCACTGAGTCCCACTCTCCCTTGGCCCCCAGGCTCCATCTCCGTGAACAGCCGCAGCACGCCGTTCTTGGCCAGTGGGGAGAGCGAGATTCTCGACCTGGAGAGCGAGCTGTACCTGGGCGGCCTCCCAGAGGGCGGGCGGGTGGAACTGCCCCTGCCCCCGGAGGTGTGGACGGCGGCGCTCCAGGCTGGCTACGTGGGCTGCGTGCGGGACCTCTTCATAGATGGCCGGAGCCGAGACCTAAGGGGCCTTGCCGAGGCGCAGGGGGCTGCGGGCGTTGCCCCCTTCTGCTCCCGCGAGACGCTGAAGCAGTGTGCATCTGCTCCCTGTCACAATGGGGGGCTCTGTCGGGAGGGCTGGAACCGCTTCGTCTGTGACTGCATCGGGACCGGCTTTCTGGGGAGGGTCTGCGAGAGAGGTGAGGCTAGTCTTCATCCTAGGTGCCCCCACCCCTGTCCCTGTGCCCCTCCTCAGGGTCCCCCACTCCCCATCTCCATGCCCCCTCCTAGGGGTGCCCCTTAACTCCTAACCCTGTGTGCCCCCCGCCTCAGGGTCCCCATGCCTCAGGGTCCCCCACTCCCCACCCGTGCTCCCCTCCTCAGGGTCCCCTATTGCCCATCCCTGTGACCCCTCCTCAGGGTCCCCCCTCCTCAGGGTCCCCTACTCCCCATCCCCATGTCCCCCTCCTCAGGGTGCCCCTATAGACCAGCCCCCATCCCCAGTCTTGTCATGCCTGTAATGATTTTCTCTCGGTCTCCTCTCTCCCTCCATGGGCCTCTGCCTGCCCACTCCTTCCTTCTTCCCCCACTCCCGGGGCAGAGGCCACGGTCCTGAGCTACGACGGCTCCATGTACATGAAGATCATGCTCCCGAACGCCATGCACACGGAGGCGGAGGATGTCTCTCTCCGTTTCATGTCCCAGCGGGCCTATGGCCTCATGATGGCTACCACCTCCAGGGAGTCCGCCGACACCCTGCGCCTCGAGCTGGATGGGGGGCAGATGAAGCTCACTGTCAACCTCGGTAACCATCCCACCCCCTGTCTCCTGCTCCCCCCTGTCCTGGCCCTGGCTCTGACCCGCACCCCCTCTGTCTGGAGAAGCCAGCAGTGGCACCAGTGAGAGGTGCTCTCTGCAGACTGGGGAGGTGGGGAGGTGCCAGCCTGGGCTGGAGCCCTTGAGAGCTCTGTCCCCAGTGAGGGTGGAGCATAGGGTGGCGCTGCGTGCCTGCCACTGCCGTGAGCGGATGACACCCAGAGTTTGGCCGTCGCCCATGGGGGCTGAGGTGTGAGAGCTGTGCTCTCAGGGCCCTCACAGGGAGGCTGGGCAGCGTCTGTCCTGCATTCACACATAGACCCAACCTGTTCATAACTTATCCACTTGCTCAATCACGGGCTCATTCATTTGGGGAGCAGCCCTGATGCCTCCTGTGTCCTGCCCTGAGCTCAGAGCAGCAGTGGATACAGAGATGAGAGAGACCCAGCCCCTGCTTCAGCCCCCCTCATCCACTCTGCCTCTGTCGTGACAGCTCTGTGTCTGCCCTCTGTTCAGCCTTGGATGCCTTCACATTTGGGTCCTTCCCATTAGCTACCCTGGGAAGACATGAGACAGGCATTGCGACCACTGCTTTATAGATTAAGAGTCTCCTCTATGGCCTTGCCCCACATCTCAAAGCCAGTGATGGGGTGGAGGAGCCTGGACTCAAGCACAGGTTGTTTGCCTTAAGGTTTGGTGTTTTTCCTGTTGCCTGGCCGAAGCCATGCCCAGGGTCCTCCACCAGGGCTGAGGGTGGCTGGCCCTTGTCACTGGACGGCTCTGTGTCCCTGTCTATGCCCATATGTAAGAGCAGCCTGAGCTCTGCTGCACTGGGCAGGCCCTGGGGCATCCAGGGGGCAGACCGGGGGCCTGTTAGGCTCTCTCCTTGGGCTTCAGCTATTGTGGCCATGGTGGAGTCATGAACTCCATTCATTCAGCCATTATTTGTGGGGCACCTTGTCAGTGCCAGGTACATTCGGAGCCCCGGGACTCCAGGAGGGAAGAGACCCACACTGTCCAGGGTGGGATTATATCTGTCCATCTCTGACTATCCATTTTCCAAGGGCCTGCTTTGTAGGAATGCCCTCAGGCCATCAGGGTCACCTAGTCACCTGCTGTGTCCTGATCTGGAGAAGTAGGTCTCCTCTCAGTAGACTAGCCTTCTCAGTTGCAGAGAAGACAGTGCTGAGCTTTTAAATATTTACCTGGAGTCTCCTCCTAACATTGGTCTCCAGGGCATTTATGGGCAGACCGTGGCCTTCCTGGGCCTGTTACCTTGTTAACAACTTTCTGCTGTGTCTTTTCCTTTTCCCCTTTTGGCCACCTAGCCTTTATACCCCTAGGATTTGCTAAGTGAGGTGGGGTCTGGGTCTGGGGAGCTGTGCAGGCAGCAGGGGCCTCTGTTCGTTCAAAGGGTTCCCTGAAATATTTCTGCTTCTATCCATGATCGCAGCCCATTGAGAGTGGTTGGTAGGGGCAGCTCTGTGGGTAAAAACAGGCTGGGCAGCACCCTTTAGCCAATCCCCGACAGGTCTGCACAACACTCCCTTGTGCCCCAGAAACTGTCACAGGAGGGAGGTGCCAGCCCAGAATGCCATGAGTGGCCCTGTGCTTGTCCTCTGTGTACCCAGTGGGAGACCCTTGCCAGGTGTGTGTGTTCTCTGGGGGGCTAAGCACATGGCTCTGTGTGCTTGGTGGAGACACAGCAGGGAAAATCTGGGGCCCTCTATTTTCAGGGAAGGCTCTAGAAGGCAGATGGTTTCTTCCTTACTTGCACTGACTTATGTCCCCAGGGAAGCTTGGGTTTCTCTCCATCAGCTGGTGGGCCTTTCTCCTTAGGGTCTGCCCCTCCTTCACGGGTGGGTTCTATCTGTGCCACACAAGCACTTAGAAGTCGAGAACTAGGTGGGCCTTCTGGAGACCTGGTTGTGTTGAGTACAGCTGGCAGGACTGTCCTTCTGTCCTCCACACCTTGAGTGTGCCCCTGCCCCACCCTCAGAGGGGTAGGGGCGGAGGCTCCAGCTCTAATGAGCCCTCAGGAAGCTGTGACCAAACGCTTGGTGCAGACACATCCGTCTACAGGTCCAGCTGCTGTGTGTACACAGAGGTATTGGCCACCACATAGCTGCCCTCAGACACACAGCCCCTGGCCTCAGGCTGGGATGGGAAGAGCACTAGGCTGAGCTGGAAGGCCTGGGTTCTGCCCCTGGTTTCCTAGGTAAGGCATTTTCCCTCTCCGAGCCTCAATTTTCTTACCTGTAAAACGGGGATAAGAATCCTTACCCTGCCTATTTTCCCTGGTGGTTTTGAGGCTTCAGTGGAATAGTGGGTGTGAAGACAGTGTACAGATGCAAGATACATACGTAGAGAGCCACCCAGCCCTCTCTAAGGAAAACGTCCCTGGCACGGGGCCTGCGCTTGAGGAGCCAGGTCAGTGGGCTTGAGTCCATGCAGCGTGTCCCAGGCTGGCCTACCTCAGAAGCCCTGTTCTGACCCCCCCTGCCTACCACCCAGGGCCTGCAGGGTCTCACAGTTGGCTCCACTGATGGAACTCTAATGCCCCAGTGCTGGACTGGACTTGCAGCTGGGGAATGGGCGGGGCGCTGGTGAGGCTTGGTCTCTGGCCTCGGGACATCTCCTCTAGGGAGGGAAGCCAGACAAGTTTCTCTCCAGGAGGCAGCTGTGAAGCTTAGCAGGTACTCCCGGGATTGATACAGCCTCTGAGCCAGGCCACATCCTGGAGAGGGGGCTGAGGATGTCAGTGACAACTTGGGGTAGTTGGGAAAAGGTACCCAATGCCAATCTCAAGAGATGGGGTGTTTGCTAGGCAAGAGAGAACCAAAATGGCACTTTGCCTCCTTCCAGGCAGAGGACGCTAGAGGAACTGGATTGTGCCTCCTGACCTGTCCCCCAGCCTCCACCACGCCTGTAGACACTGAGCAAGTCCCTGGGCCCTCTGCCATCTGTAGCCCCCGAGCAAGGCAGTCGGTCTTATCCCCAGGGGACCCCAGAGTCCCTGGACTCTTGACCCTCTTCCTGCATGGCCCTGGTGTGTGCCCTTGGGACCAGTGCCCAGCCTAGCCTGGCTCCTTCCCCTCTCCCTGGGGTTGCCCTGCCATGGGTGCCCAGCCGTCCCAGCTGTCCCTGAGGCTGACATAAAGGGTGCTTTGTAATGTAAGACCCTCCAAGCTGGAGAGGCCCTGAGAAGCTGCGGGGTTCCACACACCTGCAGTGTGTGAGTTGCCCAGGCAGTCCTCACCAACAGGAGACTGTTGCCTCTAGTGTTGGGGCCTCCCGTCTCCCACCTCCGAGATGGCCCTTCTAATTGTGGGGTCTTTCTACCTTAGCGTCAAAACCGCCACTCTTCCCCCACCCCCAAAAGTTCTCCCTTGAGCTGTACAGAGCAAGTCTCACCATGTTCACACCTGAAGCCATTACATTCCAGAGCCCTCTAATCCCTGGGGCCATGGGAGGGCCCTTCATTCTTTCACTGGTTTTCTGCACCCACCACCTCCAACCCTTGGGGCCTGGGTAGAGGGGACCAGAAGCCTGTGGTCTTCTCCTAGGGTTCCTTTCAACACAGTTTCCTTTCTCCCATCTGTTCCATTGCACATTCACACCCTGACCCTGTCTCTACGTGCAGCCAGGGCTTTGGTGTGTGTGTGTAGCACGCTTGCCTCCTGCCTTGCGGCGCTTGAGGCCCAGATTGCAATTTAATGCTTCCTAAACTGTTCTGGGCAAGTGTGTGCACTGAAGGGCTGTTCCCCACCACACGCAGTCCTAGCTTTCCCCTGGGCTATTGCCGAACTCCCTCTGGGGTTGCCCTCCCTCTGGGGTTGCCCACCCTCAGGGTGTACTCGCTCTCCTTTTCAGGGGGCAGGGTCACTGCAGGGTGGACCTGGAGCTAACACCTCTTCTCTGGACAGATGGACAGTCCCATTCCTGGTGCTCCCCTGCCGGGTAGGGGAAAGAATTGAGCTTCTACCCTAGGGCCTCTTCCCCAGCAGGGCACTGGGTGCCCTTCCAGCCCCCTTTTTTCTTTTTGGACCCTTCATTGGTGAAGACTCTGCTGGCCCCGAGAGAGCCTCCGTGACCTGACTCCAGGGCCTGGCACCCTTCCACACCCTCACTCTGCCACTCCTCTCCCTGGCTCCAGCCTCTCCTTTCCTCTGCTTCCTCTCTACCTCCTTCCTGTTGTGTGACCTCTGCCTTCCCTCTGTGTCTGCCCCTGGGCCTTTCTATACCTCTGTTGTCTTTCCCTTGGTGCCAGGCTGGGGCTCAGGGTCCCGGCTGCTCCCCCACTCTTCTGCTGTGGTTGACAACGCGTGTGGAGCTCAGCTGTACCACCCGAGGGGCCTATGACCCCCCAGAGCCACAGGGGGAATCTTTTTACCTCCACTTCAGGAACCTTCAGGGCCCCAGGGGATGCCAGGTGCCACCTTCATTTTTCCTCCTGGGCCATGGAGTATGTGGGCAGAGCCTGTCCTGGGAGGAGCAACAGCATGCTGTAGCTATTGCTGCTAACAGAGGGCCTGAAACTGCCCCCTTGCAGAAAGGCCAAGGGGAACCCACTGAACACCTGCTTCTTAACCCCAGCTCAGGATCCTCTCATCGCAAGCCCCTCAGTTCCCAGGGGAGGCTGAGGCTGTGAGAAGAGTGATTTGCTGGAGGCCATACCACACAGGGAGTTAGTGTTAAGCTGAGGTCAGGACCCAGCTCCTTGGCCTCCCAGCGTAGGCATTTTGGCAGCCCCAGGCAGGTCTGGGTCTGATAGAATGGCGCTCTGTTCCCCCTGCAAGGGCTGGCTGACTCACCTGCTGGGACTCTGGGCCGCAGGCTGTGTGTAGACGGTGTGCTTCCAACCACGTGGGGCTCTCAGACCCTAAATTTGGAGGATAACAATGTGAGGACTGGAGCAGGGGCAGGAGATTCAGCTTAGGGTGCCTTCTTGTCCCGGACCTGCTTTGAGTCTTCAGAGAAGCATTATTCCATCCGTTTTGTGCACGGGGGCACAGGGTACTATTTAATGTTCCCAAGCTGTCCTGAGCAAGTGTGGGCACTAAAGGGGCTAAGTTTTTCCTCACTCTCTGGTCCCAGAAATATGATAGACAGTCATATTCAGTGTCCCCATCTCTGGAGCTTTTGCCTCTCCCTAGGAAAATGCATTAATACTCGTTCCTCTTCAGAATGAAGCACCATTCCTGATCCTTAGTGGCAGCCTGGCATCCTCCTGGAGAGGAAGGGCTAGAAGAAGGTTCCTGGAGGGGTGGTGCTAGCCCACTGGACTTTGGGAGGTATATGGCTGCGGGAAGGGGGCCCTGGGGCAGACCCCTCCATTTAGCTCAGAGCCCAGAGGGGCACAAGGAGTGATGTGTCCCAAGAATCTGGGCTCTAAGCAGGGAGTCGTCCCAGAGCAGGGGCTGCAGGGACCCCGGCCTCCCCACCAATCTCCCTCCCAAAGATGGGGAGATGTGGGGTTGGTCAGCCCTCAGTCCCCCCGTGATCCCCTGTACTACTGGGATACCCAAGGTGCCCATCTCCCTCAGACATGAGAGGCCTGTGCCCCTCTAAGAAGGGGTCGCAAGCCTTCTTCCCATCACCTGACTGCCCTCCCAGCTCTGGGGAGGGTTGAGCCCTCTTGGGGGCAGGAGGGACAGGGGTCCAGGAAGGGGAGAGGGCACCTGGGCACGCGTGGTCCCCGGAAAGTGGCCCTGGGGGGAACCCCGCCTGCAGACACCCCTCCCTGTGAAGGATGTAAAAAAAAAAAAAAAAAAAAAACTTGTTTTGCCTTTTTGTCTCCCCTTCCCCTCTGCCCGCCCCATGGCCCCCCCAGACTGCCTGCGCGTCGGCTGCGCACCCAGTAAGTGGCTTCCCTCTTCTTCTGCAGAGGCCCAAGGGGGCTGGGACGCTGGACACTGGGTTTTGGGGAGGGGTGGGGGTTGGGGTGGAGAAGTCTCAATTTCTAGCTTGTATGGGGGCTGGGCGGTGGTGTAGGGAGGGGAGCAGGCATTGGGGGCCAGGGGAAGGGGGTGTTGTGATTGTGGAGGGCAGAACCGGCCCAAACGAAGCAGAAAGCCTGTGTTCAGGAAGCTCACTGTATTCTGGGAAGGGGAAAGCCAGGAGACCTTGTCACCCCAAGTCAGCGGGAGGTGGGGAGGAGGCAGAAACCTTGGGCTGGGGCAAAGACTTGGTGGTACCTATTGGCTGGAGGGAACCTCGAGAGGGGCTGGGGATCTTATGCTGCATCTCCAGAGGTGGCCACCAGGGGGAAGGCGAGGCACGCGGGAAAGAAGAGGAAGGATGGAGGCGTTTTTGTGGGGGCCTCAGCCCTCCACAGCTCCTGTGTCCGGTGGGGGGCGAGTTTCACCAAATTGGGGTCCTTTCAGAGATGACAGCGAGGGCCCTCAGCAGGGGTCAGATGGAGAGCGGGTGTGGACATTTCTGAGCATCCGAGTGTGCCTGGGCTCAGAGCCCTGTCCCAGAGAGAGTGTTTCCGCCTGGTGCAATTGCGTGAGCTGAGATGGCGCAAGAGAGACCTGAGCATGGCAGGAGAGCTAGAAAGACCGCGTGTGCCTGATGCGTCTCGCCTCGCGTGAGCAGCATGTTGTATGAGTGTGTGTGGTGGGCCTGGTTTGGACAAGGAGCTCCTTTAATGCCAGCACCCTTGGCCTTAGCTAGTGTGAGCCTTGAGGGATCTAGATGACCAGGAGGGCTGCAATGTCCAACGGCATTTTAAAGATAAGTAGGTTTTATTTTAGACTTGGGAAGCTAAATAATAATAATAATAATAATAATGCTGATTTGAATAAATGGTCACAATACCCAAGAAGCAGCGCATTCCCCTCTTTGGCCATTCTCTGTGTGTGGTTGCAGAAAGGTCACCTCGGGTGCCACCACAGGTGGGGTAGGTGTGTGGAAGTTGGAACTTGTACTGACAGTGACGCTGTGCTGCGTATTTACATGCGGATCCTCTGCCAGGCTCTGTGTCTTTTCGAAAGATTTTAGTCTGTGCATCTATGCTGGGAATTGGGCTGCTGGCTACATTCACTGAAGGCCCTTAGGTGTCTCAGGGAAGAGTATGTTGGTCGTGGGTGTGAGCCTCTGTATGCAGGGTCTCAAGGCACAGCTCCAGGGGGCACCTCAGAAGCTGTACAGAGTTGTACTGCTTGGCGTGTCTGTGTGCCTGTGCTCTGGGTATGAGGTGAGGCTGTGTGCCTGTATCCTTGTGTGCAGGGGTATGTGCCATAAGGTTGTGTGATGTCCATGTGTACACACGTATGTGCAGAGGTGAGGCTGCCTGTGTGCCTGGGGTGGTACCTGAAGCCATTTGTGAGTGTCCAGGTGCCGTACTCACTCCCCCCTTGGTGCCGCAGGTAAAGGCCCCGAGACACTCTTTGCGGGGCACAAGCTCAATGACAATGAGTGGCACACGGTGAGGGTGGTACGGCGTGGCAAGAGCCTGCAGCTGTCTGTGGACAACGTGACTGTGGAGGGTAGGTGCTCTGGGACCGGGGGGGACACATCTCTAGTGACCTGTATTTGGTCCCATTCTCCTTGGTGACCACCAACTGGGATGCCATTCCTTGGGCACCATTCTAGCAAGCTGCCTCTGCCATTTCTTCCTCAGGGATGGTATATTATGGGGGTCTGGAGCCCAGAGACCTTTGGACTCCCCTTAGGCTGCATTTCCCTGAAAGCCTATGAGCCCCTGACTTAAAGCCTGCAACCCCTCCTTGACCCCAGGAACTGTGCTTGCTGATAGCAACTACCTGAGGGCACCCATGCTGAGGTCAGTGGGCCAAAGCCCCCACCCCCATCCCTGTCTCCTGTCCCAAGCAGGACAGATGGCAGGAGCCCACACACGGCTGGAGTTCCACAACATCGAGACTGGCATCATGACAGAGCGGCGCTTCATCTCCGTGGTGCCCTCCAACTTCATTGGGCACCTGAGCGGGCTGCTGTTCAACGGCCAGCCCTACATGGACCAGTGCAAGGACGGCGACATCACCTACTGCGAGCTCAATGCCCGCTTTGGCCTGCGTGCCATCGTGGCGGATCCTGTCACCTTCAAGAGCCGCAGTAGCTACCTGGCGCTCGCCACACTACAAGCCTACGCCTCCATGCACCTCTTCTTCCAGTTCAAGACCACAGCCCCAGACGGGCTCCTCCTGTTCAACTCAGGCAACGGCAACGACTTCATTGTCATCGAGCTGGTCAAGGGGTGAGGTGCTGGGCATGGCACCGCTGTCAAGGAGTTGGTCCCCTGTCCCCTGCTGACCGAGTTACAGCTCCCCAGCCACTGGCTGAGATGTCCAATCCCCCCAAACCACAGGCTAAGATGCAGTTCCCCAACCACCAGCCAGGAGGCTCCCTCAGCCAAGATGGAGAAGAAGCACCCCCTTGCACTCTGGTGACTCCCCAGTTGCTTCCTTGCCAGAGGTTTCTCAGTTATATCTGTTCTCTGTTCACTGACCTTGTGTGGGCCTTCCTGGCCTCTCTATAGGTAGAAAGAGCCTTGCTGCGGCAGCCCTCTCTTGCCCTAGAGCAGCTCTGACCCTGCCTCCAGAGGCCTCTGCTTCCCCCACAAGCCTCTCCCCATTGCCAACTCCTCTTCTGAACCGGTGTCACAGGAGCCAGCTCCTCTGCGACCCCCTCCCCACATTCTCTCCATGATGAAACTTCACACCATAGTCCTCTTACCATTGGTGCCAGTACCTCTCCTACGGGGTGGAGAATGCAACCCCCCATCCCTTCTTGCTGTGACACCTAGGACCCCTGCCAGCCATAACTCCTCCTTACCTACCTCCTGGCATCTCCCCCACCTTGACCCGGTGTCTCCTCCCTACTGTGGGGCAGGTACATCCACTACGTGTTTGACCTGGGGAATGGCCCGTCCTTGATGAAGGGGAACTCAGACAAACCAGTCAATGACAACCAGTGGCACAACGTGGTGGTATCCCGGGACCCAGGCAACGTGCACACACTCAAGATCGACTCCCGCACTGTCACGCAGCACTCCAATGGCGCCCGGAACCTCGACCTCAAAGGTGGGGCCCGGGGCCTCTGGTGAAGGCCTGGCTCCAGCCCAGATGCCCCTCCCTCTCAGCAAGGTCACCCCCTTCCTGGAGGTGCCACCACTCTTGTGATTCTCCATCTTCCCCCTGCCATCGTTCTCCATTCCTCTTTCCCCTTCCCCACTGTGTCCAGCCTGATAGCTTCCTGTTAGAGGTCTTCTCAGCTCTCCTGAGTCTTCCCCCTCAACACGGAAAGCCTGATCACAGGAGCTGTCTTGTGAGGTGCTTGGTGGCCTCTAGAGCCTGGAGTGGGTCACCTGGGCCTTCGAAGGGCCTCTGGGACAGTCAAGGTGGAGAAGCGTGCCTTGGTTGAGGGGAGGAGAGAGAATGGGGAACTCGGCCTCCTGGCAGATGCCTCCCCTGGGTGGAGTGGGAGGGGCAGTTGATGAGGCGAGGAGGGAGTAGTCATAGCTGGGGTCTCTTTCTGTTGCCCTGATCATTTACTTTGGGCATTGACTGGGCTATCTCTGGGGACTTTTTGGACCCCAGGCCTCCCCTGGTGGGTACAGGGTCATGCCAGGCTCCCACATTCCCTAGGGCCTCTTCCACAGTCACTGGAGGCACACACTTGCTTGCCCCCCAGAATGGGTGTTTGAGAAAGCAGGGAAGAAGAAGCTGAGCTAAGAAACCCGGGCTTTGGAACAGGAGACCAAGGCCTGCAACTCCACCAGAGCCTGCTAGAGGCAACGAGAGCTACCTCCTTGCACATGCTCAAAGCAGCCTTCTGCCCCATAGAGACCCCTGGGTGTCAGTGTGACTCAAACCGTCAGGGCTGAGAGTCCTCAGAGACCATTGCATTCAACCCCTCTTTTAGAGAGGAGGAAACAGTGGCTCAGAGTGGCCAGATGACTCCCTGAGTTTGCAAAGTGAATAGGCGGCCGAGTTGGAACTCGTTGCATAGGGCTGTAAAGTCTCCCTGCTCCCAGAAGGGGGCAGCGTGTCCCACCTAATCCAAATTGACAGCAAACCTAGTGGTCCTCTGGACTGGTCTTGTGTCACATTGGGCCTTGGCCAGGGCAGGAGGATTGACCAGTGTCTTGGCTGAAGCCAGTAGTGGAGGCTGGGTTCTCTGAACTCTGCCGTGACCTGGCCAAGGCTTCCCAGGAGTTAGCCTTGATGTGCCCAGGTAGTGAGGTGGGGGATCAGGTGGCCCGGAGGAGCACTTCTTCCCATTGTTGGAGGAGGCTGGGAGAGACCTGGAGGAGTTCTGGGAATGGAAGATGCAGAGGGAGAGCGCGGGGGAGGAGGGGATTGGGACCGCACATCTATGAAAGGCCCTGATTACAGGCCGGAACTGGAATCAAATGTGTGGGAGAGAGCATGGAGCAGGTTTCTCCAGCTGCTCCCTCCCACCCCCCCACCCCCCCCAGGCATCTGGGCTTCTCTGGGAGGGGAACAGACAGATGGCAAAGTGGGGAAGGAAAAAGGAAGAGATGGGAGGGCTAGGTAGGTTGCTGGATCCCTGTAAAGGAACTAGAGTCCGTGATGGGACCCTTCGAGCCAGGGAGGGCTGGGAGGACCTAACAGCCAGATGGCTGTGCCCTGGGAAGGGGATGGGGGCCCAGATGCCTAGGCTTTGACCCCACTCCCTTGCAGGAGAGTTGTACATTGGCGGTCTGAGCAAGAATATGTTCAGCAACCTACCCAAGCTGGTAGCCTCCCGGGATGGCTTTCAGGGCTGCCTGGCCTCCGTGGACCTCAACGGGCGCCTCCCGGACCTCATCGCCGACGCCCTGCACCGCATCGGGCAGGTGGAGAGGGGCTGTGATGGTGAGTGTAGGGTGGAGGAGTTGTGTGACCCTGCTGGCTGCAGGGGGCCAGTTGCAGAGAGATAGACCAGGGCAGGGTAACCTGGGCTCAGCAAAGTGACCTTCTCAGGCTTTGCTGGAGCTGGCCCCACGGGGGTGGTGGTACAGGGTCACTTGCCCTCTTGTTGTCTCCCAACCTGGCCCCTGGTCTCAGTCTGAGGCCAAACCCAGCAGCCCTTGAGCCCATCCCAGCCCCCTGGCCAGCACTTGGCCCAGGCCTCTTCTGCCTGGCCCTGAAGCTTCCGCACCTCCTGGGGAGGGAGGGGACTTGGCTGAGCAGGGGGTGTTCCTTCCCCATGCCTCTTCCAGGCCCCAGCACCACCTGCACCGAAGAGTCATGTGCCAACCAGGGCGTCTGCTTACAGCAGTGGGACGGCTTCACCTGTGACTGCACCATGACTTCCTATGGAGGCCCTGTCTGCAACGACCGTGAGTGCCTGGGAGGGGCGTGGTGCCCGGGGCAGTTCCAGGCCAGTGCCCAGCCGTTGGCACCACTGGGGAGGAGGGAGGGTCTCGAGGAGGTGTGCTGCTCACGTCCTCCTCATCCCTTCTTGTCACGAGGGCCCAAGTGGTGCTACTGACTGCTGGTCCCTCTCGGAGTCTTTTCTCTTGGGGCTGTGCAAGATTAGCTTGCTCTTCCTGAAGCTCTGGGGGTGAGCAATTGACAGATGGCCTGTCCCCCTCACTCTGAGCTGGTGGGATGCTGCTCTTTTCCCCTAACCAGTGGTGTCGGCCCTTGTGGGGCTGTGCTGTTGCTCTCCCCATGTGATTCTGGTGATGACCTTACCTTATTGTGCTCACAGCTCACAGGAGCACATGCTGCACAGGTGGGGTGGTTATCATCCCGCACCCCCTTTCCCCCTGCCCCCAGAAGCTTGCAGTGGAAGCCTGTTATTTCCTGCCCAGAATAGACCCCAGGGAGCAGGCTCAGGAGATTCTCTGCAGGCCAAGCCACTGGACAGCTGGCCCTGCTGGAGTCAGGCTCTGCTCTGCTGCTCCCTTCTTCTCTCCCAAGAATCCCAGCTGCAGGTTGACCCTTGAGTCCCAAGGACACTTGTGAGACTTCTCGCCCGGTGTGCATCTGCCTGCTAACTTGCATATTGCTTGAGGCCCCACCCCAGAGAGGGCAGCTTGGGCAGCAGTCCCCAATCCCTGGTGGCTGGTGGCCGGCAGCTGGTTAGAGATTGGCAGGGGGATGGCAGGAGGGGGAGGAGGAGGAGGAGGGGGAGGGGCTTTGAGGGCTCCGGGGCTGTGGTGATTGTGGTCTCCTCAGGCTTTGGCTTGAGTCCTCTTCCCTGGGATGGCCCTGCTGAGAGTGGGCTGCCTGGGAAAAGATACACAGGCACACACGTGGAAGGGGCTCCTCTACTGTCTACATGTGGAGACCGAGGCTTGGAAAGGGACACTGGATTTCTGGAGGGAGGTAGGAGTAGACCTGGGATAAGATCCGGGGTCCAGGCCTTTGCCTCTGTACCACACTACCAGAGGCTTCGTTATCTGGGTGGGAGTCTGGAGTTTCTTACAGGATAAACCTACTGCTTCCAGGGGCTGGGGCTCTTGGGTAGGTCTTGGTTTCCCCTGCCCTTTGGGAAAATGCCTAGCCCATCTGCCTTAGTGATTCCTGGTGCTCTTGGGTATGGCCAGCCCTCCCTGTCCCCCAGGATTTTCCTCGCCTGACCTGCCGCTCTCTGTGCCTGCCAAAGTTTCCTAGACAATGGCCAGCTCAAGGTTCTTCAGCCCTGACTGCCATGGGAGAAAGACCGGGTTGGGTCAGGGCCTCTTCCCCTCCCAGGTGACTCAGTTTGGTCCAGGAGGCCTGGTGATAGTAGCAATCCCACTGATTGTGTAGCGTTTTGCAGTTTACAGAGCCCTTTCACATTCATGACCCTATTTGACTGGAGCCTCAGAGAAGGCCTCCTTCCTAGGGAATTCAGGAGGAAACCAAGGCTTCAGAAAGGGCCAGTTCCTCGCCCTAAGCCATGGGGTGTCATAGTAGAGCCCATCTAGAACCCATGTGTCCCTGCCTCCCAGTCCTGGCACTCTGCTTGTCACCTCCTGGGGGGTGGGGGTGGTGCTGATGGCGGCATTTCTTACCCAGGCTGGCAGGGATACTATCAGGGTCAAGGAGCCCTGCCACCATCATTATTGCTTCCCTCCCAATGGAGGGGCCCATTGCCTTCTGGGAATGGGTCAAAAGAGGGATCCGGTTTATGGAGCTGTGCCACCTTTCAGCAGGGGTGGGAAGGGAGGCCTGAGCAACTTCTCTGAGTTTAGGGCTGGAGGGATCCAACTGCCCTGGGAGTCAGGGAGAGTTGGGGCAGGGGGCAGGGCAAGTCTTGCCCCAGAATCTTCGTGTCCAGTGGCACAAGCTGGACAAAGCTGTGGAGCTAAAGACAAGGTGGGTGCAACCTGAGAGCCCACGTGAGTGTCAACACACTGCTCCTTCGGAGAACGCTGACCCGGGGGGCTGCTCTGATGTCTCTGTCCCCGAAGGGCAGGGGCAGGAATCTGGTGGGGTAGGGGCTCTGCCAGGGCTTTTCAAACCTCAGCCCCCTTCTACCGGGGCTGCTCCTCTTCCTGCTTCTCCAGGAGTGTCTCTGGTTTCTCCTGCTGCTACTCAATGGTTAGTCTTCAACCCGGCAGAAAAGCCTTGCTCAGTTAGCTCTGCACAGAGAGGGAAGAGGGTGGGGATGGCCAGGGTGGAGGGGCCTGGATCCCAGGAGCTTGGAGCTGTCTGCTGGGGGGAGAGGTTGGGGTGAGGAGTCATCGGTTTCTCCATCTGTGACCTGGGGACTTCCTCTCTGGGAAGGCACAGGAGAGATCAGAGCAAGAGAACACTTCTTTGCCAGGGAGAGAGGAAAGTAAGAGGGGGAGATAGAGGAAATGAAAGAGAGAATATGAGTCTAGAGAGCAAGGGAAGATAAAAGGAGGAAGGGACACTTCCTGACATGTGGCTGAAACCCCAGCGCCATCCAGGCCTGAGGGCTCAGGACAGAGGTGCCCCCGGCGGACCTGCTTGCTGCTGTCTTTCAGAGCCTCTCCAGCCTCTCCTCACCGTCCCTGCCTCGCCAGCAGCTTTAGGTGTCTCCACTTGCTCAGCTTATGTCTGCAGCATATGCTGGTCTCTTGCACACCCTCTGTCTCTCCCTCTCTCTGCTTTTTACCCCCTAGGTCTCCTCCCTCCCCCTGTCCCTTGTCACCCCCTCCAACCCTCTCCAGTTCCCACTCACTGATATTGATTGGCCTCTAGGCGGTTTCCCTTCCTTTCCTCTCACCACCAGCTCCTCCCTCCCTCCCTCTGGGACCATACATTTTCTGCTTGTGCAGAGCTGTGTCAGTCTATATTCCAGAGCCAGGGGTCCAAGAATGGGACCAAGAGGACCAGAGGCCCCAGGCCTGCTCCCCAGTCTGCAGTCTCTCCTCCCTTGTGGGGCCACACAATACCCTGAAGCCTCCCTCTTCTCCATTTCTGAAGGGCTGAGGGCCACATGGGGTGGGGTGGGGATGGGGTGGGAGTGGGGTGGCGACCTGGGTGGAGGAGCTGTTTGGGGTCCTGACTGCATCCCGGAGCTGGGGGCAGCAGATGTGGGTTCAGGGTAACAGTTTTTGCGCCAAAACACAATTCATAATAAGCAGGAACCCGCCTTTACATGTGCTCTCCTGCTCCTCTCGCCCTTCTGCCAGTCTTTGTCCTTTCTCCCTTCGTCTCCCCCTTCCTTTTGCCCTTTCTTTACCCACCTCTCCCCTTCACTCTATTAAACTATTCTTTTGGGGCCTTCCAGGTGCCGGTCTCCACCTCACTCCCTCCTTTCCTCCTTCTCTACCCTCTGTCCACCCCCCACCCATCCTAGCAGATTGACGCCGGTTCTGAGATGGGCCCTGGTAACCAGCTTCCCTGTGCTTACCTCTTGGGCCATGATGAGTGCTTCCTAGAGGCCCCCAAAAGTCAGAGAGGGGCAGACCCCAAGAGGGGGGAGGCACCCCAAAGGGGAAGTGGTTTTCTCAGCTGGACATCAGTGGCCCCATGCAGAAAGGAAGAGCTTTGTCCTAAGTGGACTCAGTGGACAGGTGTCCTCACCACCCCCGTGGAGGGAGGGGTTGAAGATGATTTGGTGGAGGAAGGAAGAGTGGAGAGGAATGGCTGGAGGAGTCCAGGAAGGGCTTGTGCGGGAGGAGCGGGAACATGTTTTCCCGGGAGGTGGTGAGGAGATGAGGTGACTCTGTGTGGTGGGTCTTGCCCTGAGTAATCTTGGGGCTCTGGGTGCTTGTTTGTATGCAAGTGGAGGACGGAGTTGCGGAAGGTGCGCTGCCGGGCGTCTGTGTTGTGTGTGTCGTCGGCCATTCATCCCTGTGACCAAGCATGTGCGTGCGCATGCATGCCTCTGTGAGCATGTGCACAGGCCCGGCTGAGTGTGCTTTCGTGTGCCGGGGTCCAGGAGCACATGTGTGCATACGTGTCGGCGGAGCCCATGTGTGCGTGCGCGCACCCTGGTGCCTCTATGGCACGTGGGTGTCTCGGTGCCCAAGCCCGTCCACCTCCCAGCGTGCTCGTGTGTTCCGAGGGGTGCGTGCAGAGGTGGCGGTGACTACACCGCACGCCGGACCAGCGGGCACTATCGGGGTTCGTCCGGGAGGGTTGAGGGGAGGAGGAGGAGCGCGGCCTCTCTCGCTGGCCTCAGTCCTGTTCAATTATTCAGCAGGGCCCCTTCTCCGGAGGGGGCGGGAGAAGGGCGCGCGCCCGGACGCGGGGGAGGGGCGGGGCGCGAGCAGAGGAGAGGCGAGCGCGAGCGGGCTAGCCAGGTGCCGCGCCGCCGAGCTGCCCAGCGCCGCCCGCAGATCGGGAGCCGCTCCGGGCCCTCCGCCCAGTCCCCCTCCCGCGGTCCCCCGCCCCTCCGCTCTCCCCTCCCCTCCCTCCCTCCCTCCCTCCCTCCCTCTCCCTTCCAGCCCTCTCAGCCTCTGCAGCAACACTCCGCTGCCTCCGTCTCTCCGCCGGAATCTCGCAAGCTCGCGCCTTTCCTCTGCTCAGCCCCGCTCCCCTCCTCTCCTCTCCCCTCCTCTCCTGTCCCTCCAATCCCCCCTCACCCGGATTTGCCTCCCTTCCCCCTTCTTCCCCCACCCCCACCCCTCCCTGGCCGCTCCCTCCTTTCCCCGGGCCTCGGTCGGGCAGCAGCGGCGCGGCCAGCCCCGGTCTCCGGAAAGCCGGAGAGCGGGGCCTCGGTCGCCCTTCTCTCCTCGAGCCCCCACCCCTTCCCGGCCCGGATTTTCCGCAGGATTTTCCCCGCTCTCCCCTCCCTCCCCTCCCTCTCCACCCGGCACCATGCCTCCTCCCCCGGGCGCTTCCCCGGGTTTCTGACGGCCCTCTGCGCCGCCCCGACCCCGCCGGGATGCGGGGGGACCCCTAGCTCCTCGCGATGGACCCAGGCGTCCTGGATCTCGGCGCTGCCACTCCGCAGACCCCGGATTCCCCGGCGGGATCCAGTTGATTTCGTTGGCTCCGGACCGAGGCTCGGGCTCTGGTTTTCCTTCTTCTGTTCACCCCTACCCCCCTCCCGGGGCTCGGAGCCGGAGGGGGGCTTCGCGGGGCTACGCAGCCCCCCGTCCCCGCCCCCGGCCATGGGGCTGTGAGGCGGCCGCCCCCGGGCCGAAATGCACCCCGGGGGGAGCGGGCCGGGGGGGTGCCCGCGCCGCCCCCCCGCCCTAGCTGGGCCCCTGCCGCCGCCGCTGCCGCCGCCGCCGCCGCCACCTCTGCTACCGCTCCTGCTGCTGCTGCTGCTGCTGGGGGCGGCCGAGGGGGCCCGGGTCTCCTCCAGCCTCAGCACCACCCACCACGTCCACCACTTCCACAGCAAGCACGGCACCGTGCCCATCGCCATCAACCGCATGCCCTTCCTCACCCGCGGCGGGCACGGTAAGTGGCGCCGCCGACAGGCCCCCGGGGCCTCCGTGTGTGCGACCCTGGCCCACGCGGGCCGCACCCCAGCCTGCGCGCCGGGCAGCCCCCGGCTTTGAGGCCCCGCGCCCCCATACCTCGCGTCTCCGGCTCCCTTCATCATAGCCCCACCCTCTCCTCTCTCTCCATCACCCCCCTCCCCTCTATTTCCCCCATCTCTGGCTCCACTGCTTTCATTCCCTGCCTCACCTTCACCTCCTCAGCCTTTCTGCTGGCTTGTTATCACTTCCTGATTTCTGCACTCCCATACCCTCCCTAGCTCTGTCCTTTCATCCTCTGTCAACTCCCACTTCCCCACTTCTCTGCCCCTGATTATTCCTCCATCTGTCTAACCTCCACCTGGGCTGCAGCCGCACCTTCCATTGCTGGCCCCTGCGCTCTCCCCTTTATCTTCTTCCCTCTGATCCTCCCACAGCCTCCCTGTCATCACTGTCCCATCTCTCATCTCTGCCTGACATGTCCCATGTCTTCATCTTTCTCCTCTTCCTGTCTGTCTGTATTTTGCTTCTGTCCCTTTAACAGCCTTCCCGGTTTTCCTCCTTATTGTCCTTTCATCATCTCCCAAACATTCAACTCACTCCACTCTCATCATTGTTCCCTCCAGTTTCTGCCACTACCCCCTCCTGTCCACTCTAACCTACGTCCACTTCTGACCCCCATTGCCTCTCAACCGCCATAGCCCCATCACTTCTAAGTAATACTCCCTCATTTCACCCCCATCACAGACTCCTCTTCACCTCCCATCCCAGGCCTCTGTCACCACCACCCCCAATTACTGTCACCTCTTATCTCAGTCCCTCCTCACCTTCCATTGCAACCCCTACTTCACTTTTCCTCCCAGACTCCACCACCTTCCATTTCAGACCTACCACTTCTCATTTCTGCCCCTCATCACCCCCCATCACAGTCCTCTCACCACTTCCTGTCTTCAGTCCCCCAGGTTCTCTGTACCATCCCTTCTCCTCTCTGGCATCCATTCTCTCTGCCCCCCTCGCTTACCATCACAGTTACTCCATAACTTCCAATATCTGCACTGCCTATTACTCCCATATCTGCCCTTCTTCACATGACATTTCATTCCATGTCAGCACCATCACTTCCCATCTCAGTCCCCCCTTCACATCCCATTTCAGAACACCTATCACCTCCCCTCCCAGAGACCCATGGTCTCCACTCATCGCTTCTCTTCTCTATTCTCATCACCCCCATCTCTGTATTCCCCTCTCAGTCCCCTCACCACCTCCCATCTTGGTCCTTGAACATCTCCATACTCCCATCATATATCATCGCTGTACCTTCATCAGTTCTCACTCTGCCCTTGTGTTACCTCCCATTCTGTACCCTCATCACCTCCTACGTCTGTCCAACCATCTCTTCTCATTTTTCTACCCCATTTTTGTTCCTTCACCATCTTCCATGCCTATATCTTCATCACTTCCCATCTCTGCTTCTCATTGCCTTCCATTTCTGCACTTATCTTTGTGTCCATTGTTCTACATCTGTCCATCCTTGCTTACCAATTCTTGTTTCCCTACATCACCTCCAATCTCTCTGCCCTTTTCTAATTCTCTCTCCTTTTCTCCTTTCGCATGCCTCGTCCAATTCCCAGGAGGAGCTCCTTCAAAACCTCTTCCTCATCCCTTTCGTCTCTTCCCCAACATTGTTTCCCACATGTAATCTCTGTCCCGGCTGGGGTGCTCCCACCCCACACCTTGCTTCTGATTGTAACTCCTCCACCTCCAATGAACTTCCTGTCCCTCTTTACTTTCCTCGCCCCCATTCATTGTCTCCTTCTGGCTCTCCTGAAGCCCAGTGTTGCTCCCACAGGGGCCCAAAAGGACACTGTCTTTCTGGGCCACAAGGAGAGGTATGCAGGGGTGAGATAGGAAGGGGGGAGGCATATTGGGGAAGAGGCATGGCCAGGTGGGGAGAAGAGGTGAAAGAGGAAGGGAAAGGAGAGAGGAGATGGCCAGGGGGAACAAACAGATTGGAAGGAGGGAGACCTGGGAGCCAGAGGGCCAGAGGCAGTTTCAGTGAAGGAGCTAGAATCAAGGCTGCTAAGAGCTGGGGCTGAGGGAAAGGAAATGGAGGAAAGAGGATTGGGTGGGGGGCAGAGCCTACAGAATGTTGGCATTGGGTCTGCCTCAGAGATGGCCACCCTGTTGCTGGGCGGAGGAGAAAGCCTAGAGGGCCTGTGAATGCCCAGTGGTACAAGGTGAGAGAGGAGGAACTGATGGGTGCTATAGGACAGTGACAGAAGGTGGGAGATGGGGGCGGGGGGAAACACGTGACTGGTAGGGCAGGTGGAGAAGGAGAAGGGTCAAAGGAAAGATAGAAGAGTAGGGAGGAGGACACCTGTCATGGGTGAGCCCACCTCTGCTCACCTGAGCCATGGGAGGAATGAAAGAACAGTCTCTCCTGGGGTCCCCACTTGGCTGGAGGACCAGGCCAGTGTGGGACACTTTTCTGGGCCAGGCTTCCTCTCTGCCCAGGGTCTCCCTAACATCCCCTAGTGTGAGGGAGTCTCTCCTCCTTGTGTACCTGCTTCTCCACTTCCCTTCTCTTAGGTTCTTGCTGTGTTTCTCCTTGCCTTCCTCCCCTCGCCTTCTCTTTACTCTTTCTCCCCATTTCCCTTCCATCCCCCTACTCCTATTACATAATGTCCCTACCAACCTGCCAGACACCCACTGACACTCCTGCACCTGATGTCGGCCTGGGGCTGGGAGGACCAGTACACCTGTGCCCTAAAAATGGGCTGAAGTGGTGACATCCTCCTGGTCCTTGATCCCAGTTCCATTTCAGAGTCCTTGAGTATCCTTCTGGCCTCCAGCCTTTATTTCTAGTACCCTCTAAAGCCAGGAACGGTGGGGGAGGGGTCAGTAGCTTCCAGGGGTTCTGGATTCATCACTCCAGCATTTAAAGAGGACTGACATTTATTTTGATTCTGGATATGGGTGTGCTAACCTTGATTTTTGACTGGCTGATTTACGGCCAAGAATGTGTGTGGTTAAGAACTGAGGGCATGTTGTTCTGGGCTTCTAGATCAAGAGAGCATTGAGCCTGGGCTCCAGACTGGTGGAGGTCCCCCTCTAGGCCGTGATGGTCCATCTACAAAGAGCTGGTGTGGGCCGTGGGCTCCCGGGACCCAGGCTTTTCTGGATTGTGCAGGACGTTTTATCTGCTCATGATGCTAGAGTTACCAGAAGGATTTTATCACGACTTTGGGATTCTGCAGGGACACAGGCAAGGAGAGGGTCTGCCCATGTTTTATAACCACAGGGCAACATCCCTGCATGGCAGATGTTTTTACATGGGATGATGTTGTAGGAGTCTGGCTTAGGTGACCATTATTAATGGCTGGTTGAGTTTTTTTTTAGAATGCAGATGTATGTATGGACTGGATGGAAGATTCTTAATCACTTAGGGCATTTTACTGAATCATTGAATTTCTGGGTCTAGGAGGCATTGAGGGGACTGTGTGGGCAGAAAGTGCTGACCAAGCCTTGGGGGGGTGGATGTCTGGGCCTGTGGCATCTTGGGTCTTGCCTGGGGCTGCAGGGCTGTGCACGGCTCCCTGAACTGTTATGCACAATTTAGCTCACAAGCGTTTTCCTAGAGAGGTCAACAACAATTGGTTTAGGCCACTCTTGGGCCTCCTTCTCTTGTCCCAGTACTTTTGCTGGAGCCTTTCAGAGGTTCTAGATTGGTGCGGTGCCTGGGCTCCATGCTTCCTTAGAGGGCCAGCCCAGGCTTCCCTGGGGAAGGCTGGTGATCGGGGCAGAGAGCAGCTCGCCAGGGCGAGAGGCGCCTCCTGAGCGTGGCAGGTCCTGGCGGAAGCCCCGCCTCCTCCACCCCCTCCGCCTTCCCCTCCCAGAGCCCTCTGCGCCCCCGGGCAGGAGCGGTGCTGCTGGGGAGAGAAATGTCTCCCCAGGGTAATTACTGCCGCCCCAGTCCAATAAACCATTCATCCTTCACCTCTTCTGCTCAAGAAGTGTCTCTCCAGCTTGATCCCCCCACAGTGTAATAAACGCCCTTAGGCTCTAACAGGGCCGCCCCAGCGTAATAAACTGGCTGCAGTGTGAGAACAGCTGGATAATAAATCCCAGGGGAGGCCCCGCTGAGCAGGGCCAGGGTTGGGGAGCTGGGCGGCTGGTGGGCAGCCGTGCGCACCGTGCACCTGGGGGTGGGCGTGTGCGCGGGCGCCTGTCCCTGTCCCACGGTGCCAGCCGCTGTCCTTGAGCCCTGAGTGCGCACCTGCCTGCGGGAGCCTACCTTTGTGTGCTTACCGCCATGCTTCTGGTCTGCCTGATGCCCCCAGCCTGGGGGTCTGCCTCGCCACTCGGGCTCTTGGTGTGCAGCCGGGTACGTCTCCCGTGTGGGTGTGGGGTCTGGGTGTGCGTCACCGGGCGAGTGCCGCGGGGCACGGGAGGTCGGCTCGGGATGTCTACCAGCCCTCTCTGGCCAGGACAGGGCTCCCTCCAGGTGCAGTCTAGGCTCCGACTAGGCTCTGTCTAGGCTGCTGGGGTGGGGAAAGGAGAAAGAGTCTTCTTTCCCATCCAATATGGGAGGTCTAGGGAGAGGCTTCCGGGCAGGGGGGTTTCCTCCCACTGCTCTGGGGGCTGATAAAACCTCTCCTCGGGCTGGGGGGGGGGCACTGGAGCCAGGCGGTGAAGAGGCAGCAGCCTCCGGTCAGGGGAGGCACGCAAAGGGGTGTGCTTGGAGGAAGGTCAGCAACTCAGTTCCCCTGGCCCTCTCCAACTCCCAAATTTGGACGTGCAGCTTGTGAATGGAGGGGGATGGGAGGACCCTGGGTATTACGGTAACCATGGAAACAGCCAGTTTTCCAGAGTGCTGCAGTGTTGGGAGTGAAGAGACTGTTAAAGTGGAGGCCTGCCCTTTCCAGGCAGGTGACCCGCACTGGGCGGGGGCGGGGCCCTCAATGGAGCACCCTACCCCCAGCCACTGGGCTCAGGGGTCCCCAGGGAGAGGACTCCTGGGCCCAGAGCGGGCAGAGCCAGGTTCCCTCTGTCTTCTGGGGCTTGCTGTTCAGCCACAGGCAGTGGAGAGATGTCAGTTCTTAGATGTTTAGGTGATTATTTCCCTCAAGCCCTGCTTCCTGGGGGGCTCCTCTTTCTCTCACTGGCCCTGCTGGGGAGGTGGAGGCACTGATGGCGAGGCCCTCTGGGGACCACAGCCCCAACCCCACCGGCCTCAGCATCTCTCTGGGACCCAGTCCCAGCCTTCCCGTCTCTCCTCAGCGCCTCACTGGGGCCTGCAGATGGTACCTCCTCCAAGGCATTCAGGAGGACTCCCCTAGTCCTGAGTGTCTGAACTACCAGGGGGCTCCTGAGTCTTTGAGGCAAGAGACCCCTAAGTGCTTGAGGGGACCTGGCCCTGTCATGACTTGCTCCTGTGCCAAGCTTCCAGCTCCCCACCCTGGGCTCCTGACCCACTCCAGGGCTCTCCCACCCACAAGGCCTCACCTTCCTCCCCTCCTGCTCTAGGCTGTTTCTCTCTGGATAAGCCCACCCTCGAACCTTTCTCCCCTCCAGAAGTGCTTTGAGAGGAGTCATTAGTGGCTAATTATTTAATTAAACATTTTATGAATCTCATCTGCTCCATTTATGTTCTAAAGAATGCCAGATAGTTGTCTTCCTTTCTTTCTCTGAAGGCCCCAGAGTCCTGGTTCTCTAGGCCTCCCAGACAAGGCTCCCTTCCTGGAAACTGGGTGACCAGCCCCCCACCCCCAGGGAGCTCAGTCAGCCGCAGGAGGGAACATGGCGACTAATGGGGTTTATTTTGGGGCTGAGATCGTTAGGGACCTCACACCCGCCCCCGGCAGCAGCCGGATGGTGAGGAGAATGGGGGGAGAGGGTGGGGTGGGGGAGGGTGGGGAGACGGAGCCTTCGTCTCTGGCTCCCACTCTCCTGCTTTCTCTCACCTACACCCCTCTGTCCCTATCTGTCCATCTGTCTCTCTGCCTCCTTCCTCCTCTGGCTGTCAATCTCTCTCTACCCTGCCCCCCCCAATGTCTGTCCCTTCCTTCCTGGGCAGGGCTCCAGGACCCCTGCTTTTGGACCTGGCCTCAGAGTCTTGTGGAGCAGCCCCCTGGTTGGGGGTGGAAGCAGGGAGTCCGGGCAATCCAGGACCAGGAGTATTTCCAGGGGCTTGGAAGGGGGCTGGGTGGGGGGCGGTGTGCAGATGTTGGAGGGGTGCCAGCCTGTGGGCTATGAGTCAGAGCAGAACACAGCCTCTGCTCATCTTCCCGCCATTGCCCAGGGCTCCTTTTTTTCTTGGTGTCTGCTTGACTCTGGCCCCAAAAAGCACATGCCTTGAATCTTTCACCTCTGCCAGCTCTAGGAGAAGTCAAACTGGTCAGAATCAGGCCCCCTGGGTCCTTCCTGCCCACGGCACTCCCGTCTTCTCAGTCTCTTTGCAGCCTCTGGGCTCTCTCTGTGTCACTCTATTACCTCTCTGTTTTGCTGTAATTAAAGCTAGAATTCTTGATGAGGCAGCTACATCTGTCTGTGCATGTGCAGGCTCTCACCCGGGCACCTGCCTGCCAACTGCTCCCTAGGGTTGCAGGCCTGGTGGCTGCTGTGGGGGCCACACCCTAAACCTGGAGCCCAAGCACCCAGGTCCACAACCCCGAGGACCTGTTGGCCTTGCCCTCCTGATGTCTCCTCTTTCCTTCTCTTTGCAGCTGGGACCACATACATCTTTGGGAAGGGGGGAGCGCTCATCACCTACACATGGCCCCCCAATGACCGGCCCAGCACGAGGATGGACCGCCTGGCCGTGGGCTTCAGCACCCACCAGCGGAGCGCCGTGCTGGTGCGGGTAGACAGCGCCTCCGGCCTCGGAGACTATCTGCAACTGCACATTGTAAGGCCCCGGGCCCCCCACCGTCGACCCCACCCCTGACCCCAGTCCGCTCAGTCCCTTCACTGCCATGGGACCATCACCTCAAATCCTTTCCTCATGCAGAGCTCTTGGGACCTCTGTTCTCTGCTTCCTGGAGTTTCCTACACAGTAGTTCTGCTTCTGGGACCTGCTCCCACTCTGTTCTGGAGACTCCCAGAGTCATCCCACCTGCCCTGAATGACCTCAACTACTCTCCCTGAGACCACCTGTGTCTTCTGACCTTCCCAAAATGTAGTCCAGTGGAGAGCCTCCTTGGGCCATTCTCATGTAGCTGCCAGAAATGTCCCCACATTGGTGACTGCCCCTGGGCTGCCACTTGTTCATGCCTGGACCTCCCAGGGCCACCCACTGTGTCCTTAGCATCTCCTCTGCCCCAGAACAGCCTGCCCTGCCTTCAGATCCTGCCCCTGCCCTGTTTTGATCACTCCTGGTGACCTTTGCCTCCCCAGCCTTGCCTCCCTCCCCTACAGCCTCTCTGGCCATGTTCACTGCTTTCTGGCCTCTGGGCCTAGCACCACATACATTCTGATCTCCAACCTATTCCACCGCCACCTCTGACCCCACCCAGCTCTGCCTTTGTCCTTTCTCTGCCTATCTCCTCACTGTGGGCCTGGCCCCAACCATGCCTTCTCCCCTTCTTGACCCCTCTTCATTCCCAGAACCTCCCTCTGGACCTCCTCCCCTCTGCTCCTAACTTTAGTCTCCAGTTGGCCCCTTTTCTTCCCTGGCCCTTTTCCCATCTTTGGTCCTGCCCCATCTGCTTCCCTGTGACCTCTGGCCTTGCTTGATTTCACCTCTGGCCTTGGCCTCTTGCCTGTTACCTCCCTGCTCTCTGACCTCAGACTCCATTTCCCCATAGCCAGCCCCATACAGCCACTTCCTTTCCTGGTTGAGCAGGCTGGCCAGGCACTGGGTTCTGGGAAGGTTCGGGTGAGGGGCCCCTAGGTGTTAGGCAGGGCAGAGCTGGAAGGGGAGAGAGGAAGCCTGGGGAAGGCTAGTGGGTCTGGGTGCTGGCCTTTCTGCTCGCATCTCCTGGGATGGGCACATGGCTGCTGGGCCCTCCTCATGCAGCAGCTTCTCAGCAGCCCATGTTGCACCCCCTCCCCCAATAGGGATGGGTGTGTGTGTGAGGCACATTTTGGGGCCTGATTCTGGGTAGGACATGATTGTTGGTCCAGAGAGAAGCTTGGTCTTAAATAAACCCTAGGAATTCAGAAAAAAACAAAACAACAACAACAACCAGAAAAAACAGAGCTGGAGTTGAAATGGCAGCTGATGGATGCTGGGCGGTGGAGGCCGTGCAGGGAAGCGTGTAAGAAAGGGGCGCGGGGTGAAGAGTAGCCAGCGAGACAGTTGCTGGAGAGAAGGCCTGGAAGCTCCATGCCTGTGTGTGAGTGAGACAGACAGGGTCTATAACTGTGAGTGGCAGCCTGTGACAGAACATGGGCTGTGGCCAGCATCTAGGACCACGTATATGGCAGTGGGGGCTCAGCAGTGGCTGTGACTGTGGGAGAGACAGTGTCTCTTGGTCTCTGAGTGTCTCTGTTTTGATTTTCATGTGGAGTGAAGTGTGCTTTTGGGTCAGTCACCTTGCTCTGTGTGGCAGGGTATCCTCTGCCCACAGTTAGGGGAGGCTGAGTGTGGCATGGAGCAGATGGCCTGGGTCTGAACCCCAACTCTTCCACTTCCTTGGTCTGTCCTTGGGCAAGTTACCCCATCTCTCTGAGTCTCTGTTCCTTCATCTGTGTAGTGACACAGTAGAAGTACAGACTTCATAGGGGTGCTGGGAGCATCAAGTGAGACCCTGGTGTCAGGCACTTGGGGACCTGCCAGCTGGAGGGAGGCACCCATTTGGCATTCACTAACCTAAGGGTCGGCTGTGACAATCTGCCGGACAGTATCTGTGTGTGTTGTGTGTCTGCTGCTTTGACAACTGCCATGTCTCTGTGCCTGTTGGTTTAGGGATCAGGGTCCCCCAGTGCCGAGAAGGGGTAGGGGGTTCTGGGTTCAGGAAGCAGGCTCCCAGACCCTGCTGTATGCAGGTTATGGAGGGACAAGGCCTGGTGCCTGGATTCTGCAGAGGGCAGGGAAAGTGGAGGCCTGGCCCTAGGATGGGGGGAGACTGGCATGTGTAGGGGGCTCTGGAGGAAGTGGGGGAGCCATGAGAGGCCAGCTCAGAGGGGAGAGCTAAGCACCAGATGGGCTGGAGCCCCGTGGGGGCAGCCCCTGCACCCCCTCCTCCCCTGGTGACACATCAGCTCCCACCACAGCGTCATTAGCAGCTCTCAGAAAATGGGGAGGCGGCAGCAAAATAAGAGAAAAGCAATTTGACGTTTCTAATAAAGCGTCGCTCCACTTTGCCAAATTAATTTTGACTCCCATAATTATTTGCTGTAGGAGCGGCCACGTTCTCCCCACCGCCGCCTAATGAGGTAATTGGGGAATTAGGAATTAATGACTTTAGCAGAAGTGACAACTGACTTCACGTCGGGAGCGGCTCTGGGGAGCTGCCTTCTCCCCCGGAGTGCACGGCATTGCTGCCTCCTAGGAAACCCAGGTGTCCTGCCTCCCAGCTCTGTGGCCCACCCGGCCCTCTGCCGGCCCCTCTCCCAGACTGCGTCGGCTCCTGGCCACCAGTGCTGCCCAGCTGTCCAAGGGGCTGATGCCATTCTGGGGGATATTATTACCAATGACATTGACACGCAGGAGCGGTTCTTCCACTGACGCGTGTGGGCAGCAGACAAGAAGAGCCCGTCTCCCTGGGGATGTGCTCAGTCTATGTCTGGCAGATGGGTGGGGCTTGCCAATATTCTTTGCTAGGCAAACCCAGCCTCAGTTTCCCTTGATTGCATCTGAGAAGGAGAGATACAGCATGCATGTTGAACCTGCTCTCCCAGGTTCTCTTAGGGGGAGAAGTGGACCTACAAGGCTCTGCAGCCTGCCCCCCAACTCTCTTCTCAAAACCCCACTCCTGTCAGCAAAAGCCAGATCTGTGAGGCACGCTGGCCCCCGATGCGACAAACCTCTTGGCTCTGTTGGCTGCAGGAGGTGGCACAGGAATGGCTCCTCTGGTCTTTCAGGAAGACCCTAGGGGTGGCGTTTGTTTCTGTGATGGGCTGGGTTCCTATGGCTGTGTGTGCCCCAGGGATGCTGAGTGAGCCTGTGAGTGCCTGTCCTGTGTGGGAGGAGGGGTCTGGGGAAGAGGGAGTGCTGCTAGGAATGGGAATAGCAAGGGGAATAGAGCTTCAGAGCCCAGTAGTCCTTCACTGGCTTTTTTAGGCCTCCTTGGTGGAGAAAGGGGGGAGACTGCCTGCAGTGGCTTCTTGGATTACCTTCCCCTGCCCCTCTCCTGGTGTTTCCCCCTCAAGTTCTGAGAGTCAGCTTTTGCCCAGTCTCATGGGCAGGGGTGGAGAGAGCACTGGTTTGGGAGTCAGCTGGGGTTCAAATCTGGATTTCCCATCTTATGAATTGTGAGATTTTAAAAGCTTCCTTAACCTCTTTGAACCTTACTTCTCTCTTTGATAAAATGGGGGTGCTATGGGCTTCCTCAGCGGGTTGCTGTGGGGTCTGAATGAGATCATGTACATGTAGTACCCACCCAGGGCCTGGCCCATTTAGGGGTTCAGTGATGCTCTCCCTCTCACTCCAGCATCATCCATGGAAGTCTTCCCGGGCTGGATTCTGGGTGACCTCTGCCTACATAGAAGGATTACACTTGTAGGGTTTCCTCTCCAAAACCTGGGGCCTGGGTTCCAGAGGCCACATAGGCTTTTGTTCTGCTCCTCTAGGCCCCAGTTCCCATTTGTCCTTTGCCTATCCCTTGGCTCCTGGCCCGTCAGCCCATCCCATACCCCTAACCCTCCATACTCAACTTTTCTTAGTAAATCCAACATAGTTTTTCTCTGGTCCCTCCCTATGCATGTCACCCCCAAACACACAGCAGACCTCTACCCCCCTGCTTGCAGAGGGGCCACCCCGATACTCAGAGCCTGGCCTGATAGGCGGCCAGGAGAGGCAGGCTGGTGCCCTGGTGCTGAGCATGCAGGAGAGGGGAGGCTGAGCTTGCAAGGGAGGGGGGGAGGCTGAGCATGCAGGGGAGAGGAGGCTGAGCTTGCAGGGCAGGGGGGCAGGCTGAGCTTGCAGGGGAGGGGAGGCTGAGCATGCAGGGGAGGGGAGGCTGAGCTTGCAGGAGAGGGGAGGCTGAGCTTGCAGGGGAGGGGAGGCTGAGCTTGCAGGGAGGGGAGGCTTGAGGCCGGGATATGGAATGGAGGTAGGGGTGGTCAGACCTTTCTCAGGCACCAGGCTGCCTTCTCTGTTGGTTGTGCCAGAGGGAGGCCTCCACCATCCTCTGTTCCTTGCTGGGCAGGTCTCCAGCTTGGTCCTGGTTGTCTCTGTCTGGGGCTTGACTCAGTGATCTTTGCCCAGAGTAGGCGCCATGTAAATACATGTGAATATTCTGGGCAAACCAAAACGCAAGAGACAGGTGTGGTGTGTGCAAGGGCTCCGGGTGCAGACTGCAACCCCTATGGTGGCTTCCCCTAACTCAAGCCTCAGATTATTCTCTTGTTTGCGTAGGGGGGTCGGGGACAAGCCCCCCCCCCCTCTCTGGGCGGTTGCAAGGTTCCACTACAGGGAAAGGTGCGTGGGAAAGCGGCCAAGCACTGTGGGCTCGGCGGGTGGTCCCAGGCGGTGTTCTGGAAGGAGTGACTGGTGGCCTGCGGTTGAGCGGCAGCTGCCTCCTGGTCGCTGACGCCTACCTCCCTGTCCCCAGGACCAGGGCACCGTGGGGGTGATCTTTAACGTAGGCACAGACGATATCACCATCGATGAGCCCAACGCCATCGTGAGCGACGGCAAGTACCACGTGGTGCGCTTCACTCGGAGCGGCGGCAACGCCACCCTGCAGGTGGACAGCTGGCCGGTCAACGAGCGGTACCCGGCAGGTAGGCGGCGCGGGCCTGCGGAGGGGGCGCGGTGGGCGCAGCGGGCCGGGCGCTGGTGGCATCTGATGGGAGCGTTGTCCCGGATGGGTGAAGAGGAGCTTCCGGCGGCGCGCGGGGCGGGGCTGCGGGCAAAGCTTGTAGGGGCAGGACCGGGGCCTGCCCCGGGCCCCGCACTGCTGTAGAGAAGGTCGGGAGTTGCAGGGCGGGTGTTGGACCGTGGTGAGGGGAGTCCGTTCTGTCAGTTGGGATGAGGAGGAGAGCTGAGAGGGACCAGGGATAGCGAGGGAGGGAGAAGAGGAGGAAAGAGAGAGGTGGTGAGAATCTGACGCGATTGACGAAAAGGGTGATTGAGAAATAGGGCACAGGCCGAAATCCGGAGGCAGATGCAGAAACTGCAGACCTAACACAGAAGCTGTCTTGGCAAAGAGGCTGTGCTGTTCTCAAGAACAGATCAAAAGGACCAAAAGAGCAACTCAAAAACCCATGTTAGGAAATTGAAATAAAGGCAGAGATGTAGCCAAGGAGACCCAGAGAAAAGGGATTCAGTGTCTCAGGGAGTAAGGGACATGGTGAAAGGGAGAGAGAGACAAATGACACAAGAGTGAAAAATAGGGTCAAATGTACTCAACAAACTCCTTTGGCCACCTCCTAAGAATCAGGTCCTGGGCTTGGCCCTGGGACACAGAGATGGCCCTGGGACAGTCGGGGGTGGGGGCAGGACAATGTAGACAGACCCACTTCAACAGCGTGATGGCTGTGGTGGTCGCCAGCAGAGCACAGAGGAGGAGTGGGGATGAGGATGTGGAAGAAGTGAGGAGGCAGAGGCACTGCAAGATGCTGAGGAAAGCAGAGAAGAGGAAGAGCCCTAGAGAGAGAGAGGAAACCAGAGGACGAGTGATGGGGAGATATGGAAATAGTTCCTGAGACATATGCAAAGATGGAGGCAGCTCCAGGAGAGATGCGGAAAGATAGATAGAGATGCTGACACACAGACCCAGCTAGGAGAGAAGAGGTGGACAGAGCCTCGGAAAGGGGAGCAAGAGAGCCCAGCCTGGGAGATGAAGGTGGGGGTGGGGGATAGACTGAGAAACACTGCAGAGGAGAACCGCAGAAACAGATGCTGAGGTCCAGGCCAAGCCACACTGCAGTCTCGCACAGGGGCCGGCTGAGAAGCGGAGAGAGCATCTGCCTCTGTGTCTCCTAGGCTGAGCAGGAGACAGAGAAGCTGCTTCTGCTGACCCACAGGGGCGTGGGCAGAAGGACAGTGAAGGGGGCACGTGTACAAACCCTCATGGGCCCATTAATGCTGGAAGAAAGATGCCAGGACAGGCCCACAACTCACAACCATACGGGTACCCAAACATTCCCAGGCAGCTCCAGAGAATAAAGAAACCCTTGTGGCTCCTAAGAAACACAGAGGCTGAAATACATATTGGCTAACCCTGCACACAGAGGACTGCAGACATCCTTGTGGTCCGACAGACAGATACGAAAAAACCAGCTTGCAGCAGGATGCCAGCCGAAACAAGGCCTGGGGTTTGTGCGGGGTCACTCAGACACACACTGCCCCCGCACAGTCACACACATCTGCAGACACGGACAGACCAGGCTGTGTGGGTGTGACTAGCCTGTGGGCATCAGGCTTCTCTCTCTCCTTAATGCACACACCCCAGGGCCACCTTGGTGGCATGATGACACCAGCATGTGCTGGTTAGGGCTGGGCTGTGGGGGGCATGAAGGCCTCACCATGTCAAGCTAGGCCTTAGAGCCCTGCTGGCCAGGTGCCAGACTGGGGAGGAGGTTTATGCCTGCTCTCCTTTGCTCAGGGACCCCTGACTGGGGGTAGGGACCCTGACAGTCTTCTAGGGTTCCCCCCTCCCCGTCCTGCTGCTAAGTAGAATAGCCTGAAGGGCTGGTGGTTGCCTTTGTGCACTGTTAGGTGAGTTGCATCTTGAGCAGCACCAGCAGGCCAGGTTAGCGGTATGCCTGGGTCCAGACAGTCTTAGGGAGACACAGCTCAGGGATCCCCGGTCAGCAGGACTGAGGTTTTAATCCTGAATCTATTACTGATGAGATGTGTGACTTTGGACAAGTTGTCTAACCCCTCTGCACCTCAGTTTCCACCTCTAGAAGTTGGGAAGATGGGGGAAGATGTGAGGATTCCATGAGACAGTACAAGGAAGTTGCTAGAATAGTATGGCATAGTGGAGGGGCTCAATCCTTAGAGCCTTTATTGGAATTGTTACATATTCAGCCTCCACCGATGAGGCAGATGTATACTTTTCCTCTCAGGACACACACATACATACACAGACACACACATGACTATCCCAATGCACATGGTGCCCTGGGTCCCTCCTGCACTCCTGCCTCTGTACCTCTGCCCATGCACTCCACCTTCCTCCTCTTCCTCGCCTGACTCTCTTCTGGCTGGTTTGCTTCTCCTCCGGGGTCTCTTCTGACCCCTCCCACCCTATGCCCTAGGAATGGGTGCTCTGTTCTACCTCTAACAGAACATATAACACTGCTGGTCACTTGCCACTCTCCCCCACCAGACAGAGACCCCTCGTGGACCAGGAGCTTCACCTGTGCCCAGCACCAGAAGCAGAGCAGGCACTTGGGAGATTTGTTGAGTGTACAAGCCACTGGACAATAAATTTCAGTTTAAACATGAGGGTCCTGAATCCACAGGGGTGTCAGAGTCTCACTGCCTCTTTAACCCCTAAGGAGGCATGGTCCATGCAGAGGTGAATATGTGGATGTGCATGTTCACAGGGGTACAATAGGAGACCTGGGCCCAGCTATCCCTGGGCACATGGGATGGCTCTGGGAGTCTCCACAACAGAGGGGAGCAGGTCCCAGAAACAGAACTACTGAGAAGAAAACTCCAGGAAGCAGAGAACAGAGGTCCCAAGAGCTCTGCATGAGGGAAGGATTTGAGGTGATGGCCTCATGGCAGTGAGGGGACTGTGAGGACTGGGGTCAGAAGTGAGGTTGAGGGTGAGCCAGGGGGCTTACAATGTGCAGCTGCAGATAGTCTCATAAGCTGGAGGCACTGTCCACCTGCACCAGCATGGTGTGGGTGGTTTAAATGGGAATTGTGTCTAGATTCCCACTGGACATCATCCTGCTGCAGATTGGGGTCACCCATGGCCACGGACATAGAAAGGGACACAGATCCTACCAGGCCAGCCAACAAGCTCCTTTCTGCACAGGTGCATGCACACACACGCTCACACACATGCGCATGCACACGTGTGCACACATCCTCCCTTCCCGGGGGCTGGAGACTGGAGAGTGGAAGAGGAACAGGTGGGTGTCCAGATGGGCAGCTGAGGATTGAGAAGATGGGTGGAGCTAGGATTTGAAAGGGTGAGGAGGCTGAAGGAGAGAGGCTGTGGGGGGCTGGTAAGGTGAGCAAGTCAGGGAGCAGGGGCTGGGTCCTGAGGGTAGAAAGGAGAGAAAGAGGGGAACCTGGGTCTACACAGAGAGGAGTCTGAGGTCTTGAAGTGGAGCTGAGATGGGGGAAGAGGGTATGGTGGGGCAGAGCCAAGGAGGGAGCAGAGGAGGCCTGGGGGGAGGTGACTCTTTGCAGCTGGGACCATATCTTTGGGAAGGGGTAGAAGAGATGAGGTGACAGGGAACGAAGAGGGCTATGGGAATGCTGGAAAGAAGGGGGAGCTCTGAGGGCTGCTGGGCCGTGAGCAGTTACATCTCCTGTCAGGTAGCCTGGTGTCCTCCCAGAAGGCAGGAAGTGCAGGGGTGGGGTTGGGAGCCAGAAGGGTGATTCAGAGAAAATGGTGGTAGGTCCGGGATGTGGTGTGTGGTGGGGAGTGCAGGGGAAGCTGGTAGTTAGCGTGGAGGGTAAAGACTTGAAATGGCTGGGAGAAGAGGTTTAAATCTCACTGTTAAATGTGTGCTGGTGACATCCCCCCCCCCACCTAAATGCCGCATAAACCCCCGCTTAACCGCTTAACCCGTCCCTCCCACTTCTAAACCACCCTCTAAACGCAGTAACCAGCTGGGCCTCTGAGGCCTCCCATCTCCTAACTTAAACCTGCTAAATGCCAACCGCCCCCTGCCCCCCGCCCCAGTGCCCTCCTTGGGATGGGGAAGGAAGTGGGGCCCTCATCAGCTTGACCAGAGATAAACCTGTTAACCTCTGACCTTTAACCTTCCAGCTGCCTTTCTTTCATTTCACTTTCCTTTTCTTCTTTTTCCCTCTATTTTTCTTTTGGTTGCTTCTGCCCCCAGGGTGGGGCTAGCTTTGGATGGGGAGTCTGAGGAGGGGGATGGGAAGGAAGAGGGAGCAGCTTTTCTTTTCCTGGCTTTAGTGGACCTTCCCCCCTTTCCATTGGATGTTGCTGCTTACTCTGAGTCTCCTGAGAAATGAATAATTATTTTTCTAACTCCTTTGGACTTCGCCGCCTGAGAAACCTACTGTCTTTCTAAACTTTTCCAAGGAAACTTTGATAACGAGCGCCTGGCGATTGCTAGACAGAGAATCCCCTACCGGCTTGGTCGAGTAGTAGATGAGTGGCTGCTCGACAAAGGTAATTAACCAGAATTAATTAATTAATTAATTAACTTTTAAAACACTATCTTAAAGGTGCAGAGCTCTCTCTTTCCCCAGCTGTGCCTTCCCTGCCCCTACCTCCAGGAAAGGGAAGAGTGTCCATGTGGAATGCTCTCTTCCCCTTTGGAGCCCAGGGACTGTGCACTTTAGAGTGGTGGGTTTTCGGGAGAGCAGTTTTTTTTTCCGAGAAGAGGGAGAGTCCTTGTTCTCTTTCCAAACCTGGGGTCAGAGTAGGCCAATCCCTGAGATCCCTGGCCCCAGAATCTCCCGTTTGTGCCGACCTGGTAAATCACCACCAGGTTGGAGGTCCTGGGTGGGCAGGTGGGTTCTCCATGCCTGAGGCTCCTCCCAGAGGTTTTGTGAAGGGACAGCTGAGGGTTCTGATGCCTTTAGAGGCAGGAAGGCTTCTGGGAAGCAGGGAGAGGGATCTAAAGGACAGCAGGAAGGTTCACCAGGCTCACCCAGAAGAGAAGGTGGGGCCTTGGATCCTGGTGGAAAGGCCCTAGGGAGAGTGCCTATGGGGCTGCAGACTCTGGAATGGGCCACCTTGTTTCAGAAGGTCTCTTAGAAGTGGTACTGGCTGAGAAGAGACTCGGGGAGGCAGGGGCAGAGGAGACAGGGATTCTTGTGCCCCTGGGCTGATGAGAAAGACTGAGGAGCCCTGCCATGAGGCCCACATGTGGCCAGCTGCTGCTGGGGTGGGGAAGAAGGCTTCTTGTCACCAAGGGAGGTTGGGGACCAAGGGCAAGGCCATCTGCAGTCCTCCCATTCCCTTTGGAGGGGGGGCGAGCTCTGTACCTCTAAGGCTAAACTCTAGGGGGGACATAGAACTGTTAAATCTCCACTTAACCAGCTGATAACTGTGCTTTTAAATGTCCACTGGGGCCTTCCCCAACTAAAACCCCTCAATGTAACTTCCAGCCCCCCACATAGCCAGTGGGGACTAAATATATTGATAACCAGATGTGATAAATCTGTAACAGGGCAAAAAGTTAAAGGGACTGTAACAGACGTCGCTAAAACCTACAGCCCCCAGCCACAATGGGCTGCTCTCTCCAGCGGGGCGAACTTTAACCCTTTGAGGAGTTCATGGTGGGTGGGGGCAGGGCAGGGCAGGGGCCACAGGGATCCAGTTTGCTTAGTGCTGTGTGGCTCCTCTCCATCACCCACCTCCTTTCCCCGGAATCGCAGAGGCCAAGGGAGTAGCCTGGGCTGAGGCTGGGACAACCTGTGACCCCACAGATAGGGAAAGCTGGGCAGGCCCTGTTGGGGGGCGGGGAGGGGGCGGTTTTGGGGGAGACTTGTGGTCTAGATCAGGCAAGAGCTCAGACTTGTGAGTTCAACACCTTCTCTTCAGGTCTCTATTTCTTCTTCTAGAAAATGAAGGATTGGGGTAGATCAGCTACTCCCAAAGCATGGAATGGGAACTGACTTTTGTGTGACCTTGGTCAACTACTTGCCCTTCCTGAGCCTCAGTTCCCTCCTTGATAAAACAGAGATTGTGATGCTTGCTCAGCCCCCTCACAGTGAGGATCAGATGAAATAAGGGGCAGAAGAGCACTGGAGAAGGAGGCCTGGGCATTCTTGGAAGGAGTATTTTATCATCAGTGCCTAGCAGATGGTAAATGCTCAATAAATATTTATTGAATTAATCAATTACCCAGTTCCAAAATATGTTCTTTGAAACACAAGTCTCATGAGATGCTTCACAATAAGGAGTTTTGTGGTAAAATAAGTTTGGGAAATGCTGCATCCTGTTTCTTCCTCTTGGAGATTCACACGTACATTAGTTTAATAAAGTCTCTGAGTAGTCCTGCGAGAAAGAACTGTGTTTAATTGTGAAATGTTTATTTTCCAAACTCATTTGGGCCACTGCAAACCTTCTCCCCTGCATTTTTCTCACAATTTTTATGCCTTGGGACATGTTGCTTGGGGGAACTCTGGACGCCGTGGCCCTCCAGGGCCTCTCCAGGGCTGGCATTCTGGGGTTTAGTCCAGAGCAGCAATCCACTAGTCCTGGCCTCCCTGAGCACCAGCTCGCCCACATGTACCGGTGACCCTGCTCCTACCCAGCCCTGGCCTGTAAGATGCTGCCTGTGGAGTCCTAGGCATGTGAGAACCAGGGAGGTGACTGCAATGAGTGTCCATCCCTGGCCTTTCCCTGGCCTGGACGAAGGAAAGCAGGGTCAGCGGGAGCCTGTCCTTACCTACCGTGGGAGGGTGCTGGAGGAGGAGGTAAGGCTGAGCAGAGGACGGGAGATGCACCAGTCCTTGCCCGGAAGCCAGACGAAGGGCTGGGGTGTGCAGAGGCCTGGGTGTCACAAAGAACTTAAGTTTCCAAGGAGGGTGTGGGTTTCACAAGTTGGACTGTCCTCAGCCTGGGTTTGGGGGCAGGGCTCCAGGCACCTAACTCTAAACCAGATGTTTAACGAGGCACTAACCAGAGGCTAACAAAGGCTAAGCCAGGTCTTAAACCCCCCAGTGCCAGCCGCTCAAGGTCTGGGGGAGAAAGGGGCACCATAGTAGTCCCTCTGCCCCACCCCTCCCCCACAAAAAATAAGCCGACATCAAAACCAAAGTTAAATCTAAACTTAAACCTAATAAATATCTTTTCTAAAAACCAAACCAAAGCAACAAACTCAGAGGGTTAAACCGACCCCCAGATCCACTAAAAACAAACAGCACAGCCAAACCCCACCTAGGTGGGAATTCTGAGGTTGACCTGCTGAGCCAGGAGCGAGATTGAGCTGGAGCGGGTTTTTTGGTTGTCAGCGAGCGGAGCAAGGTCCCTTTAACATTTTCCATCTCTGGGCATCCTGGCGGGAAGGCAGGGTTCTGCTCTCCAGGGCCTGATCCTTGGGTGGTGGCTGGGCCTTGGCAGGGGAGGAGAGAGGGGACTGGGGTAGGTGACTGGGGGCTGTGTGGTGTGCCCTCCTCACACGCTGCGGCCCCTGACTCTGCCTTCTGCTCTCTGCCCTGCCCCACTTTGACTCCCCTCTTGGCCCGCAGCCTCCATCTCTGTCTCTCTGCCTCTTTGTCGCCTCTGTCTGCTGCTTCCAAGGGCTCCTTGGCACGGGGCTGGACTGTTTGGGGAAGTGTGACTGTTTGGGGAAGGAGAGAGAAGATGGGGATCACATGGAGGGAGGAGAAAGAAGAGGGGCCATGGCACTGGGGGCAGGAGAGGAGGGGCAAGGGGTAGGGTGGGGCGGCATGAACATGGTGGGGAGAGGGGGCAGCTGGCTCCCTTTCCCCAGTCCATGTGTGCCCTGGGGACCCTCACCCTCTGGGGTACCCCCGGCTGGGCCGGGGCTGCAGCTGATGAGGACTTTCCCTTTGATTGTCTGCCCCTTCCTCATTTCTCCCTCCCACCCTTGCTGGCTTCTACCACGACTCCTCTTTCCTCCCCTTTTTGATCTCCCCCACTGCCTGGCCCTCCTCTGCCTGTCCTCCCTCCCCTCCCCGTGCCCCCAGGCCGCCAGCTGACCATCTTCAACAGCCAGGCGGCCATCAAGATTGGAGGCCGGGATCAGGGCCGCCCCTTCCAAGGCCAGGTGTCCGGCCTCTACTACAATGGGCTCAAGGTGCTGGCGCTGGCCGCTGAGAGCGACCCCAACGTGCGGACCGAGGGCCACCTGCGCCTGGTGGGGGAGGGGCCATCCGTACTGCTCAGTGCGGAGACCACAGCCACCACCCTGCTGGCCGACATGGCCACTACCATCATGGAGACCACCACCACCATGGCCACCACCACCACTCGCCGGGGCCGTTCCCCTACACTGAGGGACAGTACCACCCAGGTGAGGGCCTCGGGCAGGCCATAGTGGGGGGTGGTCAGGTGGGCGATGGGGCTGATGTCTGCAGAGCAAGTGGGGTGCCCAGGTGAAGGCCCAAGGGCTCTGTTAGCCTGGAGATTTCTGTCTGCAGCTGATGGTGTAGGTGAGTGAGCAAGGTCACCTTTCAGGAAGTGGTGTTGCCCTGGTGATCAGAAGGAGGGTGGCTGCACCACCATTTCTAGAAGGACTGTTCCCAGAGTTGAGGGCAATTTATGCCCCCACCAGACCAGGGAAGCCCACTTTACCTCAGAGAGAGGAAGCCTGACTGGGGGTGAAGGAACGCCTTCTGCCCCATGAAGGCTGTGCCCAGTGCCCCTGGCAGTGAGTGGGAGGCGGCCAGCACTGCTCCGGAACCACCCTGGAGGGGCTGGTGGGATCATCTAGGCAGTGGACAGCCATTCTCTGGAGGCCACTGGAGGCCAGGAGCTGCCTCTCCTTGTTGCTGGGGCCCCAGCTGTGGTCCCTTGGCCTTCACAAGGCCTCTTCTGTGGTCCTGAGTAGCCGCATCCACCTGGCGGGCCCCAGGGTCCTCTGGATTGGTGGTTCTGGGGAGACTGCCTGCTGACGATCACCGGCTGCTCTGTCCTCCCCTCATGCTTGCTCCACCTGCTTAGGTGCTCTCCTGAGTCAGGTCAAGCCCAAGGAATTTGGGTTTATTTTCTTTTGGACCCAGGGGAGCACTGGAGGGGGCTGTGCCTGGGAGCTGAGGTTGCCACTGGGGCAGGGCAGCCCTGGGTTTCCCATTGGCCAAAGTGGCTGAGTGTGTGTGATTTACTGAGGCCACCCTGAGCCGAGTTTTCTAGTTGCTGTCACCAGGACCTGCTCTGGCTTGTGGGCCCAAAGAGGCTCCCACCAGGTACCCGCAGGCATTCTTAGCCTCTGTCCTCACTCTCCCACCTGTCTCAGTGCCTGTGGCTGTCAGGCTCTAAGCCTGGAGGAACCTTGCTTCTCCTACGATGAGGGAGGAGTCTGGGGCTGCGGCTTCTCCTTCTAAATGAGGGGTGGGCTCCGTGGGCTCCAAGGTCATCTGGGTAGGAGGAGAGTGGGGCTTGGGGCTGACAGGCTCATCCAGGTGAGAGAGACAAGTCTGTGCCTGTTTTAGTGTCCTTGGCTGCTCAAGCAAATACCATGCAGTGGGTTGGCTGAAACAATGGGAATTTATTAGCTCATAGTTTTGAGGCTGGAATAAAGTCTAAATCAAGGCGTCATCAAGGTGATGCTTTGTCCCTGAAGACTGTGGCCTTCTGGGGCTGGCTGCTGGTGATCCTTGGTCCTGTGCTCCTCCGTCACATGGCAATGCACATGGCGGCCTCTCCTGGTCTCTCTCTTCTCTTCTGGGTTCCATTGACCTTCAGCTTCTTGCTGCATATGGCTTTTCTCTGTCTGAGCTTTATTCCATTTATAAAGGCCTCCGGTAATAGGAGTACGACCCATCCTGACTGAGGTGGGCCACACCTCACCTGAAGTAGCCTCATCCAAAGGCCCTACTTACAATGGGTTCCCACCCACAGGAATGGATTCAGTTAATATTTTTCATTTTTTAAATTTTTACCGGGAGGTCCCGGGAATTGAACCCAGTTTCCTTCATATGGGAGAGAGACGTCCAACCACCCAAGCCACATTCGTCCCCCTAGGATTCAGTTTAAGAACATGTTTTTCTGGGGTACATACAGCTCCAAACCACCACAGTACCCTTCCCTTCTGCCATCAGTGCCACGAATACAGAGGGACTCCAAATGTCCGACCTTGGCCCTAGGGAGGGAAAACCCTGTGGAAAAGGGTGGCAGTGTCTGAGATCAGGAGTGGAAAGAGGCAGACTGTGAACCCTTCACCTGACCCTCGCCCCGACTCCTCCCAGCCTTGCAGCCTTGCCCTGCAGTCTTGTCCTCTCTTGCCATCCCCGCACTCTCCCAGGCTCCCTTCCTGCCTGGACTTCAGGTTTCCCTTTTTGGGTCCCTTTCCTAATGCCATGAGGATCCCCCAACCTCCGCCCACTCACTCATCATGGGGACTCTCTCTTTGCAATCTGGAGAGAAAATGCTGACAAAGTCGACTCCTGTTGTCATGGCAACCATAGCCCTAATTATCGTGTGAGGCTGGGTTCACTCTGGCTGTGGGGAGGGGTTTGGGAGAGAGATAAGGGGTGATGGGGTGATGAAGCTGGAGCCAGGAAACCCCTCCAGGACTGTTCCCCTTCTTGGCCGCCCAAGCCTTGGCCCTCCCTGATGCCCCTGCCCTGATGCATTCTGGGCCCCCTTGCTGTGGCTCTGCAGCCTTCCAGAAGTCAAATGCTCGACATGTGCTCTCTCATTGATCCTCGGGCCTGGGGGCACGGGGCAGGGGGCACTGCAGGCCTGGTGTTGTGATGTTTTCCTTTGCACTGTAGGAGATGGGGCCCAGGGTCATCCAGTCAGTGATTAGAGAGATGGGCTGGACCCTGGGTCGTTTGAGCCCAGTCCCGGGCCCTGTCCCCTGTGTGTCCCCCTTCTTCCCTGTGATCCCAGGCATCAAGAGTGACGGTGGGGTCTGCTGATCCACCTTGGAATCCCCTCTCTCCCCACCCTTCCTCTCGCCCCCCAGAACACAGATGACCTTCTGGTGGCTTCGGCCGAGTGTCCGAGTGATGATGAGGACCTGGAGGAGTGTGAGCCCAGTACTGGTGAGTGCCTCTCCCCCCTCCCCTGCCCCGGGGCCCACTGCGACACTGAGGGGAGGGGGCGACTGTCACCCGGCCCAAGCCCAAAGGCCTGCTGCCAGGCCTTAGCTTTCCCTGATAGTCCCCTCCCTTCCTAACAGCACCACCCCTCCCAGGTCCCTCTAATGCCCTCTGGCAAGGCAGTTGTGACATTTTGGTGCCCCACCCCTCAGAGGTAGAAAGGGTCTTAGCTGGGGTCCTGGTTTAGAGCCAGGGGATGCTGGGAGGGAAGGAAGGAGACTTCCCTAGAATGATGAGTAACTACAGCTCCCACAAGTCCTATGCGGAGGGGGGGTGTGGGCCTAGGAACTACAACTCCCACCAGCTCTTGGGTCTAGAACTACAACTCCCATCAGGCCCTGAGGCTTGGTGTTCTTCCTGTCACTAGTGGAGAGGGCTCTGCTGACCCTGACCCTCCTCATCCCCAGGCTCAGGGAGGCGGCCGGTGCTCTGGTTTGGAGGGTTCCCGTGCCGGTCACTCTGCCAGGATGGCCAGGCCAAGCCGGGGCAGTGAGTGCACAGCAACTCCGTGTGGGCAGCGTGCTGGGGCGGGAGGTGTGCCTGGGCCAGGCACATGGCCTCCTGGGGGAGAGGTTGGGGCCTGAGTTCGGGCCCAGATTTCCAGTGGGGAAGACACTGTGAGAGGAGCATTGGGGTGGGGAATCTGGAGGGGCCAAAGGCAGGCCAGCCCCTGCTTGGTCCTTTTGGCCGGATCCCAAGGTGCAGTCTCAGAGAGAGACCCATTGGCAAAGTGAGGGTGGTCCTTGAGTGCTGACTGAGGAGTGGAGAGTGGTACCGTGGTTGCAAGGGCTGTGCTCCTGAGCAGGCCTGGGCGGGCTGGGAGGAACCGAGGTCCTGGTCGAGGCTGGCTGTGGGAATGGAGGAAGGACAGGATGTGCCAGGTGTCCCCGTGCGGAGTGGGGAGCATAGGCCTTGGTGATGCCCTGATGAGCCTGTGGGAGGGGAAGGTCTGCCCACATCTCTCACTCGGGGTGGCCCCTGGGCCTTTGGGGGCAGGGGTGGAAAAAGAAGAGAACAGGATGTAAGCAGCTGCTGTGGGACTTTGGGATAGAGGGGCAGATTCCAGGGACCATGGGCAGAGGGATTTTTGGGGTGCAGGCCACTGGCCTCCCCTCTGCAGGCCCCCCAGACCTTGAGGCTGAAGCCTGCCTGCCCTCTTGTCTCCCCAGTAAGCCAGAGCTGAAGGTGCTGTTCCCCCTCCATGGCAAGAGCCTGCACCTTCTGGAACAGGTGCCCTATACTGCGGGAGGCCCCTCTGCTGGGCCCTCTGTGTCTGGGAGCTGTCCCTCCATTTCTCTGGGTGACTTTGGCTCAGGGACTGTGAGCTCAAACCCTACCCATGCTCAGGGGGGCTCTGGGCATCTGGCAGCTTCAATGTGGAGCTTCCCCCCTCAGTTCTCCTCACTTCCTGGGGTCTCCTGTAGGCGGACATGGTGCATCTGGGCCAGGCCTGTGGGGAGCTCTGGGGAAAGGCTCTGCGGACAAAGGGTCATATGTTCACCCATGTTGACACACTCTGGGATGCAGACTCCCAGGGTGAGAGGAATTGTCTCTGGATGTTCTCCCTGACCCTGCAGGGAAAGGGGTCTTGGGCCAGATGGCTGCCACATGAGGACCTGCAACATACAGCAGGACACACGAGGGCCACACACACGCTGTCTACCTGAGGGTCTCTCCTCCCAGCCCGGGCCCTGAGCTGGGAGGAGAGACTCTCCTCATTCGCCTGATTGGTGGCACCACCCTTGCACTAATATCCGTTAGCCCTACAGCCCTACAACAGCCTCAACAGTACTGAGTGCGTGCCCAGCTGCTCTGAGGACCTTTAGGCTCCATTAGTACAAGGGAGTGAAGAGAAGCTGAAGGAGGTGGGTCACTGCCTCTCTGGTTGGGACCTGCGAAGTCACAGACCTCTGGGCAGATCCTCCTGGGAAAAGGGCCACGTGTGTGAGGGGCACATGGGGGATGGAGGCTCCGTGGCAGTCGGGGAGAGGCTGGTGCTCCAGCCCAGCACCTAGCTTACAAAAAGTGGGGGGGGGGAGCCGATGTAGCTCAAGTGGTTGAGTGCCTGCTTCCCATGTATGAGGTCCCGGGTTCGATCCCTGGTACCTCCTAAAAAACAAACAAATGAAAAAAAAAATGGGGAGGGGGGCAGGGGGGCAGAGTGCATGCTTGAGCCCCCAGAGGGAACTGGCAGTGGCCCCCAATGGCTTTCCCCACCCCCCCACGTTTACAAGTACATGCTCACACCACTGATTCTTACCATCTGATGGGAGGCCAGGCAAGGACCAAGGTGAGTTCTGGGTTCCCCAGGCTGGTCTAGACCATGTCCACCCCCTACCTGCCCGGAGAGAGAGGGGAGCTCCAGCCTGAACCTGTCTCATGCCCCCAGCACTGGGGGCTTTTTCTCTAGCAGCCAGCCAGGCCTCCCTTGGCTCCAAGGTCAGTGTTGGGAGGTGGAGCAGCCTGGCTGGAGACAGTGGCTGCCCAGGGGAATCCCAGGGTGTTTGCACCCATCATACCTTCTGGATCTTTGCCCTTGGATCCCAATGGGGTGTCTGGGATCATCCCTTCCCCCTTTCCCCTGGCTTGGGCCCCAGCACAGTCCCCAGGCCCCAGGTCCCAGGCCCCAGTCCCCCCTTCCCCAGCTTGGTGAGACCATCATCTAACTTGGTCCTTTGACTGAAGGTTGGCAACCCAGCTAAAGAAGGGTATTTGGGACACAGCGTTTGCATTTTTTTAAATGCAAATGTCTTTAGGGGGTCATACATTGTATGGTTGGAGAGGTGACCCCTCATTGTTTTAGCTGACCTCACCTGCATGTTTTGCTACCTGCCTGGTGTCTGAGTTTGGGCAGAGGCATGCATAGATTCATCCATGCACACATATTTACAGACCTATCTGCAAGCTCACATGTGCCAGTTCCATGGGCACACTCATGTGCAAAGCCAGGAGATCACGTGGCATTCCTGCCCAGACCTAGACCTAAAGAGGCATGCTTGGACTCAGACCCCCGTGGTACCCTCAGGATCACAGGAACATAGACACGTGCACAGTCTCACAAAGGCACTCCCGCTTACTTAGACCCATGAGTCTTGCATACGTGTGCTTAGAGCCCCCACATACCCACTCATCTGTTCAGACTCACAGGCCCCATTTGCTCAGACCCACGGAGGTGCACACTTTGTGTGCTCAGCCTCACCAAGGTACACACATGCACAGACCACAGCCGCACACAGGCACCTAAACCCACCAAGGCACTCGCATGTGCTTGGAGCTCCACATACGTGGTGCACACTCACACGCAAGCTCAGATCTGTTGAGGCTCATATCACATGTTCAGAAGCACTCGCACATGCTCAGAGCTGTGGAAGCACTCACCATATTTCAGGCACTTGAGGATGCACATGTGTATTTCAGACTTAAGCCCATACACACATGTGCTTGGACCCATTGAGGCACATGCTGTTGGACGCATGGAATTATACTTCCATCCTCGCTCACACCCATGTGTGTACAGGTCCACCTGTTAACAATGCTCACACATGGGTTCTGACCACAGACTTGTATATATACACGTTCAGACTTCTGGAAGCTCACCTGCATTTCAGACCTACAGATACAAGGGTGCGCGTTTGGATCAGGCACGAGCATGATGTGCTCAGACTCCCTGAAGCACACACATGCATGTGCACACATGCACCTGTCCTCACGTAGTGCACCCCCATGCTCAGGCTCACAGGTGTGTGCGTTGTGTATTGCAGCTCCACCCAGGTCTACACTTGTGCTGAGACCCCTAGTCATATGCCCCTATGTCCAGACTCACCAAGATGTGCACACATGGCCTCAGAGGGCTCTACTCATGTACGTGCACGCTCATTCCCAGAGGTGTGCTCAAGTGCATGCAGGGAACCACATGCACCGAGACCCACAGGGGTCAGGGGTGAGCTGTGTGTGGGCTCACACATGCACATGCGTGTTTGGACTTACAGACGTACATCCCTCCCCCAGACTCCCCTGAGAGGAAACCCTTGTGAGTTCAGACCTACCGAGGCTTGTACTTACACACACACACCCATGCTCCTTAAGGCACATGTGTACATGCTTAGGCCCGCAGACAGTACCCACATGCTTACCCACAGAAGCAGCCACGTTGACTCCTCCTGGAACAGGTACACGTGCATGCTCAGGCCTGCAGTGCCCCACACCGGTGCCCATGGAAGGGTGGATGCAACACACTTTCAGACCCAGCAAAATGCATGCCTGTGTGTTCACACCCAGGTGAGCATATCAGTGTGCTCAGACCCCAGGTGCTTATTTGTGCTCTTACCCACTACGTGCATAGCCCCCAAATCTTTGCCCCCATGCACACATACATGCAACCCTCAGAGGCATGCACATGCTTAACCCCATGGAGACACAGACACCTTGCTCAGACATACATTCACGTACTTGCTGTCACAGAGACACATGCGTGTTCAGATTCCCAGAGTGTTTTGAGGAAACACTAGTTGTGCTGACAGGTAAATTCCCAAACATCAGTAGTTTGACAAATGGAAATTTATTTCTTGTTCAAGTGATTGGTAGGCAGCTCTTCTTCAAACGGTGCTTCAGGGCCCAGCCTTCTTCCACCTTGGGGCTGCCCATCTTAAACATGGGGCTTCCCGAGTTGTGGTGGGAGGGGAAAGGGCATGGAGAGTCACAGAGGGGAGGTTTATATGGGCACACATCCCACTCCTGCCCAGGTCCCACTGTCCAGAGAGCTCAGTCTTGTGGCCACACTTAGTTTCAGAGAAGGCCTGGAAATAATAGCCTTGCTGTGCTCCCAGAAGGAAGCAGCAGCAGAACTGGTGACCTGCTAATGAATTGTTTGCCACAGTTTGGCCTTAGGGGTCACCAAGTATCTGTTTCACTCTTCCTCCCATCCACAGAACGCCCCTCTCCACAGAAGGCCCTCCAAGCGAGGGCAGTCACCTCAAAGTTGAGGATCTTTGGGAGATGTGTGGCCCAATCCATCAGGTCCAGATCTCACTCCTCCGGTCTGGATGCCCATATCAGGTCCAGGTACCTATTTGTGGTCTGGGTACCCTTGTCTGGTCTGAAACCCATGAACTAAAATGGTAACTTATCTCACTGCTCCCACACAACGGTGGGACAGAGCCAACAACCACAGTAAAGCCTCCCATTCAAAAAAGGGAAGAATGGACGACTTCTAGAAGCTCCTAGTTCCTTGCAGCAAGGAAATCCAGCTGGCAGGCAATGCGAGGCCTTTGCTGGGCAGTGGGGATTATTTCTTCATTAAACCCTGCCTCTGCTTTCTGGGAGAAACTCCCCTCTCCTTTGTCTGGGGCTCTTGGCTCTACCCTCTGGGAGGTTCTTCCCAGTCCATTATCCTCCATGGCCACCTCTGAAGTGCCTGTTGGGAAAAATGTCCTCCTTGGGGCTCTCCACTTCTTGCTCATGCATATTTGGGGGCCCAAAGTTTGTTTTAAGGTTCGAAGAACCACATCCGGAGTTCTTTCCTAGGCATAATTCTCTAGTCCAATTTATTTCCTTGTTTCTCTGTCCCCATGCCTCTGGCTCTCAATTTAGTGGCAACTCTCTTGAGGGCATTTGAGTCAGTAGGTAGGGTGGCCACACCCCTGACCTGGTCCTGGCAATAAGCCTGAGCCCTTGCCCAGGTGAGTTTCACTGGGCCATTGTCTCTCAGAAGCCCTTTTCAATCTCCTCTCCTACTGTTTAGGGTTTGGAAGTAGTTGGCTCTTTGGATACTTGTTGGACCCAAATTTCTGGATTTCCCTTTCATTTCTGCTTGTAAACCAGCCACTTCTTTCCTAAGCTTGCCTCTTTCTTGTAATATGTTGCTAAAAGCAGAAAGTAAAAGCTAATCTGGTCATTCTTACCCTTTCCTACTCCTCCCCTTGGCGCCTCAGTCTCCAAGTCATCACAGCAACCGTTTTTATCCAAAGATTTTTCCTTGGCCTTATTTGGGTCTTCATCTATCCAGCTTCCAAATCCATTTCCTCAGATTGTTATGTGAGCACCACAGGTTTCTTTATTGTGACACCCATTTCTGTTGCTAGTGTCTGTATCAATCAAAGTAACCTTCATTTCTGAAACTGATGTCCCAGAGTCTCAGTGGTTAAAATTCCAGGGGAGTTTCTCATTCAGATAAAGCCCTACCTGGCTGCAGGTGGCTCTACCCCAGGGGTGCTTCAGGAGCCCAGATGCCTTCCGTTTTGTGGCTCCTCCATTTTCAAGATCAGTGCAGAAGGAGAAAGAGTGTGGAGGATGGAACCCAGGAGGCTTTTGCGGCCAGTTCTGGCAGGGTGTGCACTCTGTCACATGGTCACACCTAATTGAAAGGGATGCTGGGGAATGTAGTCTAGCTGCCCAGGAGAAGGAGGAAATGAGTTTGGTGAACCACGCAGGAATCTCCGCTACACAGAGGTACGTGGTATGTTCTTGTGTGTTCTCAGGGGCACATTCGTGCATTCACATGTGCACATGCATGCTCGGGCCCAGGCTCAGAGGCAAGTGGACATACATACGGAGCCAGAGGTGCACTCACATGGTCACACATCTGTGTCACAAACACTCACCTGGATCCATCAAGGTTCCAGTGTATGCAGACACGTACACATGTGTAGTGATCAGGTCAGGGGCGTGGCCACCCTACCTATGGACTCAAATGTCCTCAAGATAGTTGCCACTAAATTGAGAGCCAGAGGCATGGGGACAGAGCATATCCCCAGGTGCACAGAGGGGTGCGCGCATGCATGCACACACAGGATGCAGCTCACCTTCTCTGGCCTTGAAGCCGCCCTGGCTTCTGCCCTTGCTGTGAGGGCATTTCAGGGCAGGAGAGGTGCATAGTCACACAGATTGTTCTCTGCTCGAACAGGTGAGTAGGGGCTGAAATCCAGCCGGTGCTTCACTCACCAAGCCCTGGTGCAGGGCCATACCCACCTTGAACAGCTGCCCTTTTTCTAATTCATGCAAAATGCCCTGTGGGCTGGTGGCCTTCCTGCCCCTCATAGCCTGGGCAGGTCCCCTAGCACTGGTGGTGGAGGCCTTGGCCACCTGATCGCTTAGACTCTCATGATTTCAACCTCAGTTCTAGACTCCCCTTAGGGTATGGGCATGCCTTGCTTGGGTGGGAATGGGGCTTGAAAGATTTCTAGTCTAGGGCTTTCTCCAGATGAAGGAGAATTGGGGGAGGGGGTGCACAGGAACGGCTGGTGGTCTCCTTGTTTGGAATGGAATTCTCTTTAGTAAGTGGGACTGGGACTGGCAGGCACTGAAATTCAAGGTTTCTTAGGATGCAGAGGAGTGGAGGGTAGGTGGCATCTGTGAGAAGTGGGCACCTGTGTTTCCAAATGCTGCAGCTGCATGAGTCGGGGAGGGGTGGGAGGCTGCCGTAGGGTCCTCACTAGACTGCTGGCATCTCAGCATGATGGCGCCCAGGGACACCCCAACCCAGTGTGCACCCTTAGTGTAGAGCTGGACCAGGTTCTGGCCACGAGTCATCGTGAGTCTGCACCCCACAAAAGATGAGTGGGAGGGGCAGCCCGGGAGTCCCAGGTTGGCTTCTCGCAGCAAGGGGTCTTGGGGTCCTCGCTTCCTCTGGGCCCTGCCAAGTCCTCACCAGGGGAGCCTTGCCAGATCCTTTCTGGACTGGCTTACGACCCCAGGAAATCCAAAGACCGTGCTGTGTGTGACCTGACTGCCAGAGAGCTGAGCGGGGCTGGGATAGAGTTGGTGAAGGCCTGGTGTGAGTTCTCTGTAGTGTTTGATCTGGTGGGGAGTGGGAGTTTGTGGGGAGGGGCCAATGTGCAGGGGAACAAGGGGGTGTGGTGAGAGGGGAGTCCTGATGGGGTGGGTCATGGGGTGAGGGAAAGAACCCCCTGGAGACTTGTGGTCAAAGCCTAGGGCAGAGAGGGCCCAGGGAAAGCCCCCAGAGGATGTGAGAGAGGCAGGGACTGGGCAGAGACCCAGCTATGGGGGCCAGGGAGGGGCCAGGGTAAATGACAGGGACAAGAATCCAATGTGGCCTTCTTAGCCCTGTAACCAGGCCGGGGAAAACTCTGGGGGCTGGGGGACCTGGGAACCTGTGTGAACCAATGAGATGGGGGCAAATGGTGGTGCAGGGCACTCAGGCTGGGCAGGATTTGTCTGTGGGCCAAGGTCTGAACTCACCCATCCACCTGTAGCCTAAGTGGGTGGGCAAGGGGGATTAGAGAGCCAACTCTGTGCCCTAAGGAACTGGATCAGCCTCTCTAGGACAGGATGTGCGCCCAACAAGGGCTTCCTGGTCCTATGCCCTGAGTATGTCAATCTGGGGCCAGCCTTGACCCTGAAACGTCTAGGAGCAACAGGTGCCCCCACTGAAGACCAGAGGTGGAGCTGGCCAGGGATGAGATCTGGCCCACAGAGCAAGGCTCCAGCCAGGATGAACTCTTGGCAGTGCTGCCGTCTGGAGGGGCAGGTGGGGTTAGACCTGCAGGGCTGCCACCCCCTTGCCCAGCTAACTAGCCTGGCCTGGCTCAGAGGAAATGCTTGAGGACTATTCCTCCCCTTATCCTGGCAAAGACATAAGCCCCAGCTTTGTGTCAGGCCCAGTGCTGGGTGCAAGGGAGACAGACAAATGGGATTTGGGCCTCTGGGTCTTTCCTGATAGTGGGTCCCAACCTGCTGCCTCCAGGACAGAATAGGGGCTTGGTGTCAGAGGCATTCAAGGCAAGGAGGATCCTCAGAAGTCTGCCTGGAAGAGGAGGCATTTGGAGTCTGAAGGCCAAGTGAGAGAACAGCGGTGGGGGGAGGGGGAGGATGGGTGGTGGTCTCAACAGAAGGTGGGGTCTAGAAGAGGGCAGGTGGTGCAGGCCAGCAGCTCAGGCTCCAGAAGGCTCAAGGTCCATGCAGGGAGGAACACCTGCCCTGAGTGATCCCTGGGTGCTACCACCTGAGGTACTGCCAGCCCTCCTTCCCGAGTGCCAGCCACAGAGTTTGCCTCTCACTCATGGGCCAGGGTGCCAGGCTGCCCTTTGGTGGGGCAGGGGCTCAGGTGGGGGATGGGAGGGTGCCCGATATTCATGCTTAGACTGGAGAGTCCATGGTAGCCTGGCCTTGGCTTTTGCCAAAATTCTGATTTTAAAGATGAGGAAACTGAGGCCAGAGTATGAAAGAAATTTGCCCCCAGTCACGCAGGGATTTAGTGACAGAACAGGTGCCTGGCTTCCTATGTTAGCATCCAAGCCAAAGTCAGCCCTGGTAAATTCCTGGAGGCATGGGGAAGATGGTTCAGGCTTTCCTGGGTACCATGGGAAACCTGCCCTTTCTTGGCCTCTGAGAGCCCAGAAGGGGCTGGACAGCCCATGTGTTCACCTAGCCTGAGCCTGACACCTGGTGACTGGCAAGGCCCCACCTGCCCTGGGCCTCAGCCTCCTCATCTGTAGAAAGCGGAGCCTGGGAAGTCCCAGCTCCACAAAACATGCTTCTCTGCTCTTTGCTCAGCTGTGGAGGGCCAGGAGCCCCAAGCCTTTGAGATCTGACATGCAGGGGAGCCCTGCCCCATGGGAAATTGGAGCATGGTGGGGAGAGCAGTTAAGGCTGTGGCTTCAGTGGCTGGCTGTGTGGCTAAGGACAGCGCTGGGAGATGGCAGAGCTGTGATTGGAATGATAAGCAAAGGGGTCTGAATGGTAGTGCCAAGAATGGAGGGCTCTGGGTGGGAGAAGAGGAGCAAAGACACAGAGGTGGAATGTGCTGGACTGGCTGGAGGAGGCAGGCAGGACCTGGCTGTGGGGCCCTGGGGTGCTTGCTGTGGAAGTGGGGGAGGGGCTTGTGGGCATGGCCTGTGGTAAGACCAGATCTGCAGAGGCCAGGGAGAAGGGCACTGGGTAGGGCTTGGGCTGTGCTGATGGGAGAGCTAGAGAGGAAACCTCCAGCCCCCACCAGGTCCAGAGGTGTCCTTCCAAGAGGACTGAGGCCTCTCATCAGGCACCTGGAGTTTAGGTGGAGAAGGCTAGGTTGATTGAGAGGGGGCCCAGGGGGTTGCTGGGAGTTGTAGTTCTCACCCTTTGGGGCTGATGGGAATTGTGGTTTATACCCCTGCAAGGACTAATGGGAGTTGTAGTTCTCACCCTTTGGGGCTGATGGGAATTGTAGTTTCTGCCCAGAGGTCCCCAGTTATTAGACATAGGAAGGGGAAGCCCTCCCCCACAAAGCCCTCTCCCCTAGTCATCTTGGGCCCTATATTAGCAAGTGCATCCTCCCAGATGGCTGTGTATGTATTTTCTTTCCTTTTTTTACTTTCTTCTTCTTTCTGTTGTTTTTATTATTGTTTTAACAATAATAAGAGGGCCAGAGGCAGCCAAGCCCTGGTTAGGTCCTGGCGACCCATGGGGGTTTTGGGGAGGGGGTGGGGGGAAGTAGGTGGGGGTTAGAGGTGGAGGGTGAAGGAGAACTTTGGGGAGTTAGGATCAGCTCAGG
>JAKSZT010053990.1:4062453-4073647 GCA_026826555.1 Tolypeutes matacus | reverse complement strand
CCACCTCCTTGGCTCTACATGGCTTCTCGTCACCCCTTCCCTGAGTGCTATGGGACAGGACTCTGCTCCAGTGTGTCTGTCTCCTCCCTGCCGGCTCTTCCTCCTGGGCCTCCTCTCCCCCCACCCTCAACCTCTCTCCCCACAGCCAACCAGCAATTAGCCTCCCAAGCCCCTCCCCATGGCCATCCCCTCCCGCTTCCTCCCATCCATCACAGCGGTTCCCCCATTAATGCCCTCCACGTGCCTCCTGCCCAAGTCCTCCTTCCCACTGTCCGCACCCCCCTCCCCCATACCAAGTGGCAGTAACAGTTCCCCAACCCCAGCCTGCACTGTGCAGATTTCAGCTTTGTGTTTAACCAGGGGGAGAGGGCATGAGTGAGGGAGGAGAGAGGATTCAGGAGGAAGCAAGATGTCCAGGGAGAGAAGAGTGAGGGAGGGAGATGCCTAACAGATAGACAGAAAACGTTGTACGGAAAAGTTGTTTTTCTTACTTTTTTCCGGGAGAACCCGCTTACACAGCTCTGTTTGTAATTTTTTTCTTCATGCTAAAATCACACGGCCTATTTGTTGATGTAAGTTGCCTGAATTCCGTGGTATGCTATCTTCTTTTTTAAAAACAAAAGAAAAAAAAAAAAAAGATGTAAAAAAAAAAAAAAAAAAAAACCCTAAAAGCTATTGTTGTTAGGTTTGTTTAAATGCTGCTGTTGTATCTGTTTTTAAAGCCTTAAACCAGTAGATTTTTTTTTTTCCTTTTCTTTTTGATTTCCTTTCCTTTCTGTTCCTTTTGGTTTCTTAAAGACAAACAAAAGACCAAAACCCAGAGAGCCTCAGAGCCCGAGCGTGGGGCGCCCAGGGCATCCGAGCCGCGGCGCGCTTAAAGCGCCTAGCCCCGGCCGGCTGGCGGGCGGGCACAGCCCGCTCTAGTCTCCGCCAAGGCCAATTGGAACCGATGGGGGTGTGTGAGGCTGTTGTTCTCTCTGTGCCGGCCGCCCGCGCCGCGGCCCGCGCTGACGCCCTGCCTTCTGTCTTCTCTCTCTTGTTCTAGGAGGAGAGTTAATATTGCCCATTATCACGGAGGACTCCCTAGACCCCCCTCCCGTGGCCACCCGGTCCCCCTTCGTGCCCCCACCCCCCACCTTCTACCCCTTTCTCACGGGCGTGGGCGCCACCCAAGACACCCTGCCCCCGCCCGCGGCGCGCCGCCCGCCAGCCGGCGGCCCGTGCCAGGCCGAGCAGGACGACAGCGACTGCGAGGAGCCCATCGAGGCCTCGGGCTTCGCCTCCGGGGAGGTCTTTGACTCCAGCCTCCCCCCCACGGACGACGAGGACTTTTACACCACCTTTCCCCTGGTCACGGACCGCACCACCCTCCTGTCGCCCCGCAAACCCGCTCCCCGACCCAACCTCAGGACAGATGGGGCCACGGGCGCCCCCGGGGTGCTGCTGGCCCCCTCCGCCCCGGCCCCCAACCTGCCGGCGGGGAAAATGAACCACCGCGACCCGCTGCAGCCCCTGCTGGAGAACCCTCCCCTCGGGCCCGGGGCCCCCACCTCCTTCGAGCCGCGGAGGCCCCCGCCCCTGCGCCCCGGCGTGACCTCCGTCCCCGGCTTCCCCCCTCTGCCCACAGCCAACCCCACGGGGCCCGGGGAGCGGGGCCCGCCGGGCGCGGTGGAGGTGATCCGGGAGTCCAGCAGCACCACGGGCATGGTGGTGGGCATCGTGGCGGCCGCGGCGCTCTGCATCCTCATCCTCCTCTACGCCATGTACAAGTACCGCAACCGCGACGAGGGCTCCTACCAGGTGGACCAGAGCCGGAACTACATCAGTAACTCGGCCCAGAGCAATGGGGCGGTGGTGAAGGAGAAGGCCCCGGCCGCCCCCAAGACGCCCGGCAAGGCCAAGAAGAACAAAGACAAGGAGTATTACGTCTGAGCGCCCGCCCCTGCTGCCAGCGGCCCCTCCCCGGAGGGCCCGGGAGGACGGCGCGGCCCTCGCCCTGCCGCGCTGGGGACCCACTCCCTGGCTGCCTCGGACTTCTCACACCAAGAGGAAACGCAAAAAAAGAAAAGGAAAACCCGTGCTTGCCCCCTTCCTCCTGCCGGCCCGGCGCTGCGGCCTGGGGCCGCCCGGTCCTCGCCGCTCTGCACCCGCCGGGCAAGGCGCGTGCTCACAGCCCTGGGTTGATTTATTTTTTTAAGGGGAGGTAGTTTTATTTTGTGGGGTTGGGCGGGAAGGAAGGCTGGGGGTTTTGTAAAGCGTCCACTACTCGTCCCGTTAATTTTCCTCCATTTCTTTCTTCTCCCTCCTCCTGTCCCTCCTGCCTTCCTTCTCTTCCCAAGCCTTGCAGTCCCCATGGCAGGCTTGCTGTGTCTCTGTCCCCTCCCTCCTTCCCCCTTCTCCCTTTTTAGTGTGTCTGGTTTCTCCTTCCCTTTCCTCCCTTTGGGTTTCCAGAGTTAGTGGGAGGGCAGGCTGGGGCCCCCTTGGGTGGGTGGGGTGGGCCAGGGCAGTGGGGCTGTCCCCTGAGCTGCCCCAACTCCACTCGCCACCGGGCGGAGGCCCCTGGCTGGTGCCACCCAGAGAAGGGGCTCGGGCCTGGCTGCGGGCCTGTTTTGTGCCGCCGGGCGACGTGCATTGATGGGGAGCTGCCGGAGGAGCAGGGGTGGGGGGCGGGGGGAGGGGAAAGGCAAATGCAGATATATATTAAAGACAAATAATCTAGATACCACGAGCAACCGCCTGTGGCACCTGTCGGGCGCGGGCAGCAGGGAAGAGAGGGAGCGAGGCGTTGTCCGTAGACTGCTGGGGTCACTCCTCTGCCCACGGGCTCCCTGCTCCCCCAGTTTTTTTCTCTCTTTGTTAACAAATGTGTCTGAGTCTTGGAAAACACCCCAACCCCGGAAATGTGTGGGAAAAAGAAAACAAAAACTTTCCAAATCCCATCAGTCCTGTGCAGTTTGTTTGGGGCGGGTGCTTTTGGGACACTGACCCCGGCTTTGGGCTGGGGTCTGGGCCTATGAGAAACGGTAAGTCGTCCTCAAACTCTTGGGCCAAGCATGGCTTTGAGCTTTGTTCCAGGAAGCTTGTCTTTGTCTCACCGCCTTGTCCTTCCTGGCTGAGGATGGGGGCAGGAAGCGGCCCCCAGGCTTGGGGGTGATGCCTGGCCTCTGGGCCTGACTCGGGCACCCTTCTGCGGTGCAGACCCCAGCTTTTCGGGCAGGCAGTCCCCGGAGGCAGGGGCATCATTTTGTTCCTAGTGGCTGAGAGGGCCTGCGCCTGTGTCCCAGGACGCCTCGGCTCAGGGAAGGAGGGACCATTCTCGGGGTGCTGACTTGGGGGACTTGAGCTACCTAGTCCTTAGAGCAGTCCTCGGAGGGAGCACTTTAGTGATGGGCACAAGGGCTCAAGGTGAGTTGGTGACCAAATTTGCCTCCTGCTCTGTTTGCCTCCCTGCCACCCTCAGGCTGACTGTGGGCATGTAGCCATGTGAGTAGACCCCACAGCTTTCACACCTCGTCCGCAGGCATTATGGAGACACTGGCAAATGCCCATGGTCCCGCATACTTGAAGAGATGGGTGTGCATTTCAGTTCCCTCTTTCAGTTGCAAGGAACAGAGACTTATGAGGTGGGGATTGTACGTGAGGACCAGGTATTCGGGCAACCTCGGGAGGGCCAGAGTGGGGGGGCCTGGGTCTCAGGGGTGGGGCCAGGGGACCGTCATGCCTCTTGACATGGCTGTGACTCAGCCATGCTTTTGTCGCTCGGGACTCTTCCTTGATCAGCTTGCTTCTCTGCCTCCACCTCCCGGGCTGCTTTCTCAAGTCCCCGACTTGCCATCCCCCTCACTGTCCCGTTCTGCATCATGATCTCCCATGGGCAGTGGCTCTGGCTGCCGGTCAGCTCGTTTCTTTGGCTTTCTCCCTCTTTGGGCCGGGGCAACTCCTGGGGCCCTGGGACTCCAGGCTGCCTGTGGCCCACATGAGACCGCCCTTTAGCCAGAGAGTATCCCTCAGTGCGGTCGGGGGAGTGCCTGGGATGGGGGAGCATCTTCTGCCCAGCTCTCCCTCCTCCCTTCCTCCATTCCTGGGAGGATGCTTCTGTCTCAGGACCCTCCCCACCTTGAGGCGTGTCCCCAGGAGTCCTTGAGAGTTCTCCCCCAAAGTCCTGTCAAGGGTGGGCGAGCAGGTCTCCTCTCCCACCCCTGGATGTGGATAGCCTCCTGGCCCTCCAGAACAAGGGCACCTCTGCGGGTGGGACTCCAGGCCTTGCTTGTCCCCACCACTGCTCTGTCTTGGAGCCTGGAGGTCAGTGACCCCAAGCCAGCTCTAACCACCTGCAGAAGCCTGGGGAGGCCCTGGCTTGGGGCAGTCTTGCCAGGATGTTCTGCTCCTGTGCCGGCCATGGCTTCTCTTGGCTGTCCTAGGGACAGAGGCTTATCTCAGGTCTTTCCTCTCCCCATTACCACCAGCTAAAGAAAACAAAGACCCATGGCCAGGAGTTCCTTGGTGTCAAGAAGGGAATGACATCCTCCAGAAGTTTCTAGAATGGCCCTGAGCAGTCTTTCAGCATAGGGGGCAGAGAAAGGGACGGTTCAGTCGTTGGAAGGACAGGCCCCAGGCCTCCTGGCTGCCACGTGACTGTGGGACTTGGTGTTTTCCTCCTGGCACAAGACTTAGCTCCTGTCCAAGGGCATGGTTGTAAGAGAAAAGACCCCTGGGCTCTGCCATCAACTCTGTTTACCCATCTGTAAGAGACAGTGGCCGTGGTTTCAGCACCATTGTCCCATGCATCTGATGCTGAACTTGATGCCCGGGCCTGAGCTGGGCTCCTGAGGGTTCGGCTGACCTTGCAGTGACCCTCAAGAGAGGCCCAAACAGCATATTTTTTTTTTTTAAAGATTTTTATTTATTTATCTACCCCACCCCCCTCGTTGTTGTGGTCACTATCTGCTCTCTGTGTACATTTGCTGTGTGCTCTCTGTATCTGCTCGTCTTCTCTTTAGGAGGAACTGGGAACTGAAACCGGGACCTCCCATGTGGAAGAGAAGTCCCCAGTCACCTGAGCCACCTCAGCTCCCTGGTTTCTTGTGTCTCTTATTGTCTTTCCTCTTTGTGTCTCTTTTGTTGCATCATCTTGTTGTGTCAGCTCACCATGCCAGCTCATCTTCTCCAGGAGGCACTGGGAATCAAACCTGGGACTTCCCATGTGGTAGGTGGGAGCCCAGTTGCTGGAGCTACATCAGCTTTCCCCAAACAGCATTTTGAGGTGGCAGAAGTTCCAGGCAGCCGGCTCCTTGTCAGTTGCTACTTGCAGGGATGTGTCAGGAGACTCTGTGTATGTGGGGGGGGGCAAGGATAGGGGTTGGGGGAGAAAGGCTCATAGTGAAGTCTGGCTGATGCCCTTTGACCTTGAAGACCTGCCCTGGCCACATTAGCCCCCAGGGGAGGAAACACCAGCCTGGCCAGTTGCTGGAGTTATTATGGGGGGAAGCCCCACTCCTGGGGGCAGATATGGAGCCTCTGGTGCTGGCGCTGCCCCTTCCCCATATCCTCCTGCATAAGTTATAGGTCTGGTTGGAAGCAGAATAGACAAAGTGGGTCCTGAACCACTTCCCCAGTTCCCAGTGCCTGAGGCTTCTGTCGCCGTGGGGATGAGACTGCGGGGGCGGGGGGGAGTTGATGGGTGCTTCTTTCCCACACCCTGGTCCCCTGGCTCCTCTAGGAGTTTTTGAAGTCAGGAGCCTCCTGGGGTGGCATCAAGAGAGAGGGTGTGTCTAGGTGCTGCTGAGGGAGGGCCCCTCTTCTTTTGTGGGGTCCCCACTCAGCCTCGGCAATGACACTTCCCAGAGGCTCAGCAGCCCCAGAGGCTCAGGGCCCTGGGTGTCAGCTTCAGGTCCCATTCAACACAGGACGACTGTGGTGGAAGCAGACAGACCCCAGGTCCTGGAAGGTTGGGACCAGGCTGGTGGAGCGAGGTCACCCTGAACGTGGGCACAGGGGCAGCCCTGACCCATGCAGGGAGCTGGGGGGACACCCCAGGGGAGAGGAGGCGCCATCTCCTGCCAGCTCTGGATCCGTCCTTATGGAAACTTCTAGACACCAGGGTCCCCAAGAATGCTGAACAGACAGAGGGAAAGCCCAGGGGAGGCTGAGACAACCTCATCTTTGGCATCTTTACCAACGTGGCTCCTACCCCCACTCCCATCTGCCCTTGGGGCCTGCACCTAGGAAGGCAGCTGGAGGGAGGACCCTAGAGGCCTTTGGGAGATGGAAAAGGCAGGGAAGGGGCTGCAGCTGACAAGACCAGCCCTGCCCCCTGAGGGCAGGGAGCTGCCTTCTGTTTTCCTGGACTTTCCCTTCTGTGTGTGTCAGGGGGAGGGGTGTGGGGAAGCAGGGGCAGTGTGCCCAGCTGGACTCATGACTTGGTGCAGGGAGCTGGGGTTCCTCTGGAAACCAAGGTGTTTGCTCTCCTTTGGCTTCTCCTAGAGAAGAGAAGTTCTCCTTGAAACGTCCCATTGCAGGATTCCCAGGATCCTAAAACTGGGTGGATTTCAGGACAGGGCGCCCCTGTGGCCCATGAGCTGCTTTCTTAACTGCCCTGTTGAGGAGAAACAGAGAGAGGTTGTGTCCTGGGGAAGCACAGTGACCCCCGACTTGTCCACCCCAGGCCTCAGGAGTTCCTGCCCCACACTCTGAGCATGCCATGGGGGGTGGGCAGTGACAGCCCTGACAGCCATCTGGGGGCTTTAGAGGAAGAGCCTGTGTCCTGTGGGGCCCCTCAACAACAGCCATCACAGCCCTACTCCCCTTCACAAAAGGCTGCACCCTCCTTTCCCCTTGGCCCCTCTCGAGGTGGAGCTGGGGGTAGCTGGGCCATTTGGTGCCTCAGTTTGTGGAATGTGGAGCAGAGCATAAGCCCACGCACTCTCCCAAGGATGTGCTGTGTGACTTCAGGCATGTCCTATCCCTCTCTGGGCCTCTCTGGGCCTTGGGCGGGCGGAGAGGGGCAGGCCTGCTCACTGGCTCTGCACGTCCTGGACAGTGTCGGGCAGCGCCAGCTCCTGGGTCTCCGGCAGCAGCAGCGTGGCCAGGCTGCTCAGCACTGGCACCACCCCATACACCAGCAGGGGCAGCGAGGGGCTGTGGGCGCCCAGCAGCCGGACTGGGGGACCCAGGATGGCTCCCCCGCGGGCCGCCATCTGAAGCAGGCCCACCGCGGTCATCCTGTGACACAGACGCGCGTGTGAGCGGCTGCTCTGCGGGCCCCACGTGGGCCCTGCCCCCAGCCCCGGGGCCTTGCCCCCAGCCCGGCCCTCCTCGCCTGAGGACGGTGGGGAAGAGCTCGCCGCTGTAGATGGTCATGGCCGTGAAGGCAGCCCCCATGCTCCCGAGACCCAGCACGGCCAGGGCTGAGCGCAGAGTCGCCATCTCTGCGGGTAGATGCGGGTGGTGGCCGGCGGGGGCCCAGGGTCAGATGAGGGGGACTCTCTCCAGCCCAGACCTCGCCCTGAGCTCCAGGCCTGTCTTTCCAAAAGCCTCACCTGGGTGTCCCCAGGCCCCACAAATGCACGGTGCCCGAAAGGACCTCATGACCCCTCTCCCCAGTGTGCTCCCTACCAGCCCCCCAGTGGGACTCCTCCTTGGCCTCTCCGTCTCCTTCACCTGCGCCCCGCAACGCATCACTAGGATCTTCTCACCTTATGGCTGCCCGAGTGCAGGCCCCACTTCTCTCCCTAGACAGCCACGGCCGCCTCCTTTGGAGGGGCCAGAAGGCTCTGTGCCTGGTTCTGGGTCCCGCCCCTCCGGCTGGGTGGCCCCTGGTCCTCCGCCTGGCGGGGGGAGCCCCCAGCCTCACCCTGGGGCACCAGCGTGTTGGCCAGGATGCAGACGCCGGAGAGCAGCAGGGACGCGGCCAGCGTGCGCCGGCGGCCCAGGCAGCTCAGCAGCAGCAGCGTGCCCGCCTTGGCTGGGATGTCCACGGCCCCGATGACGGCCTGGAGCAGGAAGACGTCGCGGCCCAGGGCCTGCAGGTTCAGGGCCAGGCCAAAGAAGGTGAAGCCAAAGGCGAACCTGGGGCGGGGGTGGTCAGGCTGGGGAGTGGGCTGGGCCTCCTTCTGGCCTCAGCCCCGCCGCCCTCCCAGCGCCTTTGTTACCCCCCCGTGAGGCCCGCTGGTGCCCCTGGGGGCCTCAGGGGCCGCACCTACCAGCACAGCATGGAGACGCAGGTCCGGAGGCGCAGCGTGGGTGTCTGGAGCAGGGCGGCCGTGCTGACCCGAGCCTGCCCCCCGCTCAGCTCCTCCTCCATGGCGGAAAGCAAGACCTTGGCGGGGAGGTGGTCAGCACTGGGGGCCTCCTCCCTGGGAGCTGGTCAGCCCTCGGGGGTCTCCCAGGGGCCCCGAGCAGGGCCAGGAAAAGGGCCCGAGCGTCCAGGGCTGCCTCCCCCCACCCTACTAAGGCCCGGCCCGCCTCACCTCGGGGGTCAGTGCCTCCCCGGCTGCCCTCTTGCCGTTGATGGCAGCCACCCTCTGCAGCTCCCGCAGGCCCCACTCCACTCGGCCCGTGATGAGAAGCCAGCGAGCCGACTCTGCCAGCCACCTGGGGAGGGGCGGGGGTCACACAGGCCCTGGGGCTCTTGTCTCCGGACCCTTTCTGCCTCCTTCGCCCTCCATTGGTTGGGGGTTGGGGGTCCATTGCTCTCACCTTCCTTGGCTTGGCTGCTGGGATGGGGGGCTCTGTTCTCCCCTTCCCACCACCCCTGCCGCCCCACAGCCCTTCCCTGTGCCACCCAGGAAACAGGCCTGACCAAAGGGATGGACCTGGATGTGGTCCACTAGGACCCCCACTGCTCCGCCTTGTCACATGCTTCCCCCACTGCTAGTTCACTGCCTGAACTGAGCTGGCACTGACTCTCTCCCATGTCCCCTCAGTCTTGGATACTGACATCATCAGCCCCTCCACCCGCCCCCAGCGGCCCTCAGGCCTGACATCCCCATCGCTCCTGCCCTCTCTTTTGCCAGGAAAACAGCTGCCACCTCCTGGATGCCATTCTGCCCCACGCGCCCCAGCCCCCCACCCTGCCTAACTCCCCCGCAGGACCCAGCCCCTGACGCCAAACTGGCCCTGCCCCCCTGCCGGCTGAGCCCCCCTAGCTCCCACCCTGCTCCTGGCTCCTGCCTCCAGTCCTTTGTTTGTGCAGCTCCCAGCCAGGCAGTCGGGTGGGCCACCTGCTTCGCCCCAACCCAGGCCCTGCCATCCTCCAGGCTTTGCAGAGCGGGTGGGGGGAAGTGGAAGGCGCCCCTTAGAGGGAGAGCTGCCAAGACCTGGTGCCAGACTTTGGGTGGTGAGGGAGAGGGAGGTGCTATGGCGACCCCGACTTGAGGACCTGGTGTGGGGGAGCTGCCCCCCAAGTTGGGGAGGCCTTGAGAGGAGCAGGAGGAAGGAGATGCTGAGAGGCCAGTTGGCAGGTGAGTGGAGAACGAGGTTGGCGAGAGCTGGGACTGCCAGCGTCTGGGTAGAGGTGTGGTCAGCGGGGAGCGAGTGCCCCCCATGCTGAGGGGGTGGGGACAGGAGGCCATGGTGACCTGGAAGCCGTGGGGCGGGGGGGTCCTGGCCAGGGCAGTTATGGTGAGAAGTGAGGAGAAGCTGGACTGGGGCAGCTGCAAGGAGACAGGGAGAGAGGGGGCACATTCTCTTATAAGGAAAACGGTTTGGAAAGGGAGCAGGGAAAGCGGGGGGAGCTGCTGGGGCTGGGGGGGTCCCATGCTCAGGAATGCCCATGGTCCCATCTTCCTCATCAAGCCAGCAGTACGCTTTGGGGTGCTATGGTGTGGGGAGTTCCCGGTGCTTCCCTTGTTAGACCACGAGCGCTAAGCAGGTGTGATGCTGTCTGCCTGCCTCATCTCTGCCGTCCCTCGTGTCAGCTGGTGTGTGGCACATGGTAGGTGCTCAGAAGTTATTTGTTGAAGGAATGAAATAATGAATGAATGAATGAATGTGGGACACTCCTACAGTGTCCTTGAGGCATGTGGGCCGAGGACAGTGAGGTTCGCCTGCTGCCAGCATCAGCAGGAGAGCAGGGGGCACCACGGAATCCACATTGCTGACCTTCTCCCACCACCCGCTTGGTGACAGGGCCCAATCCGCCATCTCAGAGGGCCGCTGTTGGGCGCGGCTATCTCCTCACAGAGCCAATTAATTATTAATTGTTGGAGGCTCCACTCTAGGAGTTTCTCTGCTCCCAGCTTTTGGACTGAAAGAGATTCCTAGAGTCAGCCTTCCTCCTCTAGAGTGGGTGCAGGCATCCCATCCCCCTGGACCTCTGCTGTTCTCGTCTCTGCAGGGGCACAATGGCTGAGCAGCCTCCCAGGGCCAGGCTTGTGTCTGAATCAGCCAGGCCGTCTCTGCTTCCAGGGTCTACACTGCATGGGGAGGCAGCGTGATGCCATCAGGACTTTGTGGGGGCAGCGGGGTCCAGGAGGGGGTGCCTGGCCAGATGGAGATGGTCCATCAGTTAGGAAGGGAAGACTTTCTAGACAAAGTGACATTTAAACTGAGCCCTGAAGAAGGAGCAGAAGTTGGGAGAAGGGTGTTTCAGGCAGAGCCAGCTGCATGGCAAAGCTCCAGAGGTGGGACTGAAGGTGGAACACAGAAGAGGTTGGTGAGGTTGGCCCAGAGGGAAGGCAGGAGGGGGAGAGGGAGGCACCAATACAGGGCCATGTGATCATGCTGAGGGCAATGAAAAGATTCCCCCGATCCTTGGGCAAGGAGTGCATGTTAGTGGCAAGGGTGGAGGCAGGGAGGTCAGGTAAGACAAGGTGGATGCCCAGATTTCTGAAAACCAGGAGGAATATCACTCTGACCTTCCCTCTCACTCACTCCTTCACATCCAGTCAGTCACCAAGGTCAGTCAAGTCCACATTTTAATTATCTTTTGAATCTGTTATCTTTCTTTTTTTTTAGATTTTTAAAAATTTATTTATTCATTTATCCCCCCCTTGCTGCTTGTGCTCGCTGGGTCAGCTAACCACGCCGTGCAGGCGGGCTTGCCTTCACCAGGAGGCCCCGGGAACCGAACCCAGGGCCTCCCATATGGTAAACGGGAGCCCTACTGATTGAGCCACAGCCGCTTCCCTGTTATCTTCCTAATAACCCACCCACCCACCCATCCATCCATCCACCCACCTACCCACCCATCTAC
>JAKSZT010053990.1:4030858-4062443 GCA_026826555.1 Tolypeutes matacus | reverse complement strand
CATCCATCCACTTTCCCACCCATCCATCCACTCTCCCACCCATCCATTCACCCACCTACCCACCCATCTACCCATCCATCTGTCCATCCATCCATCCATCCATCCATCCAATTGTCTACCCAATCGCTCATCCATCTACTCATTCACACAACTGTCTACTCTCTCATCCACTCACTCACCCGTCCAACCTCTCCTTCATCTACTTATCTAGCCGTCCATCCACCTAACACCTACTATGTGCCAGGTGATTGGCAAGGACCATGCTTGGTTTATCTCAGGGCAGTGCAGGCATTTCTTAACTCCCCATATATGCCTGTTCTGCACGGGAGACTCTGGGGTCCCCTGTGATGACCAGATTGTGACCCCTATTCTCCAGCAGACAGTTACATGCCTTGATAATGTCAGTCTGTGAGGCACTGTGGCAGTGTCCTGAGAGTGCTGTGTGTGTGCGTGTGTGTGTGTGTGTGGTATTTTTGCATCCTCCCCACAGCCTGGCCCAGCTGCAGGCCTGCCATAGAGCAGGGGCCCAGGGAACATGCCCAGAGGCACAGATGCTAAGGCAGGCAGGGACAGGAGATGGGAAGGGGAGAATGAGGGAAGCAGAGCCAGGAGCTTGGGAGCCACAGGGCAAAGAAGCGGCACTCGGGACCTGGCTGGAGGGGGAGAGTGGTGGGCTTGAGGCTTCCCACCATGCCAGGCTCCTCTTCCCTCCTGTGCCCCCAGCTCTCTGCCCCACCCAGGCCCCACCTCTGTCCCTAGGGAAGGAGAGGCTCCCGTTTCCCCTGGGTATAGGGTGGATTGGGGGTCTTTTGAGCAGGGGGTGGGGTGCGACACCCACCATGAGTACACGAAGCTGAGGAAGAAGGGGGCGGAGACAGTCAGCTGTAGCAGCGCCCAGTTGCGCATCCCGTAGGCCACGGCGGCCAGCAGGACCTGGCCAAAGCTGAAGCCCAGCGAGTTCAAGGTCATCACCAAGGGTCGGGCCTGCGCCGAGGCCCACTCCATCACTGCGGGGAGACCGGAGCAGGCTTGGCCTGGAGCCCGCACGAGCCTCTCCCTCCAGGTTGTAGGTCGGGGACTTACGGAGCGTGGCCGTGCTCATCATGACGCCCGCCACGGCGCAGCCCACCAGGAAGCGGAACAGGCAGTACACGGGGAAGGTGGGGGCGAAGGCAGCCGCCGCGCCCCACACGGCCATCTGGAGGTAGCACCAGGTCAGCACCCGCCGGCGGCCGAACCTGTCACACACACCCGGGAGGGTGGCCGGAGTCTGTGGCCTGCCACGGCGCCGGCACAGGGCCTGGGCCACGGAGAGCCTGCCCACTGAGCTGAAGAGGATGCCAAGAGGACATCTGGGACTAAACCCACGTCTCTACCATGGAGGCTTGTGAGTGTAAAGAAGTGTGTCCTAGGCTGCGGGCAGGTGAAGAAGGCACTTTGAGCAGGCAGTGAGTCCCCTGTCACCAGGAGGACTCAAGCAGGAAGGCATGGAGCAGGTTTCAGCAGCAAGTGGTGATGGGAAGCATCTAGACCCTGAGAGGAGAGTGTGACCCTGAGGCTGAGAGCGGGACAGCCTTGCTCGAGCCGCACAGCTGGAGGGCGGCAGGACCAGAGACATCCCAGCTGCAGGCCGAGAGCCTTCTCCCAGACCCAGCTGCGAGAGGCTGGGTCAAGAACCAGCAGGGCCACAGGCCTGGGCAGGGGGCGAGGGGGCACTCACCTGTCCGAGGTGTAGCCACACACGGCAGCTCCTACCAGGATCCCAGCCAGGTAGATGGACTGGGCCATGGGCTTCAGGGCCTGTGAGCCACATACCAGGTCCCACTGGAGGGAGGGGAAAGCAGGGAGCTGAACTCGGGGTGGGCAGGGCCGAGCGGGGGCCCCAAGGGAGCTGGGTGTGGGTGCCCTGGCATGGGACAGCCACACCCACAGGTGTCCCTTTGCCTCATGAGGGGCATCCTGTGCCCCCTTGCCTAGCCCCCATGACACCCACTTGTCCAGTGGGTCAAGGGTCAACTCCCCACAGCCTCATTGAGCCCCTGCCTTGCCACCCAGCCACATCCTCCTGCCTTCCCCCAGGGGCCGATTCCTCCTGCGCTTTACAAAGAATACGGTATGGCTTGAATCATGTTGAAATCCTAATCCCCAACACCTCAAATAAGAGTGTGCCCTTATTTGGAAATGGGGTCGTTGCAGATGGAATGAGTTAAATTAAGATGACGTCATACTGGAGAAGGGCAGGCCACCACCCCACATTCTGGCGTCCTCCTTAGGAAAGGAGAAGAGCAGACAGAGAAGAAGCCAGTGACCACGGAGGCAGAGAGGGGAGAGCTGCGTCACAAGCCGAGGGCGGCCAGCAAGCCCCCCGCAGCTGGAAGAGGCAGGAAGCGTCTCCCCTTCAGGTGTCAGAGGGAGCCTGGCTCTGCTGACACTTGATTTTGGATTTCTGGCCTCCAGGATGGCGGCAATAAATTGCTGCTGTTTTAAGCCATGTTGTTTGTGGTCCTTTGCCATGGCAGCCCCAGGACCCCCTTCCCACTCACTGGAACGAGCTGGGTCTCCCCACTTCCCAGATTTGCCTGATGAGCCCCTCAGGATTCAGCTCTGGGAAACCACCTGAGATGGCTCCACACCTGCCATGGGCTTCGGCCTCCTCCTGCCCTTAGACTGGACGCCCCATGTGGAGTGAGACTGCGCCTCGCACACGTGCCCCCAGCACCCAGCCCAGGGCCTCGGAGACCAGCGGCCCGACCCCCAGTCCCTGTTTGGCAGGCTGTTAATGGGTTCCCCAGGTGGGCAGTCACAGATGGTAAGGGTCCCAAGGTGGGGTCTGGGGAGGCCAGCGGGTGCCCAGGGGCAGGTGTTAGGGAGTCGCCGCCAGGTGGCTTCCAGGAGGTCGCCTGGGGCTGGGCGGTCGCTGCCCTGGGCCCCGTCTGTGTCCGCCCCCTGCCGGAGGGTGGGCTGGGAGGGGCTGGGAGCCGAGAGGCCTGGGGTGAGTCCGGTGGTGATCTGTGCCTTTGGCCTCTAGGGCCTTGGGGTGGGCGTCGGGGAGGGGCCCTTACCTCGGTCACGACGGTGGAGGCGAAGGTGCTGCGGTCGTAGACCCAGCCGTCCACGCATGGCTCCGTGGTGGCCTCGCTCCAGTTGGCGGCCGAGACATTGGGGCCCAGGAGCTGCCACTGTGGGTGGCGGAAGCGGCGACACCGGTGGGGCCGCTGGTCGGGGCCGGGAGGGATGGAGACGGCCAGGAGGGCCTCGGGGCCCAGGGTCCCAGGGGCGCTGGCCTGGGCCGAGCCGTTGTCCAGGAGGGGCGCCCGGCAGCGGTGGTGGGGCGTGGCGGCCGAGAAGTTCTCCAGCATGCTCTGGGTGGTGACCCACATGATGGGCACCACCAGGGCCACCGTCTGGACAACCTGGAACCTGCCCAGGCCGCCCACTTGGTCCAGGAGCTCGGAAAACGCCATGGAGCCTGCTGGGCACCCACCCACTTCACAGAGGCCGGCTCCGGGCCGAGGGGGGCTGCACCCGCTTCGCCAGCTGCACGGCTTGGGGCATGTCCGGGCTGCCGGAACCCCACCCAGCCCGTCACTCGCGGCTGCTCTGACCCAAGGCCACGCCACGTGATCCTGGGGCCGCCGCCATCTCCCAGAGACGCTGCTGGCCCTGGAGGACGTGGAGGTGCCCAGGCTGGAATTAAACTGTTACCAGGTGGCACATAAGGAATTGCATTTTGTAATCATCTCCTCAGTCAAAGTTCAAACCCGCTCCGAGGGGGGACAGTTAATTCTCCAGGCTAAAGGGCCAGAGACCACAAAGCAGCAAGAAGTGAGTGTGTGTGCACACGTGTGAGAATGCATGTGTGTGCACACGTGTGTGCATGCATGTGCATGTGGGCGTGGCATGTAGAGGACCCTCAGGAGAGCAGAGGTGCCACCAGCTGTGTGTTCCCGTGTGCTTGGGGCATGAAGTGGCCTGTTTTAGGGAGAACACTCCCCCCACCCATTTCTTACCCACTGCCCTCCACCGGCTCACCAGGGGCCGCCTCTCCTCCCCATGCCCCCTGCACGTGGGCTCTTGGCTGCTCGCCGCCGGGTCCTGTGCTGCCCTCGCCACACTGCACGTGCACCACCAGTACCTCCTCTTCCAGAGCTTTCTCCCTGCTTGTTCCTGTCTACACCTGAGGCTCAGGTGTCATGGAAGTGTGTCGTTTAAACTGTCCTGCACGCTGCCGTTACTGTCCAGTTGGCCTACTTTCCAGCCTGTTCTGGAGGGCAGGAACCTTCCTCAGAAGAGCCTTGGAACCCAGCACTGATTTGAACAACAAACGAAGGCACCACGAAGACTTGCTGAAGTGCACAGGTGGTTTTAAAAATAGCTCAAAATTCTTCCAATTACAAAACGAATTTACATACTGCTTTAGTTTTCTAGGCTGCCAACGTGCCACAAACCAGAAACGGTGGGCTTCTACAGTGAGGATTTACTAACTTGCAGACTTGCAGTTCTGAGGCCCTGGAAGTGTCCAAATCAAGGCATCACGAGGTGATGCTTTCTCCCTGGAGACGGTCGCCAGGGATCCTGGACTCCGTCATATGGCAAAGCTCACGGTGGCGTCTGCTGCTGGCTGACGCCAGACTTCGTTTCCTCCCGCTTCGGGCTTCCATGGTTCTCTCTCAGCTTCTGTGGGGCTCTTTCTATTTCTCTCTCCGTACTCATCCCATTTGTAAAGGCCTCCAGTAAGAGGGTTAAGACCCACCCTGGGTCATGCTTAACTGAAGTAGCCTCAACAAAAGCTCCTGCCTACAGCACGTCCACCCTCACATGGATGGATTAGCCTAAGGACGTGATTCTTCTGGGGTCCATAAAAGCCACACCTACATTCCCAAATTTCAGAAACTCTTGAAAGGTATGAAGAAAATAAAGCGGACCCCTAAACTCACCAAGCCGTACTCAGCACTGTTAACATTTGGGTGTAAATACTTCCAGACGATTCTTTATTACGGAATTGTTCAGCATCATCAGCCCAGGCTGCAAAACAAGCACACATCTCCTCTGGGATTTTTTAAAAATATATTTTTATTAGAGAATTTGTGAGCTTTCGAAACAATCATACGCATGTGTGGAATTCCCACACAACACCCCTCCACTAACACCACACAACATTGTTGTGGAACAATTGTTACAGATTATGAGATAATGTCATCAGACTATTACCACTAACTATGGTCTACATTGGACATTTGGCATATTTTTCCCATACCCCCCTATTATTAACACAATACATCTTTGGCATTGATGCAAGAATATTACAATATTGCTGTTGACTCTAGTCCATAGGTTACATTAATTGTACTTTTCCCGTGCTTCTCCACCTTCTTACCACCTTGCAATAGTGATGTACATTTGTTCTAGTTCATAGAAGGACATTCTTGTATTTGTTTTATTAACCACAATCCTCATCCACCTCTGGGTTCACTGTGTTATTCAGTCTCTAGATGATTCTCTAGCTTTCTTTCCATTGACATTTACATCCCTAGACTACCCGTTTCAGCCACAACCCCATTTATAAACCAGCTGCATTTTTTTTATCCTTATATTTGAACACACAAGCATTATTTTATACCATCTCCTCTTTTCACACCTCCTGTTCTCCATCCTCTCGCTCAATAGATGACCTTGCTTTTTATTTCACCAAGAAAATTGAAGACCCCAGAAACCACCAGTCCAGTTCACTCACCAGCTCCCTGCCTGGCTGCCCCACCCTCTGTCTCCCTTCTGGTCCAGTGGATGCCCTGCTCGGGTCCTCGTCCACAAGCAGCTCCTCGTGGGGTGCCCTGGAGCCCATCCCCTTTGTCTTCTCAAGTCTTCTCTCTCTTTGGCATCATCTGTGTTTTCCATGGAAAATGGAAGAGTAGAGAAGGAGAGGGCATGACCATGCTATGGGAGGCAGAAACACCAGCCAAGGATGCCCCAGGGTTGCCGGCAGGACTGCTGTGGAATGCTTTCTCCTGGGGGAAAAGCAAGCCTTGCAGATCCTTGACTGGGGACTTCTAGCCTTAAAACCTTGAGCCAATAAATTCCTGTTGTTTAAGCCAAAATCAACGTGCGGTATTTGTGATAGCAGCTCTGGCAAACTAAGACAAGAGAGAACCAATGCGATAAGTCCCTGCCCTTCCCCCCTGCCCCGTGTTTGGCCATGCCCGTGGGGAGGGGAAACAGACCCGGAAGAAAGGGGACATAATCTATTCTAATGATGAAGGGAATGGGGCAATGTAAGGGGTGAGGAGGGGGAGCTGTTGGAGATGGGACGGTCAGGGAAGAGCTTTCTGTGGAGGGGACATTGGAAGAGACCTGGATAAGTGAGGGGACCAGATGCACAGAGTGAGGCAGAGGGAAGTGCACATGCAAAGGCCCTGGGGTAGGAGGGTGCCCGATGTGCTTAGGAGGAGTAAGGAGGCCAGTGTGTCTGCAGCAGAGGAGGATGGCGAGTGGAAGGAGGGGAGGGCAGTGGGGTTCCTGGGCCCAAAGAAACAGGTCCTTATAGGGTTTTCATTCGTGTTGAGAAAGATTCCCTCTGGCTGCTGGAGGAGAACAGAATGAAAAGGGCACAAGTATAGAAGGAGGGACCCCACCATCAGTCTCTGTGGCGATCCACGATGAGGGTCAGGTCTGGGACTCTGAACAAGGTGGGGAGAGCTGTTTGGACCTGGGGTATATTGATTTACTTTGGTTGGATGTGGGGGCAGAGAGGAGAGAAAAAGGGAGGCCCTATGGTTTTGGTCCAAGCAATCGGGTCATTTACTGAGATGGAGAACACTGGGAGAGGAGCAAGTTTAAGGGGGAAATAAGTACAGGCACACCCTGGAGATACTGCGGGTTTGGTTCCAGACCACCATAATAAAGTGGAAATCACAATAAAGCAAGTCACACAAATTTTTTGGTTTCCCACTGCGTATCAGTTACGTTTACGCTATACTGTAGTTTAAGTGTGCGATAGCATTCTGTCTAAAAAACAATGCACATACCTCAAGTGAGCACACACTGTTGGAAAAATGGCGCCGATAGACTTGCTCAACGGCAGGGTTGCCACAAACCTTCAATTTGTAAAAACTCAATATTTGTGAAGGACAATAAAACAAAACTCAGTAAGGTTATTTGTGTAGTTAGGCTTTGGATCTGATAAGAGTGACACGTCTATTAGACACTCAGGAGGTGGCACCTTGGAGCGAGTTGGGTATTTGGGTAGAGGGTGTCGACTTGGCAGGCATTAGGGCAGAAAAGGCATTTCAAGGCACAGGACTGGACGAGCCCACCCAGGGAGAGAAGAGGCTAGAGACGGAGCACTTGGCCTCAGAGGAGAGGAAGAGGGGCATCCAGCAAAGGACACTGTGAAGGCAAAACTAGTGAGGTAGGGAAACCAGGACAGTGTGATGCCCTGAAAGCGAGTAGAAGTGTTTTTTTATTTTTTTTTTTTACCGGGAGGTCCCGGGGATCGAACCCGGGTCCCTCCATATGGGAGACGGACGCCCAACCAGTTGAGCCACATCCGACCCCCAAGTAGAAGTGTTTGACTGAGTCAGTCAATGATGTCGAATTCTGCTGAGAGGTCGAGCGACATGAGGACTAAGCACTGACCCCTGGATCTCTTTGACGACCTTGACTGGAGGGTTTTCCACGGAGTGGAGGGGGTGAAACCCAGATTGGCAGGAGCTCATGAGAGAACTGGAGGTCAGGAAGTGGAGACTGAACACAGACAACTCATTTAAGGAATTTCACTATAAAGGGAAGTGGGGAAATGGAGGCAAAACTGATTGGAGATGTGGTTTGAACTCATTAGGGTAACAACAGCTGCTGGAACAAACAAGCCCTGAAACGCATGATGCTTCAAATGCCACAGAAGCTTATTTCTTGCCCGTGTAACGTCAAGGGCAGGTGTTGCTAGTCCACGGTCAGCTGCTATCCAGGTGGTGTCTGGGAACACAAGCTCTTCCACTCTTGTGATGGCTGGATTCCGAGATGGCTTTGCACCTGCATCAAGCCAGTGGAAGGGGAAGGGAGGGTGGAAGAGGCCACCTGCATCTGGACACCTTTGCCGGGAGGTGACATACATCACTTCCGTCCACACTCCATTGGTGAGGACTAGGCACACGGCCCCACCAAGGTAGGCGGAAGGGAGGTGCACACTTTTGCAGAGCACACGTTGGTCTTGGGAGCGCGTTCTCAGGTGCAGGAGGTCGAGCACGTGCCCTCAATGACCCTGCTTTGGTAAACGTGTTGGGAGGGCAAGGAAGAGCTCGTCCAATGGCTTCGAATTGCTCATAAGAGGCAAGACCTGCCGCTGAGAGCGGGAGGTCCTGCGAGTTAGAGGAAAGCAGGGAAGTAGGAGGGGGGCGGTGGGCCAGGGGAATAGGTGGGACTGCAGGTGGTGTGGGGCGCCCCTGGGGGGTGATGGTAACATTTTGTTGACGAGACCTGTCAGCCCCATTGTGTGTTTCACCAGCCACGTTTTGGTGCTCAGGGGCGGGCAGGGAGGAGGCCCAGACTTGGGTGTGAGCAGGGAGGGGACTTGGCCAGCCAGAGCAGTGGTGAGAGCTGGAGTGCTGGTAGGACCAAAGAATTGTCACAGTCTAGGTTCTAGAAGGAACGAGCTGGGGAGAGTGGGGCGCTGGCGAGCTTTCCTTGGAGGCAGGCTAGTTTTTGGCCTAGATTATAACCACAGGAGCGAGTGATGGAGGAGAGCACGGTTGTGGAAGGAGAGAAGGTTCTGGAGCAGAGAGGAGAGGTAATTGGATTTAAAACCTGTATGGGAGTTGATGACCCTGAAAGACCTGGCACGGCTCCTGGGCAGTGCAGCCCCAGTGAGTATCAGGTGCCGTCACTGGCGATGTCAGCCTGTTTGGTTTCGTTTGCACCTGGGGATGCATTGTGGTCATCTTGCTGGTGGATTGTGCAGTAGGTGGATTGTGACTCCTCCCAGTCCCCGCTCTCCTGTGGCGACAGCAGCTGCCTCTGGTCCCAGGCCAGGCAGGAGAAAGGGCAAGTCTGAGCCGGTGACTCAGCAAAGCCCAGGGGTCAGCAGGGCTGGCTGAACCCAGGCGCACGGCCTCAGGAGGCAGCTGCCAGACCTGGCGGGGTGGGGCTCGGGGCCCCAGATCTTGGGGAGCAGTATTAATGTAGGAGGGGCACCCCCTCTCTCCTCCTTTCCCTCAGCAGGCTTGATTCCTTGGGACGGAACTGTGCTGCTCCTGGGAAGAAGCTCAGAACCTCCTCTGGAGGCCAGACAAGGGCTCGGTCCCCCTAAGGAGACTGCCAGCTTCCTGCCTGCTGCTCAGAGCCTTAGTTGGCTGCTTCTGCCTTCAGCGAGGCCGAAGCACTAGAAGCCTCTTCTCCCAGCCCACTTTTGGAGTCTGCGCTCTGGCTGCCTGGGCTCCGGCCCATGGGGCACACTAGCTCTTCCTGAGCACCCCTGGAGCCTCCGCCTTCCCTCCTTTGCAGTTTCTTCTACCCAGACGCCATCCCCACCACCCCACCACCCCACCTGTCCAAACCTGCTGTGCCCTCCAAGCTTCTTCCTTGCGTGGGCACTCCTGTCCCTGAACCCCTCAATCACACCATTCTTACACCCATTTTACAGAGGCAGAGACTGAGGCTCAGGAAAGCTGAATCAAGGCCGAACTAGGGCTCAAACCCAGGTCTGCGCAGCTCCGACGTCTGTTTTGAATTGCTGAGGTTGGCTGCAGGCTTGTGGGTAGGACAGTGGGTGCTGGGAAGGCACCCCTGCCTCAGCACACTGCTCCTTCCTCCCACTCACCGGGGGCCACCCCGCTCAGACCTGCAGCCCCCTCTGCCAGTCCTCTCTTCCTTGGGCCCCGGCTTCTAGAGGAAACGCCTACATCAGCACCCAGGGTGGAGAGCCCTTTACTCCCCATGCCCCCAGCTTGGCCTCTTCTCTCTCTGGACCAGATTCTAGCTTTACTGTCATATCACCCAAAGGCCCAGTGAAAGAAAGGGTTTCCTGGTCAGAAAGGCAGCTTTGCCCCAGGCCAGCTCCCAGAGTCTGCCCTGGAACCGTTCTTTTCCACCTCTGCTGCACTCTACGGCACCTGCCTGGTACCCCGTGGGCACTCAGGCGAGGGTGCCCCTTCTTCTGAGCCCTGGTATTATTCTAGAGCATTCAGACACGGGTGGAACTGGAAAGAATTTTCCTCCCGCCTGAACGCTGCCAACTGCAGGGAGCAAGGGAGAGCCGGCTCCCGTGTACCCACCGCCCGCGTGGAGGCTGGCATGGGTGGGAGGCTGGTGGGGGTAGGGGGGAGGTGAGGGTGGCCATGGGCTGCTGGCTCGGCCACCATTCCGGGGAGGCGGGTGGCAAGAGCTTGGGGGTGAACACACTTAGGGTTTCAATTGGCCCCCTCCTGCGAGCCATGGCCGCCCTGACCGCAAACACTGCGCGGCGCAGACTCCTTCTCTCCGGCTTCCCAGGAACCCCCGGCCCAAGGGCTCCCTCTGGCCCATTGAACAAATGTGCTTTAAGTAGGTCAAGGAGAGCGCTGGGCGGCCGAGGCTCCGCACTCCTTCTCTTATCATGTGCCTGGCGGCTCCTGCAAGTCTGGCCTTCCCTCACCAGAGGGACTTCGGTCTCCTTGCTGTGTCAAAAAGATATTTCGTGTTAAAATTCAGTGGAGAGATGTTAACCAGCCGTCGGAACTGGCTCGTCAAGACAGCAGCTGCTGGAACGGGTTGAACTTTGCACCACTCTGTGTTGGGTCCTGCCCACTGCTGCGGCGACCAGATGGCACATTTTAACAAGGCTGGGTGGGAACCCCGGCCCCCCACTCCCTTCCCACAGCATTTCCCAGAGCCAGGGCCAAAGGGCCCCTCTTCCCGGGTCTGGTCCAGCCATCGGGCCCCATGGTCCTCGGCCTTGACCTTAGGATTCAAACATCTCTATGGAAGAAGCTACATGCTGGCTCGGCTGCATTTTTTAGGAACTCCTGGGCTTCTGGTAGACAAGGCTTTCTTTCTGTTTCTGTGAGTTGCAACCTATTTTTAAGAGAAACAATTTCAGGCGGTGGCAAGGATAAGTCCAGCCAAGCGGAGGGTGAGGGAAGGCATGATGTAGGTTTTGGCAAAATCCCGCTCTTCTCACCGGAAAACACAGTGGTGGGATTTGGCCGGCAGTGTGCAGACATGCTGCGTGGCCAGGCACTTCCTTTTTCTGCTCCTGCTTGTGGATGGAGAGGCTGCCCATCCTGAGATCACGGTAGCCAGTGACAGCCATTGCTTTCATCAACCCATGGGGTCAAGTGAAAAAAAAATGCCTCCCTCGTGGCTAGGATGGAAGGAAGCTCAGTGATGCTGAGGAAATTCTCCCTAAAGGAGAAGCAGGCTATGTGGATTTGAATCTCTGCTCTGCCTGAGCTGTGTGGCCTTGGGAAAGTTGCTTAAGCTCTCTGTGCCTCAGTTTCCTCCTCTGTAAAATGAGGTGATAATAGTTGTGATCTCATAAGGCGAGGATCTGTTTAGAACAGTGCCCGTCTCCTAGTGCCTGCCTTATTCACATAGTTATTGCTTTTACCATTATTAATGTTTTAAAATTTAAACATTCTGAAAATCATTATAATGAATGTTTTTTTTTTTTTTTGAAAGATTTTATTTATTTATTCATTTATCCCCCCCTTGCTGCTTGTGCTCGCTGGGGGTCAGCTAACTGCGCCGTGTGGGTGGGCTTGCCTTCACCAGGAGGCCCCGGGAACCGAACCCGGGGCCTCCCATATGGCAAACGGGAACCCTACTGATTGAGCCACAGCCGCTCCCCATATAATGAATGGTTTTTGACAAGGAGGCACAAGCAGGGAAGGGCTCATGTTGAGAAGGGAGACCAGGACAGGACCAGGGTCAGGTGAGACAGGGACAGATGTCATTTGTGGGACAAGGCACAGAATTGTACACCATAGAGTGAGGCTTGTTCAAATCTGGGCTGAAATGTGGTTTCTCTTTTCACATATGGCTGACGCTAGCATGACTGTTTTAATGAAGAACTCTTATTTTTCTGGAAGTAACGCAGTTGCCAGGGGCCCTGGACCTCTGAGAACTCAACACGATCGGCTCAGCTCCGTCTGAGCCGAGCAGATGCTGTTTGACGTCTTCTCCACGAGGGAGTTGGGGGTGAGGGGAGAAGGTGGGGCTTCCATGCTCCTGGCCACCTCCTGCCCCCGCTGGAGTCTTCCTCTTGGCCATGGGGCTTGTGACTCTTCCTATGTCTGTGTCCTGGATGGGGCCAAACCGAATGCCAGCCCTGGTCCCAGGAGCCAGAGGACGGGTTTGCCCTGCAGCGCAGGAGCCACTCGTGCCTGGATTTTGGACCGTCCGCTTGCTGCGTGGCCGCCTCCTCTCCACCTGCTCTCTTCTCAGCTTTCCCCCACCCCAAAGGCCCACCAGGGGACCTCAGGGGCTCACCTTCCCCTGAGTGGCCTAGCCGAGGGATTTCCCTCAGCCAAGACAGTTCTAGCCCTGAGAGAAATTCTGTTCTTAGCTGTTAAGACTTTCTACGCTACATATGCCCGCCTGGGTCTCTGGGGACCCAGGCAGGTTGCGCGGCCGGCCAGGCCCCAACGCTGCCAGCTGGCAGCCCACTTGGCTGCAGGCAGACCCCTGACAGGAAGTAGAGGTGCCCCGGGGCAGCCCCAGCTCCCTTGGTTGTGCGTGATGGACACGACCTGTGTGGAGTCAGGCGGAAGGGAAGCCCGTGGGGGTCGGAGCCTCTGGCCTGTGGGTGGCCTGGGGCCCTGCTGCATCCCTCGCTCTGCCTCTCTCTCTCTTCATCTGTCTCCTCCGGCAGGGAACACGGTGGCCAACACCCTTTAATGTCAATTCTCATTGCTCCACCCCCAGAGAGGGCTGAGCTTCTCTCTCTGTTTTGATGAGAAGCATCCCAGGAGAAAGCTCTGGTGGGTTCAGTGAGGGCGCCCGGACCCAAAGAACATGGCGCCCCCTGGGGCTTCCATGGGGAGGGGGAGGGTTGTGGCAGGAAATGCCATCTGAGGTCCCCAGGAGCCCCTCCCACAAGGTCCCTCTCCCAGCTCTTGCCTTGTGAGGTCTGTATGTGGGGGAGGGAAAAGGAAGTGTCCGTGGGTGGATGGGGATCCCTGGGGGCTCTTGGCCACGCTCTAATCTGCTGTTGGGGTTCAAAACCTTCCCTCTCCCCTTTGAGAAATCCCTCTCCACCGGCTCTTGCTCAGCCCCCTTCCTGCCTCCCTCCCATTCGGCTCTGGAAGCAGCTGGTCCAGGAACCAACAGCTTGGCCTCAGCTCTTAGGCCCTTCCTGGCTGTGACCCGAGGCAAGTGCTGCCCCCTCCCCAAGCTGGTTTCCTCTTCTGAAATGGGGATAATCATGGCACTTCCCCCATAGGGCTGCTGGGAAAATGCCAAGTGATGGGAAAATGCACGTGAAGGACCAGGCATAGAAAAAGGTTTATTTTAATAAGCCTTTTGTTTTAGATTTACAAAAGAGTTGCAAAGATGGTACAGAGTTCCTGCAGACCCTCGCTCAGGTCCTCCTAAGTTAGCATTTTCCTAACTGTATTATAGTCATCAAAATATAGGAAGAGGGAAGCGGCTGTGGCTCAATCAGTGGGGCTCCCGTTTGCCATATGGGAGGCCCCAGGTTCGGTTCCCAGGGCCTCCTGGTGAGGGCAGGCCCGCCCGCACGGCGTGGTTGGCTGACCCAGCGAGCACAAGCAGCAAGGGGGGGATAAATGAATAAATAAATAAAATCTTAAAAAAATATATATATATATATATATAGGAAGAGCCCAACATTGGTGCGTTGCTATTAACTAAACCCTAGACTTTATCCAAGTTTTACCAGCTTTTCCATTAATGTCCTTTTTCTGGGGCAGGATCCAGGGTCCTGCCGCATTTCTCCATGACATCTCTTTAAACTCCTCTGGCCTGCGGCAGGTTCTTGGTTTTTCCTTGCTTTTCATGACCTTGTCAGTTTTGAACCTACCAGTCTGGTGTTTTGTAGACTGTTCCTCAGTTTGGGCTTGCCGGTGTTTTTCTCATGATTAAACTGGGGTTCTGGGTGTTTGAAAAGAAAACTGGAGCAGTGATTTGGAATTGTCAAGTCAGGTACAGTGGTTCTATATGTATTTTCTGAGGAACCGCCAAACTGTTCTCCATGGTGGCTGCACCATTTTACATCCTTACCAAAGATGAAAGAGTGTTCCTATTTCTCCACATCCTGTCCACCAATTGCTATTTTCCATTTTTTAAATAGTAGCCATTTAAGTGGGTGTGGCAGTTTGAGTCTTTTGTGGACACCAGAAAATCCTGTTCTTAAAGCCAACCCATTTCCGTGAGTGTAAACCCATTGTAGATGGGACCTTTTGATTAGATTCAGTTAAGGGACCTTCCTTTTGATTAAATCACTTCAGTAGGGCATGACCCAGGGTGGGTCTTAATCCTCTCACTGGAGTCCTTTATTAACAGAGGAATGAAAAGCCACAGACAGGAGGACTTCCGGGAAGATGGCAGACTAGAAAGACATGGGACTCTCTTCTCCAGAAAAATAGCTAGCAGACAGGCTGAAACAGCCTAGAAAAAGATCTTCTAGGGTTTAGGATGCCAGGTGAAGGCTGGACACTGCCCAGAGGGGAGAAGGACAAAGGAGGGAAATCGTGACAATAGAACTGTGAGTTGAAACTAGCAGCTGCTGCTGCTGCCGGCACCCTCCCCACACTAACCACACTTTAGAATTCTCGGCCTCTGGGCCTGCAGCTACAGACAAAGGGGCCTCCAGGGATCTACCACCTCAGGAGAGGGAGAGAGAGGGACACAGCCTAAGGCTGACTCAGCTTCTGACCCACAAATTTGGTCTGCCCTGTCCCAGGAGCCCTTCCAGGCCCGGTGGGGCTGCACCATTGTTTGCCTTGGAGCCTGCAAGGGGCTAAAGATATACAAACCTCCCAATCTCCTCCTCTACTAACAGGGACTGATTGTTGAGGACTCAGGGAGGAGTGGGAATATATCCCACCGGGGAAAAAGGGAGGGGGCTGCCAGAGAAGGCTGGAGAACTGTCTCAGAGAAAGTTTAACTACAAAGCTCTTAACCTCCAGACAGGAAGCTCTATCACATTGGTCCGGTCTGTGTTGCAACAAATACACTCAGACCAGGCATTGAATTGAGAGATGCCAAAGAGCGCCATCTACTTGCAGACCAAGGAAGTGCACTCAAGAAAATTAAAAAGTAGGATAGGCTTTTTCTGGTCTCTATAGCCTCCCTCCCTGAGGCCCTAGGAAACAACTCTACAGTTATTATTGGGTCCAGTGCCCAGTTTTGAGCGACCAACAGGATAATCCTAACAATCCAGGTCGAGCCAATAATCAAAGAACAGTGGTAACACACAGCCTCCTGCCACTAAATCCCTACAAAAGAAAAAGAAATTGAGCATCTGAATAAACTACATCCTAATCAGATGCCTAGACGTCAGCAAAAAACTATGAGCCATACTAAGAAAATAGAAGACATGGCCCAAGAAAGGAATATATCAAAGCCCCAGAAGAGATGCAGAGTTTGAGAAAACTAATCAGCAAGATGCGCACAAATTTCCAAAATCAAATTATTGAGTTTGAAGACAATATGGTAAAAGAAATAAATGACATCAAAGAAGAATTTGAAATCCTGAACAGAAAAGTAACAGAGTGCAGGGGAATGAAAGACACAATAGGTGAGATAAAAAACACATTAGAGGCATACAACAGCAGACTCGAAATGATAGGAGAAAGAATAAGTGATACCAAAGATAAAACAGCTAAAACTGAAGAAAGAAAAGAACACAGAAAGAAAAGAATGGAAAAAATTGAGCGGGGGCTCAGAGAGTTGAATGACAACACAAAATGCAACAACATACATGTCATGGGAGATCCAGAAGGGGAAGAAAAGGGAAAAGGGGCAGAAAGAGTATTTGAGGAAATAAAAGCTGAAAATTTCCCAACTTTCATGAAAGAAATGAACACACATGTCCAAGAAGCACACTGTACCCCAATAAGAATAAATCCTAATAGACCTACTTCAAGACACATACTACTCAGAATGTCAAATGTCAAAGATAAGAGAAAATTCTCAGAGCAGCAAGGGAGAAACAAACCATCAAGTACAAAGGACGTCCAGTAAGACAGTGCAGATTTCTCTTCAGAAAATATGGAGGTGAGAAGACAGTGGTATGATACAATGAGGATACTGAAAGAGAAAAACTGCCAGCTGAGAATTTTTTATCCAGCAAAATTGCCCTTCAAAAATAAAGGTGAGTATAAAATATTCACAAACAAACAGAAACTAAGAGAGTTTGCAAAAAAGAATCCACCTTTGTAGGAAATATTAAAGGAAGTCTTAGAACCTGAAAGAAAAAGACAAGAGAGACAGGCTTAGAGGAAAGTATAAAAGAAAGAGTAGCAGAAAGGAAAACCAAAAGAGTAAAAAGACAGACAAAAATAAGATATGACATATAAAAACCAAAAAATAAAATGGAGGAAGTAAATAGTGCATTTACAGTGGTATCATTGAATGTGAATGGATGAAACTCCCCAATCAAAAGGTACAGGCTGATAGAATGGATAAAAAAACATCAACCACCCATATGCTGCATACAAGAAACTCGCCTTAGACCCAGGGACACAAACCAGCTGAAAGTGAAAGGTTGGCAAAAGATACTCCATGTGAATAGTAACCAGAAAAGAGCAGGGGTAGCTATACTAATATCAAACAAAACAGACTTTAAATGCAAAAAAGTTATAAGAGATATAGAAGGCCATTATATGTTAATAAAAGGGACGATCCACCAGGAAGATATAGCAGTCATAAATATCTACGCACCTAACCAGGGTGCCCCAAAATACATGAGACAAACTCTGGCAAAACTGAAGGGAGAAATAGACATTTCTACAATAATCGTTGGAGATTTCACCACCCCACTCACATCATTAGATGGAATAACTATACAGAAGATCAACAAGGAAACAGAATGAACAATATGATAAACAAATTAGACCTGACAGACATATACAGAACACTGCATCCAAATTCAGTGGGTTCTACATTCTTCTCAAGTGCCCATGGATCTTTCTCAAAGATAGACCACATGTTAGGGCACAATGTGGCTCTCAATAAATATAAAAAGATTGAAATTATACAAAGCACCTTCTCAGATCATAATGGAATGAAACTGGAAATCAATAATAGACAGGAAAAAAGTAAATTTGCAAATGTGTGGAGACTGAACAACACACTCCTAAATAATCAGTGGGTCAAAGAAAAAATTGCAAGTGAAATCAGTAAATATATTGAGACAAATGAAAGCAAGAACACAACTTACTAAAACTTATGGGATAGAGCAAAGGCAGTCTTGAGAGGGAAATTTATAGCCCTAAATGCCTTATTAAAAAAGAAGAGCTAAACTCAAAGATTTAACTGAACAACTAGAGAAGCTAGAAAAAGAACAGCAAACCAATCCCAAAGCAGCAGAAGGAAAGAAATAATAAAGATCAGAAATGAAATTGAGAACAACAACAACAACAACAAAACAATGGAGAAAATCAACAAAACCAAAAGCTGGTTCTTTGAGAAGATCAATAAAATTGACAAACCCCTCGCTAGACTAACAAAGGAAAAAAGAGAGAAGATGCAAATAAATACAATCAGAAATGAAAAGGGGGAAGTTACAACTGACCCCACAGAAATAAAAAGAATCATAAGAGGATACTATGAGAAACTGTATGCCAACAAACTAGACAACCTAGGTGAAATGGACAAATTCCTAGAAATGCTCAAGCAACCTACTCTGATGCTACAAGAAATAAAAGAACTTAACAAACCAATCACATTTAAGGAGATTGAATCATCATAAAAAATCTCCCAGCAAAGAAAAGTCCAGGACCAGATGACTTCACAGGTGAATTCTACCAAGTATTTAGAAAAGAATTAACACCAATCCTGTTTAAACTCTTCCAAAAAATTGAAGAGGAGGGAAAATTTTCCAACACATTTTATGAAGCCAACATTACCCTAATACCAAAGCCAGATAAAGATACTACAAGAAAAGAAAATTACAGACCAATCATAGATGCAAAAATTCTCAACAAAATACTTGCAAATCGAATCCAACAGCATATCAAAATACTTATACATCTCCACCAAATGAGATTTATTCCTGGTATGCAAGGCTGGTTCAACATAAGAAAATCAACCAACATAATACACCACATTAACAAATTGAAGATAAAAAAAAAACAAAAAACCACACGATCATCTCAATAGATGCAGAAAAGGCATTCGACAAAATCCAGCATAGTTTTTTGATAAAAACACTTCAAAAGATAGAAATAGAAGGAAAATTCCTCAACATGATAAACAGCATATATGAAAAACCCACAGCCAACATCATACTCAATGGGGAAAGTTTGAAAGCTTTCCCCCAAAGAACAGGAACAAGATAAGGATGCCCACTGTCACCACTGTTATTCAATATTGTACTAGAAGTTCTAGCTAGAGCAATTAGACAAGAAAAAAAAAATTAAAGGAATTGAAATAGGAAAAGAGGAAGTAAAACTCTCACTGTTTGCGGATGACATAATCCTGTACTTAAAAATTCTGAAGTATCTACAACAAAACTACTTGCGCTAATAAATGAGTTCAGCTAAGCGGCAGGATACAAGATCAACACGCAAAAATCAGTAATGCTTTTGTACACTAGTACTGACCAACCTGAGGAGGAAATCAGGGGAAAAATTCCATTTTCAATAGCAATGAAAAGACTCAAATGCCTAGGAATTAATTTAACAAAAGAAGTACAGGACCTATATGCAGAAAACTATAAAACAATGCTAAAAGAAATTATAAAAGACCTAAACAAATGGAAAGACATTTTGTGTTCATGGATTGGAAGAATAAATATTGTGAAGATGTTGGATTTTACCCAAACTGATTTATAAACGCAATTCAATACCAATCAAAATCCCAACAACTTACTTAACAGAATTAGAAAAGGCAATTACCAAATTCATTTGGAAGGGAAAGTGCACCCAAATAGCCAAAAACATTCTAAAAAAGAAGAGCAATGTGGGAGGAATTTCACTGCCTGACCTTGAAACATATTACAAAGCTACAGTGGTCAAAACAGCATGGTACTGGCATAAAGGTAGACATATCTATCAGTGGAATAGAATTGAGAATCCAGAAATAAACCCTCACCTATACAGTCAACTGGTTTTTGACAAACCTACCAAGTTAATGTTAATGGGACAAAACAGTCTCTTCAAGAAATGGTGCTGGGACAACCAGATATCTATAACCAAAAGAATGAAAGAGGACCCCTATCTCACTCCCTATACAAGAATCATCTCAAAATGGATCAAAGACCTAAATATAAAAGCCAGGACCATAAAACTACTAGAAGAAAATGTAGGGAAACATCTTCAAGACCTTGTAGTAGGTGGTGGTTTCTTGGACCTCATACCCAAAGCACGTGCAACAAAAGAAAAAGATAAATGGGACCTCCTCAAAATTAAACACTTTTTGTACTTCACAGGACTTTGTCAAAAGGGTAAAAAGGCAGCCAACTTAATGGGAGAAAATATTTGGAAATCACATATCCGTTAAGGATTTAATATCCATGTTATATAAAGAAATGTTACAACTCAACAATAAAAAGACAAACGACCCAATTAAAAAATGGGCAAAAGACTTGAATAGACATTTGTCCAAAGAAGAAGTACAAATGGCAAAAAACACATGAAGAAATGCTCAACATCACTCATGATTAGGGAAATGCAAATCAAAACTACAATGAGATATCATTTCACACCTATCAGAATGACCACTATTAAAAAGACAAGTGTTGGAGAGGATGTGGAGAGATAGGAACACTTCTTCACCGTTGGTGGGAATGCAGGATGGTACAACCACTGTGGAGGACTGTTTGGCAGTTCCTAAAGAAGTTGAATATAGACTTGCCATGTGACCCTGCAATACCACTACTGGGTATATACCCGGAAGAACTGAGAGCAGTGACACGAACAGACATCTGCACACCGATGTTCATAGCCACATTATTCACCATTGTCAAAAGTTGGAAACAACCCAGGTGTCCATCAACAGATGAATGGATAAACAAATATTCACATGATGGAATATTATGCAGCTGTAAGAAGAAATGAAGTCATAAAGTATATGGCAACATGGATGAACCTGGAGGACATTATGTTGAGTGAAGCAAGCCAGACACAAAAGGACAAACACATACATACATATTGCATGATTCAAAAAAAATTTTATATGTATCCAGTACATTTAATTGAGAAATGCATGTTTTTATTCAACTGTGTTTTCTTCTTAGTTTTTAATTGTTTATATTTTAATGATTAAATGTTCAAAATAAAGTTAAAACTAAGAAAAAGCCGCAGACACAGAAAGAAGCCTCCAGAAGTTGAAATCACAGAACCGGGAAGAAGGAAAAGCCACAGACAGAGCAGCCTGAAGCTGAAAGCAACAAGGCTCTGTGGCGAGGGGAGACACAGGTGGGCCCTGCCGTGTGCTGATGCCCGCAGCTGCAGCTTGGGAAGAAGGCATCTCCTGATGAGGCTTTGACTTGGACATGTTCACAGCCTCAAGACCGTAAGCCCTTAACCTAATAAATCCCCATTGTATAAGCCAATGCACTGCTCCCAGCAGCTTTTAGCAAACTGTAGCAGTGGGTGTGAAATGTTGTCTTGTGGCTTTGATTTGCACTTCTTTATTGCAGGGCTTCTTAACCATTTTTGTTCCACAGATCCCTTTGCCAGCCCTTCTCAGAATGTAGCGGTAGATAGTTTATGACATTCAACTAGTGTCAGGTCTAATAACTACCGTAATTTCGAAGTATGGAGGAGCATAAGTGATTTTTCGAGATGTGCAACACCTGTACTGTGATATGAAATGAATACTGCTGTAATTTATTGCATACATTCATAAGTGAAGAAAATGCTAGATTTAAGTTAGAGGCCAGAGAAAATAAAGATAATAAGTTGACTTTTTTCCATTCAAGCTCATGGACCCCCTGAAATCTTTCCATGGATCCTTTGGGGGTCCATGGACCCCTGGTTAAGAACCCATGCTCTAATGAGTAATGATGTTGAACATCTTTTCATGTGCTTTTTGGCCATTCATATATCTTCTTTGGAGAAATGTCTATTCAAGTCCTTTGCCCATTTTTTAATTGGGTTGTTTGCCTTTGTGTTGTTGAGTTGTAGGATTTCTTTATATATTCCAGATATTAAACCCTTATTGGATATATCATTTCTAAATATTTTCTCCCATTTTCTAGGTTGTCTTCTTACTTTCATGATGAAGTCCTTTGATGCATAAAAGTTTTTAAATTTGATGAAGTCCCATTTAACTATTTTTCCTTTTGTTGCCTGTGCTTTTGGTGTAAAGTCTAAGAAACCATTGCCTAACAGATGGTCCTGAAGATGCTTCCCTATGTTTTCTTCTAGGAGTTTTATAGTTTCTTAAATTTGGTTTTTTAAAAAATCTATTTTGAGTTAATTTTTGTTTGGTATCTAAAGTCTGGTCTTCATTGAAGGCTTCTGAATTTCTATCTTTTCCCTTTGGATGGGCCATCATTTCCTGTTTCTTTGTTTATCTTGTAATCTTTTCTTGCACACAGTACATTTTAATATTTTAAAGGGTTAATTCTGGGATTTCGTCCCTGAGCTGTCTGTTCCTTAACTTGGTATTCTGCTTGTGATATGACAGAGATTTCTTTGAGTGCCAGGATTTAAGAAAAACAAATAAATCAATGCAAAAAAATCTTTTACAGTTTTGCAGATTGGCTCTCTTAGAGCTTAGCCCTCCTATCAAGAAGTTTAGCCTGAGGTGAAAGTGAACTGTAGGGTCCTCTCCATCTTTTCTGAGCCTCTGTCTTGTCCTAGGCTTGTGCTTGCCCATGGCCTTAGGAATTCCCCCATTTACAGGAATCTGTATGTCTCCTCTGATCTCTAAGGAATAGAATTTCCCCACTCCCAGGTGCCCTTTTGTATGTCTTAGAGTCAGTAATCCTGTGCCCCAGGCTGTTTTGACTTAATAGAGTCTTACATTGCTGTAGTTGTCTGCAAGCTGCTTCTGCCTGAAGGGCAGTTTCTGAGAGGGTGAGCCAGAGATGAGTGTCCTGCTTCAGGCTTTCAGGCTGCCACCCGAGGAGGCTGACACTAATATGCAGGCTGCCCAGTGCACACATAGGGGTTACTCTGCTCTCTCCAGAAGAGGGCCAGGGGTCCACAATAGAAGCACCGGCTGGCTCCACGCTGTGCTGGGGAGGGAGTTGGGGTAGGGACCAGCAATGGTGCTATGAGCTTCTCCTACCATTTTTTTTTAAGCATCGTTTTCTTGATTTGGCAACTTACCCAGTTACTTCAATCCTCTGTTTTCTGGAGTTAGAAGCAAGATGGCTCTGCTGTTTTTGCTAGTTGTTCAAAGATTCTTTGGTAAAATAGCAACTTGGAGCATTTTATGCCACCATATTTCTCAACTGGAGGCCAATTTTCCCTTTAAATATTTTTTACCTTTGTTCTGGTTCACAGTTAAGTTATTTGAAAACAGTATGAGATTTTAAGGTTTACTTATAAGCTTTCCTAGGTGGGACCAGAACGGCCTTTATTCTAGGGCTAATTTGGCTCTACTACTGGCCCATTTGAATATTCTATTCAGTGCTCTGTTTATTATGAAGTTTCTTCTACTTAGCTTTTGGGAACCTGAGATGAGCTCCAGAAATTGTTCTTTTCCCAAATGTGACAGTTTGAAGCTTTTTTGTGAATCCCAGAAAAGATCATGTTCGTGGAGTTAATCCATTCCTGTGGGTGTGGGAGCCTTTGATTGGACTGAATTCAGTTGGGGGCCTTTGACTGGAGTACTTCAGTGAGGCATGACCCAGGGTGGGTCTTGGCCCTCTTGCTGGGGTCCTATATAAATGGCAGAAACATGCAGGGACACACAGAGAAAGATAGCTGCCATTTTACCCTGCCTCGGGAGAGGGGACCCCAGGATGCCTGCAGGCACAGAAAGACAGAGAACCCCCCGAGAGGCTGAGGCAGAACGGCCGAAGCTGAAGCAAAAGGAGTAGGGAGAGATGAGTCATATGCCTGATTGCCCACAGCTGAGCTCCAAGAGTAAGCAGCTTTATTTATTTATTTTTTAAAGATTTTATTTTTTTATTTATTTATCCCCCCCTTGCTGCTTGTGCTCGCTGGGTCCATTTGCTGTGCGTTTTCCTGTGTCTGCTTGTCTCCCTTTGTTGGGCCATACTGCTGTGTCAGCTCATGCGCTGCGTGGGCGGGCTTGCCTTCACCAGGAGGCCCTGGGAATCGAACCCGGGGCCTCCCATATGGTAAACGGGAGCCCTATCAATTGAGCCACAGCCGCTTCCCAGAGTAAGCATCTTTAGATACCTGACTGCCCACGGTTGCAGCTTGGTGAGACAGCATCTCTTGATGATGCCTCGATTTGGACATCTTCACAGCTGTGGAACTGAGACTTTCTACCCTAATAGATCCCTACTGTGAAAGCCAACCAATTTTTGGTATTTAACAAACTAAAACCCCAACCTCAGGTTTCCTCATGCATTTGCACTGACATTACACAGGTGAAAACTTGAGGGAAACTCTGCACATCTCTGGAGTTCTCGCTCTGTGCAGTCTTCTCTTCTCCAGTGCCAGGAGATGCACTGCAGGCAGCAACGACCTGGGGGCCGCCTTCTCCCTTGCCCTCACCCAGGCCCTGGCTTGGCTCTGAACCTGGGATCTGTGGTGCAGAGTTGGCACAGGGGTTTGCATGGAGTTCTGGAAGAGACTGTTGAGTCACCTGGAGCCTTCCAGGCCCTATGACCACAATCTCACGGCCTGACCTGGAGGCTGGCCTCCCTCTGATTCCAGGCTGCTGAGTAATAGTCCCCAGGCCTGTGGTAGGCCAGAGTGTGGGCAAGGGGACAAGGGATGGTGACTGCCATTCATTCCTGCCACATGTATTTATTGAGTGTCCGTCACATGCCAAGCCCTGTGCCAGGCACTGGGGTACAGAAGGAGCACAGCAGAAGAGAACTCTCCCTTCCTTGTCGGCCCAGAAGATAGAAATAAATGCAAGCATGCACCGAGGAGTGAATATGTAGTTACAAGTTGATGTAAGTGCCCTGAAGGAGTAGGCCAGACTTTAAGAAAGTGTTTTTCAGAAGAGGCTGGCAAGGCGAGGCGTGGTGGGCAAGGCTGATGGAGGTGATGCTTGAAGGCGACCTGAGGATGAGAAGGTGAAGCCCGGCCATGGGAGCTGCGAGGAAGTCAGGTAGCTGGAGTAGACAGTGAAGGGTAGGGTGTGGTGTGAGGTCAGGCTGGGGACCCCAAGGGGCCTGACTGGGTGGGGCCCTGTTGGCTGGGGAAGGAGTGTGACCTGTATCATGAGCCATCAGAGGGTCTGAAGCAGACAGGGGGTTTGATTTGAACTGAGTTTCTAAACAAGCATGGCGGCTGCTGTGTAGAGTAGAGAGTGGACATCAGACACTGGTCGGGGTCCAGATATGATGATGGCTGGGCCGGGGTTGTGGCCACAGCGATGGAGAAGCAGATGGACTTGGGAGCTGCGAGGAGACACCACCGATGGGCCTGGTGTGCATCGGCACGGCAGAGGGAAACCGGGGGAGGGGGTCCCTGAGCCATCCAAGGGGTGTCACATGCACAGTTGTCCAAAGGGTGGATGGCCAGGGAACTAAGGGAAGAAGGATGGTTGGGGTGGCTTTGAGAAGGACAGACGAGGCTGCAGAGACCAAGGGCCTGGGCAGGTTGAGATGAGGGTCAGGGGTGCTGGAAGGAGCCCTGAGTGGGGTCAGAGCCAGGCTCCCGCTGTGTGACTCGGAGCACATCACGCCACTCTCTGGGCATTGGCTTCCTCACCTCGTGAGTAGGTGGGCTGCCCGAAAGACCCCAATGTTTTAGCAGCCCAGGCTGTTGGCCCTGGAGAGGGCCTTTGTGTGAATTGGGAAAAGGTGCACCCTGGAGATTGACAAACGACAAGAGAATGGCCCTCCCTGGAGTGGACGCAGCCCCGGTTAGCGTAGGTGGCCGGGCTGGATTTCAGCCCCACCCGCCTCAGCACTGGGTGCCTTGGACGGGGCACAACCTTGACCCGCGCCCCTGGCAGCTGGGCACGTTCTGTTTGTCCATCTCTGGCCTGTGCTGGGGTCAGGGAATCCTCACCCCTGCCCGGGAGGTAGGAGCCGGTCATTCCCATTTTACAGGACTTTGCGAGTGGGGGAGGGGATCGGAGCCCAGGCTGGTCTGGACCCTGCTCCCGCCTGTCCTGCCACCCACTTTGTACGCTCAGAGGTGAGAAACCTGCAGAGCCAGGTTCTGTAACGGGAAGTGAAGGCGCGAAGGTGTAAGCCTGGCAGGGAGAGCGAGGGCGCTCGTCTGTGAATGCAGCGGCCCCTCAGGCAGGCAGTCTCCCCCCGGGGGGCGAGACCAGCTGTGGGTGGTGGGAGCAGACTTCAGCCGCGGCCGAGGGCCCTGACGCCCACTCAGCTGTGCTACACCAGTGAGGGGCTCAGCAGGCAGCGTTCCTAGAGCCAGGTGCTTTCTGTAATGACCCCCTCTCGCTGGTGGCCCTGGACTGGTTCTGATCTTCTAGAAGAATCAAAAGAGAGAGCAGTGATGCATGACATGGGGCATGGGAAAGCCAACGTGGGCTCAAACCCTATGGGAATGTAAGCAGTGTGGGATTAAGGTTTCATTCACCTCTAGGTCCCCAGAACAGGGCCTGGCATAGAGTAGGTAAGCAATAACTATTAATGGGGCCAAAGAATAAATTAAGCCTCAGCTTCCCCCCTTCTGAGGCAGATTACATCACCTCTCTTCCTCCCAATTTACCTGGTAATGAAATCGGACCATAGCAGCACAGTGTGATTAAATAAGGTAATACATCAAAGCCATCTGAGTTCACTAAGTACCAGCTGTAACTATTCCTCTTAAGCCTTTGGTTCCTGCCCATTTTGGGACAGATGGGAAAACAGTCACCAAGGAAATAGCCCCACTTAGGAGGCTTAATATGATAATTCACTTAAACCTAGAAACAGGCCTAGAAGGGAGGCTGCTTTTTGGTCAGTGTGGTTAACACCCGTTTCACAAATGAGGAAGCTGTTCTGGCTTCGGAGACTGAAGCTGGGGAGTGTTCCCTCATTTTGGTTCTCTCAAAGAATCTAAGTGAGGGTAGAACAATCTATTCCTTGAGGGTTGGAAAGGATTTGCCTGCTAATCTGTCTGGGTCTGGAATTCTTTGTGGGAAGATTTAACCAGGACACCCGAGGCTGTCTGTATCTTCTTGTGTCAGTTTTGGCAAAAGAGATTCAGTAATTTGCCCGAGTAGGCAGGGAATTCAGTCCCAGGTAATCTGGCTACAGAGCCCATTGCATTTTCCTGTCTAATGTACACTCGTTCTCTACCTTGAGGAAGTCACTTCTCCTCTCTGAGTCTCAGGTTTTCCAAGTAGGGACAATAATAGTGCCTTCTGAGAGGGTTATTGTGAAGATGAAATGATATCGGAAACACAACCCAGGTGCCCTCTCTGCTGCCGTCCTGGGCATGTTGCCTGCAGCACTGCGAGTGCCCATACTTTAGCGGCTAGAACTGCTGTGATGTCGTCCCACGCCAGGGCTGGGGTGGCCCCCACCACATTTGCAGCCCCAGCCCGTCTCTACCCTGGTTCAAGAGGAAGTGGGTCACTCACTGGCTCTCCAGGTCTTGTATGGTGTCGGGGAGGGGGAGTCCTCGGGTCTCAGGGAGAAACAGCTGGAGGACGAGGCTGGACACCATGGATGTGATGCTGTAGATGAGGGGGGGCAGCAGGGGCAGGTCCTGTCTGGCCATCCCGATCAGGGGCCCCAGCATAGCCCCCACCCGGCCCACCGAATGCAGCAGGCCGTCTGCCATCATCCTGCGGGCAGAGGGGAGGCCGGCACTCGCAGCACGTCTGGACTCTCCTGGGGAGGGGCTGAGCCTTTGGGGGGAGGCAGGTGGGCCCTTCTGTCCAGGTCCTCGTCGGCTGGCGGCGGGTCTCCTGTCGCTCTGCGGCGTGGCCTTGAATCCCAGCCCCTATCCGCCCTCCCCCCCCGGCCCTCCCCTCCAGCCATCCCCGGGTGTCCTTTTCTCACCCCACCCCGGGCACGGCCTGCAGCCCCGGCCTACCGCAGAGAAGTGGGGTACAGTTCAGTCTTGTAGATGGCCATGCTGGTGAAGACGACCGCAATGCATCCCTTTCCCAGCACGGCAAAGGCCACACGCAGCGCCTGCAGATCTGGGCGGAGGGGAGGGGTGAGGGTGGTCCGGCTGGGGGGGCTGCCCAGGGGCTCAGCGCGAAGGGCCTGGATTTTCCCGCGAGGCTCCTGGGGCCTGAGCCCAGGTCTGCCCAGGCAGGGGCGCGGCAGAGGATTCGAGATCATGGTAGGTGGGTGCAGGGCTGGAGCCCAGGACGCGCGGGGCCGGGCGGGGGCCGGGGCAGCTGAGGGCAGCCCTCCAGGCCCTGCCCAGGCCCCCCGGGAGGCCAGGGTCTAGAAGCCTCGCTGCCCCCTCTGCCTGCCTGGGGGGATCCCGGCTTTCGTGGGGGACCAGTGGGTGGATGGACAGAGGCCCGGCTGGAAAGCCGAAGGTCCAGGTCGTTCTCCACCACAGGCCCGGGGCTCAGCTCCCGTTCTGAAGGTTCTGAAGGGCCTTACAAACTGTCGAGTGCGGTTCCCCTGGGAATGTTTGTCTTGGAACATTTTCTCAGAGCTCCACATCTTGCTTAGAGTTTGACCTCACGGGGCTGTGCCCGCTGCAGTCTCCCTCTCTGAGCATGAAAGGAAATTCCGAGAAGCCCAGTGCCTCACAGCCTCGTTCAGAAAGCATGCAGCAGAGGGGCCCAGCTCTCTGCACACGAATGCCTCTTGCCTCTTTGATCAGAGAGAGGAATCCCCCCACCTGCTGTGGCTTCCCGGCCTTCCTGCCACTGCGGCTCTGCCTCTGGCTTTTAGGTCAGGCGTGAGACCAGCTCTGTTCCTTCCCCGCTGCTCTGGGGCACCTCGGGTCACCTCTGTGGACCTCCATTTCCTCACTAGAAACATGGGTGGGGGACTGGGGGGATTCCCGAGACAGTGGGGGTGGGCAGGGAAGCCCGCCGGCACCTCACCCCCACGCTGTCTTCACCTCACCTTGTGGCACCAGGACATTGGCCAGGATGGAGAAGCCACCCATGAACTGGAAGAAAGTGGTGATTATGCGGCGGCCGAAGCACCTGAGCAGGAAGGGGGTGCAGTACCGGCTCAGGAGGTCCACGGCGCCGAAGAGGACTTGGAGGAGGAAGATGTCACTCCCCAGGCTCTGCAGGTCCAGGACCAGCCCGTAATAGGAGAGCAACAGGGAGAAGCTGCAGGGCAAAGCCAGGAGGTCGGGTCCCTGCCCCACAGAGGAGGGGGTCACCCCCGAAGCACCCCCACCCCAGGGGCCGTGGCAGAGCCTGAGGCCGGAGGGCTGCCCACTCTGAGCTTGTCACAGCCAGTGCCCCAAGAAGCCTGCGGGACACAGGACGCGTCTCCCGGAGGTCAGGCTCACCCCAGGTTTCACTCTGGGGCCAGGAGGCGGGGGCCGCGTGGGCTGGGGCATTGCCACTAGGGCTCCCTGGCCACCGACCAGCTGGAAGACTCGACTCTCTGTGGCCCAGCGCCACGGCCGCTCTCCGGGGCCCACCTGAGCTGCCCCTTCCGGTCTGGCTCGGGCCCTCTCTGGCTTCGTTTCCTGTGCCTGGTCACGGCCCGGAACCAGGCTCCTGCTTGAGCAGCCGTGAGCCTGGGCAAGCGTCTGAACTGCTCGAGGCGCCCATTTCTTCATCTTCCAGAGTGGCGATAGGAAGAGGAAGGGGGTCTGTGGCCTCACTGCCCCGAGTCCCCTTCAGGATGGGAAGTCTTACTCCCCCAGCCCCTGGGATGGCTGTACCGCAGCTGGGGAGCCTAGGCTTTCCCAGGGGTGCATTCCAGGACTGGTCCTCATGGGCTGGAGGGACGATGTGGAAGGGGCCGCCTAGCTCCAGGGCTCCTGAGGGGTCACCTGAGACCTGGCTGTGACCATGTCGTGGCCTGACACCTCCCCCCCATCCTGCGCCTTCCCTTCCCTCCCCCCAGAGTTGATCCCAAGAACTGCCCCCCCCATTCACTTGCCCTGGTGGACCCCACCTGCCACCCGCCATCCCTCCCCGAGTTGCTGGACATACAGCATCTGAATTTCTGCAGTTTGGAGACTGAATTTGGATCCCCAAGCAGCCGTACTAGAAAACTATGCTTGCCCCCTTTTAAAATCCGTTCCCCTCCAATGGGCATTCCAGCTTAACCAGGCACCCATCCCAGCCCTTCCCCTCCACGTCATCGTGGGCAGCTGGCTGACCACTGATTGCCTCGGACAATACAGGGCCAAGCAGCTGCAAAGGAAAATGGCGATTCTTGCAGAAGTGACTGTGTTGCAGGAAGTTTGTGTTAGTGACCGGAGGGGGGTGTGTGGACGGGGGGGGGGATGACGATGGCACACACATGGGGACGGGGACACACACGGGGACGGGGACAGACAGGCTTGGCTACAAAGGTAACAGCTGCATTCATTAACAGCTGAAGAAAAGAAACCAGACCAGGTGAGCGGCTTCAAAGCCTGTGATCTGAATACCACAGGATGGAGAGCTGGGCCCCAGGCAGCCACGACGGAGCGCTGAGGCTTTTTGAAAAAATGGCCCTGGACGTTTGCAGCACCAGATGCTCTTTCAAATTTATTGGAAAAGAAGGGAAAAAAAAAATTAAGTTTAAAAAAAAAGGAAAAAGAAAAGAAAAAAAGCATTTGATTCATTCTTTGTTCTAAGGTTTAGCAAATATTTGCCATCTTAACCCCTATGTGGTTAAACATAACATAAAATAAGCGTTTGTCTAATCTTTTGCTTTCATTTCAAGATTAAGTCCCAATCACACCTGGTCCTCACTTTGGAATGTGCTGTTTGGAATGTGGCTTTAACTGAATTTATTTTAAGGGGCATGCCTGCGTGCCGAGGCAGGGTCCCGGGGTGCGGTGGAGCCCCCGGAATAAACACGGTGAAGGCTCAGCCCCGGCCAGGTAGCGCGGCCGCTTTGCTGAGGGCAAGACCCTGCTGGGCTGTCTGAGTTCAGTTACTTACCTCTCTGGGCCCCAGTGTCCCCATGTGCAAAGCAAGGAGCGTCAATGCACCACCCCTGGGGTCGCAGGGAGGAGAGAGAGGATACCCAGCGCGGGTCTGGCATACTTCTGGAATGCCCATGACCAGAGGTCCTCTCCAGCCACGGCTGGTGCCCTCGGCCCTTGCAAGTCTGCCCGGGGCTTTAACCTGACCCTGGTGCTCCACCCGGGGCCATCATCCTGTCCCCCCGCCTATCCCACTGGCCTCCTGCAAAGCCGAACACCAGACGCCATCTGCACAGACCCTCTCCCCTACCTGCCAGGATCCCTTGGGGGTCCTTCCTTGGCCCGGCCAAAAAATGCCCCCCCCCGGGCTCATGAGCCCAGCAGATGCTGCTTTTCCTGGGACATGGCCTCTCCCGCAGCCTAGAACACAACCCTCCCTCCAGGAGGGGCCAAGCCAGGCTGGCTTACCTCCCCAACATCAGAGCGCAGGTTCGCCAGCGGAGCGTGGGCACGCGCAGCAGGTCCAGCACCGACGGGGGTGCCTTTGCGGCGGCGGCCAGCTCGTCCTTCATGCTGGATGTCAGCACCTCCGGGGAGAATGGGTTCAGTGATTGGGGGGCCGATGGTGGCCAGGTGGGCAGTGATGGAGCAGCTTGGCCTGGGCCTCGACCTCTGGGAACTGCAGCTTTGAGGTGGGGGTGGGTGCAGAAAGGTTTCTTTCCGGCCCACCTCCTCTGAGCCACAGAGGGAGTGTTGTGTCCCAACTCTGGCTCTCCGTACCACAGGCCACCAAGCCCCAACACCTCTCCCCATCGCCCAATCTGGGTCCTCACTGTGCCTGAATTTCCCAGGCAGCACCCACTGGATCACTGCCCCCTGCCTCTGGGCCCTGCATGCACTTGAGTAAGCTGTCCTGATCACTTCTAGCTTACCTCCTCCTGGAAGCCTTTCCTGATCTTCCCACCCCCAAAGAGCTCTGTGTTTCTGACCTCAGCCACCATATCCTCCAACCTGCTTCCTCAAAATCACTACTGTCAGGTAACCCTGTTTCCCTAGATGTGCTAGGAAGCCCCTTGAGGTGAGTATGCACTACATATGGGTGGGGATAGGGGGTAAGAGAGGCGGTGACAGGGGCATTGGTGGCGTTGGTGTAGATAAGGTGACATTGCTGTGACTGGTGTGGAGAGGCTAGTGGTGATGGTGGGAGCAGTGGAGTTGGTGGTGGTGGTGGTGAGGAGATTGATGGTGATGGTAACGAAGGTGATGGGCTCTTGTAGAGATGCTGGTGGTGATGGTGGAGATGGTGAATGCGGAGGTAGTGGAGATGGTGATGGTGGAGATGGTGATGGTGG